>CM077266.1:3220000-3342500 GCA_039654775.1 Spinibarbus caldwelli | reverse complement strand
AACTAGATTTATGTGCAGCTTTCTGGACTCTTTTTTTTTGGCATATTTAGCATTTTTAATCACATGCAGTGAGACATCACATAGCGAATGATGTATGCAGCAGTGATATTACAGAAAACATACTAAAACTAAAAACATTAACATTTTTGTTACTTGAAAAGAAAATTCAAAAACATTCACTGAAATAAAGTTACATTATTTTATTTCAGCTAGCTGCCAAGGAAACATTTCTTACTTTAGTGTACCTTGATGCACTAAACTAAAAACAAACAAACAAAAAACACTACATAGACATTAAAAATAAATAAATACAAAAACACAACAAACTATAAAAATATAAAAAATATTTTTGAATTATATTAAAATATTAAAATGATGAAAATAAATTCTATACAAATATTAATTTCAGCTAATTACCAAGGCAACATTTCTTATTGTCATTTAGTTTACCTTGATGTACTAGATTAAAAAAAATTAAACAGACATTTAAAAAATAACAAATAAATATTATACAACAAAAGACATAAAACTTTAAATACAATTAAGAGAAAAAAATTATAAAAATATTAATAAAAAATATTAATGAAAACTATAATCATATCTCGATAGTAAAACAGTCATAACATCAGGGACCGTCCACCCAAAATCCAATCACGAGTGGTCAGAGGAGACGCATTTGAGATGCATGTTAATACCAGGTGAAAAACAATGTTCGGTCTCGCCTGACCACTGGTGATCAGATCACTCCAGATAGGTATTAGTAGCAGGTGTAATCCGGGTCATAGCAGGTGTGCGTGTTGACTGAGAAATCTCTCCACTCTTACCCAGCAGCGCTGACTGGCCGTCGCCCAGCGGGAAGCGCTGATATCGCGGCACGCTAAACGGTGGCATCAGGTGGAAGCGCTTCTCCAGCAGGGGCTCCAGACGTGAGGCGGAGGGATCCGCCGGGTGGAACAGGTTGTAAACCTGCTGGCACGCCGGACGAAGATGAGCCACTGTAGGACGGAAGAATGAAAGAAAAGAAAACGTGTTAAATTGATCTAAAATTCGCGTATACATATATTGATATAGAAATACACATATTTTTACTGGTTTGTTATAGTTCACTTATACACTACAGTTCTCTTCTGCTCTCTAAGACTGCATTTATTTGATGAAAAATATAGCCAAAACAGTAATACTGTGAAATATTATTACAATTTAAAATAACTGTTTTCTGTTTGAAAATATTGTGAAATATTTTATTCCTGTGATACAAAGCTGATTTTTCAGCAATATTACTTCAGTCTTCGGTGTCACATGATCCTTCAGAAATCATTCTAATATGCCGATTTGCTGCTCAAGAAATTAATTATTTTGTATTTTTTTTTTTTTTATTAATGTTGAAAACAGTTGTGCTGAGTAATATTTTGGGGGAAACTGATCAATGTACTTTTTCAGGAATCCCTGAGAAATAGAAAGTTCAAAAGAACAGCATTAATTTGAAACAAAAATATTTTATAACATTATTAATGTCTTTACTGTCAATTTTGTTGCATTTTTAATGCATCCTTGCTGAATAAAAGTATTCATAGTATTAATTTCTTTAAAAAATGACTGGCCCAAAACTTCTGAACAGTAGTGTATTTTCAGTTTTTTTTTTTCCATCATAAACTAGCTAAAAAAAGTAATGTTGCCTTTGGTATTATGCCTTCAATATTTTATTCAACACATTGATCCTTGTGTTTGTTTTGTCTGACGAGCTCTACATAACAGATGGGAAACTCCCGTCAGCACACGGTTCACGTTCTGGCCCTCTAAAACAATCGCTCATAATCCGCCAGCAACTGATTTAAGTTGCTTATAGGATTAATATGATTGAAGCCTTTAAAAGATTTGAAAGACTGGACTTCAGAACAAAAACAGCATGAACAATAGAGATTACAGTCTCAGTAATCCATCAGAGGAAGTCACACTTTAAATGATTTCTTTGGCATCCACTCTGCACAGGATTTCATTCTCTTTCATCCACTAGAATCTATAATAAGAGTATTCAAGGTTAACACACCGTCCAAAGAAGGGACGACGGTTTTCCTCAAAGCGAGGACCAGGCCGAGTGGAGAGCCGAAGAGGAAGAAGTCGGACACTTCGAAGTCAAACTTTCCCAGAGCGCCTCCTCCCTCCAGCATGGTACTGCTGCTGGACCGGCGCGAACCTGGATCGTTCCTCAAAACGCTGGAGTGCAGACTACATACACACAATTTACAGAATTATTTTTATAGCTGCATCTTTTATATTATTACAACACTGAAATGGAAATGTCAAGATAATATAAAAATAAAAAAAAATAAAAAATTGATGAAATTATGAATGAATAATTTTTATAATTAATTTAGCATAATTTCTTAAACTAAACTATTGCAGAGTTCACACTTTTTGTGCATAAACAAAATGATTATGACTACTGGAGAAGTACTTTGTTCCTTATATAATTTTGATTCTGATCCATTTGCTAAAGAATCATTTAGATTTTGAATCACTTTAATTCATTTAAAACATTTTACTGAAAAGAATGATTTAAAAAAGTTTTACAATCTCAATAAATATTCATTTTTAAAATAAACTATTGCAGAGTTCACACTTTTTGCGCAAAATAAAAGTCCACCTAAGATTACTGGAGAAGGATTTTTGTCCTCAAAGAATTTAGATTCAGATCAATTTGCTAAAGAATAATTTTGATCATCAATCATTTGGCCTGATCCTCGCAATTACTTGACTGATTCAATTAAAAGAATGAAAAGAATCATAAAAGGTTTTACTCTACACAAGATGAAAATCTAGTCAATAAAATACTATATATAAAATATTGAAAAGTTTTCACTATTTACTACAAAATTTTTCATGATTTTTTTTCATGTAATAATATAATACAATCCTATATAATTTAATTGAATATAATATATTATATAATTCAATACTGAATTATTTCCATTAGTTACTACATATTTGCCCATGTATTTGCATCAGTTCTAAGATTTTTCACCTCTTTCAGGACTGGAAAGCGGTTAAATAAATATTACTTTTTGCAGGTTTTCCATGACCATGAGAAACCTTTTATAAAATACTTGTAATATTTTAAAGTATCTTGTATTTTTGAAAACTGCCACTTATTGCTTGAAATAGAAACATAATCCCTGATATTATCTGCTTTACCAACAAGCTAATATTGGCCAATTCCAATGCAGTCATGAGTATATTGTGTCCCTAATTATGACAAATAAAAAAAAGACACATTCACTTAAATGATAAACAGCCTGGCTGAAGAATGTAATCGGGGTCAGTGGCTCACCTGGTCAAGAAGGCCTGGTGCTGTTTGATGGTGTCGAGCTCGTAGGTGGAGGAGTCGCTGCGTTTGCGGGGCAGCGGTTTTTTGGGGTCGTCCGGACCGCTGGAACGAGGAATGTCTATATTACTGCGGCTGAGGTGCCGACTGCCCTCCAGAGCCAAACCTGAGCCCGAGCAGTGAGAGCTGTTTATAATGATCCCTGGTGACAGCAGGTCATTGTCCTGCAGAGGAAGTGAAGCCGTGATTAGTATTACAGGTGTCATGTGATGGAAAACAGCATTTTTCTTGCTCTTCTGAAATAAAAGACTTTGATGTATTACTGCTATTGACACACTTACAAATACAAAAGGATGCAATTTGCCTTATCTGTTATGTTGTGATTGATTACGGGTAATTAATCACTGTCTGGATGTGTGTGTGTGTGTGTGTGTTCACCTGCACACTGACAATGCTGCCGCGCCGGCTGCTGTTTTGACTCTCTGACACGGTGATGTTGCTGCTGCAGAGAGCATCAAATCCCAGAATGCCTCCCACACAGTCACCAATCAGACACACCTGCACACAGACACACATTACATCACATACAGAGAGTCACGTGCTGGGCAATGAACGAGGAAAATGACCATTTAAAAACAACATGAAACAACATTCACAGCACTTCCATGATGTGACACACAGCGTCACTGTTGCTAGCACAGTTTAACATACAGCTAACATGTTGCTAGCATAATTTAACAACTTGCTTACATTGAGTTAGCTCATCGCTAACATGTTTTAACATAGATGCCTCATTAGCGACTGTTTCTATGGGCTGTGATATCCAAGCCATCTTTTCAGAACGGTCTGTGAACCTTTGAGCGCGTTGACTGTGTGCGTTTACAACAGCAAGTTATACGCTTGTATATCTTTGAATACTCATTGATAATTATGGTGAATGACATCAAGTTGACCATTCCAAAATGGCGGAGGCGTCAACGTATCTGGAGTGGTCGAATAGGGCATCTATACATATCTATGCGTTTTAACATGTTACTAGCATGATTTAACACTTTGTTAACATGTTTCTAGCATGTATTAACACATTGATAGCATGTTTCAATATGCAGCTAACATGTTTCAAGCATGTTTTAACACATTGCTAACATGTTTTGACATGTTGCTAGCATAATTTAACAACATGCTTACATGTTTCTATTGAATTAGCTCATTGCTAACGTTTTAACATGTTACTAGCATTATTTAACACCTTGTTAACATGTTTCTAGCATGTAATAGCACATTGCTAGCATGATTTAACAACTTGCTTATGTTTATAACACATTTAACACATTGCTAACATGTCATAACATGCTGCTAGCATGATTTAACACATTGCTTGCAGGTTCTAACTTGATAAGCATGACTGAGCACATTGCTAATGTTTTAACAAATTGTTAGCATGATTTAGCACACAGCTAACATGTTATAACATGCTACTAACATGATTTAACATATGGCTTGCATGTTTTAACTTAACATGATTTAACACACTGCTAACATGTTTTAACATTGCAAGCATGATTTAACAACTTGCTTACATGTTTCTATTGTATTAGCAAATTGCTAACGTTTTAACATGTTACTAGCATGATTTAACACCTTGTTAACATGTTTCTAGCATGTATTAGTACACTGCTAACATGTTATAACATGCTGCTAGCATGATTTAATACATTTTTCACTTGTTGCTAACATTACACATTGTTAATAAGTTTTAACATGTTTGCTAACAATTTAACATGCTAGCATGTTTCTAGCATAATTTACGTTTTAGAATTTTGTTAGCATGATTTAGCATTTTGCTAGCATGTTTAAAACATTACTAGCTAGCATGTTAATAGCATGTCTAGCTATGTGGGTCTTGTCTATGAAAGTCTAAAGGCCTGTTCACACCAAGGACGATAACTATAAAGATAACGATAAAGATATAGTTCTAAAAATTGAGTCCACGCCAAAACTATAACGATAAAGGCACAGAGAAACGATATCATTGGAATCACTTTCAGAACGATTTTTTCCAGTTGATGAATGATACAAACACTAACGCCCAATCAGAATCCATCCTTCTATAACGAGCTCGAGAATTTAAAGCGACAGACAAGCATGCGCTTAGAATAAACAGACGATATCGTCCACTGGTGTGGACGCTAATATCTTTATCTTTATAGTTATCTATATAGTTATCTTCCTTGGTGTGAACGGGGCTTAATAGATTTTTCAGTTTTTATCTTGTCGTTTACGAAAATCTGACGAAATGTCTGATCAGTTAGAAGAGATACATTTATTATAGTTTTTATTTTGTTGACATGATCATGTCAACAAAATAAAAACTATAATAGAACCTCAATGACACTAAAATTATGATATAATTTTAAGAACACATCATTTGATGTTCTTCTTCTGTAAATAAAGCACATTGATCCCAAAATTTAATTTTAGACTCTTTATCAAACACACTTAAACTAGATGCATATACGACTGGCACATAATTTATAAATAATCTGTAAATAAACACAGAGAGAAAAACCCAAAGCACTGACCTGTCCGGTGAAAGTGGCTCCCTCCAGGGATTTGATGAATTCACCGTAGACCTGATTGGCTCGCACTATGACCGTTGCCACGGCGTCCTGGTACTGTGGTGCAGAGGTGGCCAATAGGGGCAGGGCGGCCAGAGGGATATGATCCTGACTGTTGGAGAGGCAGCCTTCGTCATAGCTGTAGGGACTCAAACTGTGTCAAGGACACAAGAACAGAGAGCATGCTGGGTCACCAGATTAGCACGAAGAACTGCATACTACCATACTAGTCTTTCTGCAGCATTCATGCAACACTCATATGATCTACTGTAATTGCCAAAATGTGCTGTGTTTACAGCAGTGAATACGCTATCCCACAATGCAATGTGTTTTCAAAGGTGTAATGAATCAATCAATATCAACAACAATTTGATATCTTTTTCTCATTCCTTATGTGAATGGACTGCAAAAAAATAAGGCATTTTTCACAAAATTGGATCTTACTTACTAAATTAAACGTGATACAGTGAAGGCACTGACAATGTAGCGTACTATTTAAGTGATTTATATAAAAATTTATAACTTTCAGATCTGGTACCAAAACATTAAGGATCTCAGACTAAAACATATTTGGATACATTTACACTGTATGTAAACTAACAAAAAAAACATAAATATAATTAAAATTTAAAATAAACAACAGCATTTAACATTTTTTAAATGATTTGTTATTATGAAACAATAATAATAAACACAAATGAGTATTTATTATTATTATTATTATTTAATAAATAAATTTTTAAATGATTAATTGCAGGGAGTTTCAGGAAACATTAAGCAGTAATTCTAATCTATTTTATTCCCTATACCAAATAAATAAATGTATCTATTAATAAATGTATTTATTAATTAAAAAGTATTCATTTATGATTGATTTCTTTACTAATTAATTAAATACTAAGTAATTAATTAGTAAATAAATAATAAAATAAAATAAATGACTTTCTGGAAACATTATTATGCAATAATTTTAATCTATTTTTCTAATTTTAATCTATTATATGCACGCATTTATTTATTTATTGAAAATAAATAAATAAATTACTTAATTACAGGGACTTTCTGGAAACATTATTAAGCAATAATTCTTAACCATTTTTTTCTATACCAAATAAATGAAATTATTTATTATTAGTATTTAAAATAAAATAAAATAAATGCAGGGACTCTGGAACCATTACTAAGTGATAATTGTCAAGCAACTGAAAAATTTTAAAAAGTATTAAATAAATAAAATTATTCCTTATTACTATTTAATAAAATAAAATAAAATAAAATAAAATAAAATAAAATAAAATAAAAATGAAGGGACTTTCTGGAACCATTATTAAGCAATAATTGTCAATCTACTGAAATATTAAAAAGTTGTAAGTGTCGCCAGTTTACGTTACACCCCAACACTACCTAATGACTACTAGAGGTGGTGTTTATTCTCTTGGCAGTGGACTACGTGTGTGTTCATGCTCACTTTGACACCAGAGAGAAGGCCTCCACACACACAGCCGGACATGGAACCAGGCGGATGGCGATGCGGCCCAATGCAGTGGGGTAATGAACCCGCATCACAGAATCAAATGCACTGCCGATGGTGTTGACGTCCCCCTGCTTGCTGTTCTGGTCTCCGCTGCCCGTATCCAGGATGTTTCCGCCATGCAGAACCAGGATGAGGACGTGGATCTTGGACGGCTGTAAGCACTGCTGTGAGGAACAGTCCTGAGGGACACATTTGGACAGCTGTTTCTGCAGCTGCATACAGTTTGTTTAAAACATCCACACACACACACTCGTGACAACATGCTATTGTGAAAGAGAATGACTTACTAACAAACAACACGGTACAGACCGCAACAGCAGGCTTCTGGAAGTACAAATCCCATTCAAAATCTCCATAGATAAATCGATTTTCAGTTCAAACACATAAATCTTTCAACATAGACCTGCCATGAGAAATACGGACATATGCTTCTGTAGAAACCACGTTCAAGTGGGTCGACTCAGATGACCAGAGCTAATATTAGCTACATATATTGCATTAGTAGGGCTGCTGTGGTGTTAAAAATAAAATAACATAAAATACAGCAGCGGTGATTTCTAATAAGAAGCTGTCATTATGTTGATTATGACATTTTGGCTCACTTCACTGTCATACAAATTATTGCTTGTTAATTTTTATGCTCAATATCAAAAATAATTATGCATAAAAGTTTAATCTTATTTGTTCATGCTAGCTGCATGTACAGATATTCAAAATATATATTAAAATAATATTAATACTAAAATAAAATGTACTAATGAAAATAATAATAAAGGAAAAAAGGAAATGAAGTATTCAATTATTTTTTAGAATTCATATTTTTACATACTCTTAATAAAATTAATAATTTATACATTTAATTTAATAAAATAATATTTTATAATAATGATAATAATAATATTTTAAAATATATATTTATTTTATAAATTTAGATTATTATATAAATACATAAAGTGTTAATTTTAATGTTATTAAAATTAAAAAAAATATTTATCAATTTTAATATTATTAAAATTAACACTTTACAATAAGGTTGCACTAGTTAATGTTAGTTAATGCACTAGTTGATGTATTAACTGAAATTAACAATGAGCAATACATTTGTCACAGTATTTTTAAATCTTTGTTAAATTTAGTTTAAAAAATGCTGAAGTTCATTATTAGTTCATGTAAACTCAGATACAGTCAATTACGCTACCAGATGCAACTTTTATTTCTTTTAATAATCAGGCATGTGATCAGCTAGAGACAAAAAAGAAGGAAAATCTGACCGCCCCCAAGCCACGCCCCCAACACTTATTAAAAATATAGATTTTAGCACATTAAAAGATATATCCTATACTGTAAGAATACAAACTATTGTCCTGTAAAAAAAATAAAAGCAGCACTTAATAATCATGATAACAATATAATATTTTATAATAAAGTATATATCATAGTAAAGTATATAGTACATAGAATTGTTATTATTATTAAAGTACCTGCCAAAAGTTTGGAAACATTACAATTAATGATTCTGAAATAAATATATTCTGCTCATCAAGGCTGAATTTATTTGATTAAATTAAAAAAAAAAAAAAAAAAAAAGAGCAATATTGTGAAATATAATTACAAATTAAAAAAAAAGTTTTCAATTTTAATATATTATAAAATGTAATGTTATTTCTGTGATGCAAAGCAGAATTTTCTTCATCATTACTCCAGTTTTCAGTGTTACATGATCTTTTCGAAATCATTAGAATTTATTTGACTCTCGAGAAACATTTCTGATTATTATCAATGTTGAAAACAATTTCGCTGCTTCATATTTTGTGTGGAAATGGTGATACAATTTATTTTTTCAGGATTTTTTGATGAACAGTTTAATGAACAGCATTTATTTGCATTTATCAAATAAATATATTAATTAAATTTGTTAATGCATTTATTGAATAGAAATCATTTTAAATGTCTTCACTCACTTTTTTTTTTATCAATTTCATGCATGAATAAAATGATTAATTTCCCTCTCTTTTTTTAATCTTATACATTATTATATTACTGAAACCTTATCTTCTCCTCCATAATGGCCAAAAATGTTTGTTAGTATGCAAATGTGAAACTAACTGAATAATTAATCTAGACTGTATTCCATTCACAACTGCACAACAAACCTTCAGAGCACCAGAAACATACATTTTGCAATGTGTATTTAAACAGTTTGATTTGTCCTATGGACAAGACGAATGGGAAAACACTTCCAGAACCCAGACTGCCGAAAAAATGGGCATCACTGTTGACTTAATAAAGACTGCTTTGATAAAACCTCTACGCCACAGAAGAACTACATGTCTACATCTGAAGAGTGTGTCTACTTTACAAAACAACACTTCTGATAGCATGAAATACTGTTTCAGGGTAAAGATCAGTTAAACTCTAAGCAAACAACACATTTCTAGCTCAGATGGTGTCGCTGTGACTCACAGCTGGGCGTTTGCGTGCTGTACGCCGACGCTTACGGACGCTGGAGCGCCGCATGGCCCTGCGTCTCTGTGGAGCAGAGTTAAAGAGCACTGAGATCATCCCAAAGGCCCTCAACCCCTGATCGTGCTCTTCCACCACACGTCCCCATCAAACCCTTCACACCATGAGAACTTGACCTTATGACTATATGCTGAGCCGACCTTTGCAGTGACAGACCGCCGTTTCATTTCGTCAAAGGTCATACGGTTTGTTATAGGGGTGTTCGATATGACGATTTTTGATCGTGGATGATAAAAATGTCTCCACGATCTGCTTTTGAAGAAATATCGTACTATCGTGCTACAGCGCACATTCTATCAATTACAGTTCTGGCGCCTCCGTCTCTATATACTGTACAACACGACATACCAATGTAGAGTTACTCTGACAGGACACTGCACTTATTCGCGATCGCAAAAGTACATTATTTGCATGCAAGCCTTGCAGGTTAAATGTTTCATTCACACGCTGGTCTGACGTGCGCTTTTTCTGAGCGCATACACCAGAAGCGCGCGCAGTAAAACCCTGTCTAACAGCGCCTGATTACTGAACTAAGTTATCTTATGCGCTAATATTGTCAAAACACACAAGGGTTACATATAGACTCAGTTGGTTATGTCTAAAATGAAAGTAAACAGATGAGAGATAAATGGATGCGTGCCTGTATATTAGATGCGTGCAGATCTTAAAGTCCCCCTGTGGTGAAAATCAACTTTTTTATGTTGTTTATTTGTCTGTGTGGTGTTTTTAATATGCTTTTAAACAAACCATGTGCCAAGCCATTTATCAACACCATTGCTGAGTATTTCCTCTTTAAAACTGTAGTCTCCCAGTGGAAGTCAAAGAAATGCGGTTTGAAACAGCCCTCGGTTTGCTACGTCACAAAATTCAATAACCAATCGCGTCAAGGGATCCTATCATCACCATATCATTAACTGTGCTGCAAAGCAGAGGGTCTAGTGAGAAGGCAGCGAGGTTAATCCGGTAACAGTTATATTTTTTCTGTAGATATTTCGCTAACTGTTAATATTTCCCCCTATTTTCACAATGTCATGTGCTGTTAGTGCTTATTTATTTGTATTTAGAACCGCTAACTTGAATAATACCCCGCGGCAGCAGTGTAAATGTATCCCGGAGTCAGACGCACCTCTCCCGCATTGACATCCGCTCTTCCCACGCATATGATCGCGAGCGCGAACTGGAATCACAAACTTGGCTGCATTTGAGTCTTTAAGGCATTTTGAGGACACAACATCATCAAGTAGGTAAATTTAACGAATGTTACAGTATCCACTGTAGTTGTCCGCTAGTAAAACATAGCTTTATCAGTCATTATCCGTACGAACCAGCGCAAACAGAAAATGTTACCTCATGAAGTTAGACATCAGTCTCCATGCTTACATTGAGCATACCAGCTTATTTCTGGTTCAAACATATATGGCTTAATTAAAGAAATATTTCCACTTGCCATTGCCATTGTATCGCGTTTACTACAGTTCAGTGAGTGGATCAGCAGGCGCTGGCTGGTGTGTGACTGAGTGGAGGCGGGGCGAATTTGCATATTCATAGATCCACGTATAGTAAATGAGGCGAGGGTGTAGAGTTACATTCAAGCTATTTTAAGGCATGAGAAAATAATTTTCACAAGAAAAAAACATTTAAATATGTCATTTTGATTATCAAAGATAAGTTTTAAAGGATCAATTTTTGACTACAGGGGGACTTTAAAGGGACAGAACTAAACATGCTGCCGACTGTCATTAAAGGGATAGTTCACCCTAAAATTTAATATCTGTCATTATTTACTCACTCACGTTGTCCCAAACCTGTATTAATTTCTTTCTTGTGCTGAAAACAAAAGAAGATATTTTGAAGAATGTGGGTAACCAAACAGTTGCTGGTTCACACTGAATTTGATAAAAGGAAAAAAAAAATACTATGTAAGTCACTGTGGACTTACTGTTTGGTTACCCACATTCTTCAAAATAGCATTTATGTTCAGCAGAAGAAACTCACTCAGGTTCAAAACAACTTTTGAGTAAATGATGGTATAAAAATAAAACACTATGACAGAATTTTTATTTTTGAGTGAACTATTCCTTTAACGTTAATAAAACAACAAAACGCAAAGAGAAAGATCACTCACTACTCTTGACTGAAAAACTTTAATACAGTTGCTTTAGGAATCAGTCTATACAGTGTTTTATTTTTATATTTGTTCATTCACACTAAATACACCTATTGTACCTGAAAATAAAGCACTGTTTGTTTTATTTGTATTTTATGTGTATTTGTAATGTATATCTTTGTTCTTATTTTTTAATAAGAAAGATAAAATAATGACAAAGATTTTTATCTTCTCCCACTTTGGCCTAAATATCTGCCATTCGTTTTCTTTCTTTTTTTTTTGTTACCTTGAAAGGCTTTGTCTTTATAATAGGGAAATTAGTTTGGCTGTAATGCTCAGACAACTTGTAAAATAGTAAAACCAACATGACAAAGAATCGTGATAAAAGCGTGAATCGTGATATTTCTAAAGAAAATCGTGATATGATATTTTTTCCATATCGCCCACCCCTAGTTTGTTAACTGATAATGTGGAGCAGATGCAAATTGAAATCGCTGTTGCATAACATACCCTGAGAGAAGCTCTAATGCTTTTTCCCCATTCTTACATCAGCATAAACACAGCATGACTATTGCTGAATTTCTGCTCCATTAGCGTGAGTACAGATCAATGCGTTTTTCACTGCTGCAGTTGCATTAACAGTACGACACTGCTGCATAAATATGTATTATGTAACATTTATGTTGTAGTATATTTCCATTCATTTTAATGTGAAAGTGTGTTTCAAAATGTACAGCTGCAGACATACCTCATTGAGCCGCTCCACGCTGGTGGTCCCAGAAAACTCCCCACCTGATTCTTGATAGTCACCAAGAAACATAAAATTAATGTGCTTAATGCATATCAAAACATATGCATTGATGAAAAAGAAAAAACACAAAAACTAAAATCATTTCATTTATATTAATAAAAATGTAACTATCGATAAAAAATAAAGAAATAATTATAATTATTAAAATAATTGTATTAATAATTAATTCATTATTAATTTATTAAGTATTATATATAGATATATAAATTAATATATTTTCATTATTATTAATTGATATTAAAATATTTATATACTGCTTCATTTATTCTCTCAGATTAATCTGCATTGATGCAAAATAAAAAATATAAGTCAAATGAATAAAATAATTGTATTAATATTAATAAAGTACAGAAATAATCATGTATTAAAATAATGTAATTATTAATAGGAATATATACACACTTAATTTTATTAATATTAATAATATATTAGATGTGTGTAAACTAAATTTATAAACATTAAATTAATAATTCATTTAAATAATGTTTCATTATATATTTCTATATTACTTTATTAATATTACTACTAAATTAGTACAATATGTAGTATCAAATTAGCATTATAATATTAATTTAATAATTTAATACTTATATTTAAGCAAATTACTATAAAATAAAATATATTTCTAAATAGCTAAGTAATGATTATTTTAGAAGTCTATTATTATTATTGATAGAAACCCAGTGTTAGACTTTCATTTGAACATGGGTTTCATAAGTGTAAAACCCTCCACGGCCTGTGAGTCCGGCGAGCAGCAAGATCCGTCTCGCAAACAGCATGGAATTCAGTGTAATTAGTGTTCCATAATCTCACACTGTTTGACACAGACCCTAACCTCCTCAGAGTCAATGGGGTTCCTTTACCACTAATCCTATTAAAGATGTGAAAATCTCTGTATTTAGAGGATGAATGAAAAAAGAAAAAAAAAAAAAAAAAAAAAAACTCCTTTCAGCGGGCTCGGCTTATGCATTACAAAACCAAAGCATCGGGAAAAAATGCTTTGCATTACGCATCTCGGGGGCCCAAAATACCCCCCTACAATCTGAGAACGTATCGGATGGGTGAAGATAATACCAGCGTACCCTGGGCTTCCTCTGCCTCCGCTGTCTCGATTTTATCCATCAGATCATTGGAGCTCCATTTGGTGATCTCCTTGGCAAAGATCTCCTCATTGTCAGAGAAGTCCTCTGAGGAACAAGGATTCAGACTTTAGTAAATAACAGATTGCCATGAGCACCTTCTAAAACTCAGGATCAATCCTGCGTTACCGTGAGCGTCAAAGAACTCGTCGTCTGTGCTGTCCTCCGAATCTCTGGCAATGCTCTGCATGCGCCATTCAGAAATGCTGTGACGTGAAGGACTTCCTGGACACACATTATGAAAAAAACGCATAAAAAAAATATTCACATATACATCATGATTCTTTCTCAAACTAATATGCATTGATGAAAAAGAAAAAAAGAAAATAAAAGGACTAAGCATAATTGTTATGCTTTATATTGTTAATTGTTATATTAATAAAAACAAAATACAATTTATTATTAATTAATTAATTATAAAAATATACATAATACATAGATATGTATAATAATATACATACACTTAATAAATTAATTTACATACATAATTCATACATTTACATATTATATAATATACAATTATATAACTCAGTGTAATACTATTACATTAATAAATTTGTAATATTAAAATAAACAATTTAAAAAAGAATTTCATAATATTATAAAATACTATTACAATTTAAAAATAATTTGATATTTGAAAATATGTTAAATGTAATTTATTCCTGTGATCAAAGCTGAATTTTCAGCATCATTACTCCAGTTTTCAGTGTCACATGATCCTTCAGAAATCATTCTAATATGCTGAATTGCTGCTCAAGAAACAATTCTTACTATCAATATTTAAAATAGTTGCACTGATTAATATTTTTGTAAAAAAACAAAAAAAAAAGTTTTTCAAGATTCTTTGAACAGAAAGTTCAAAATAACAGCATTTATTTGAAATAAAAATATTATGTAACATGACAAATGTCTTTACTGTCACATTTGACCAATTTAATGCATCTTTATATATGCGTGTGTGTCTACTGATCACCATGCATTTTTGAAGGATGGCGGTGTGTACGTACCCCCCCTCTTTGAGGAACGCGAGGACCTGGAAGAGGTGGACCACTGCTTGGTCAGCTCTCCTCGCGCCTGCAGCGTGTCCCCCTTTGTCCTTGTCGTCCCATCGGCTTCGATGGAGCTGTTAGCCTCCTTGGCTTCGTGCTCTTTCTCGGGGCTGGTGACGGCGCCGTTGTTCTCGCTGCCCTCCTCGTTGCAGCTGTACTGTGCCATCTTCTGTGCCAGAGCCAGCTGTGTCTCCAGCTCCAGCTGCCGGATATCCTCCATGGTCAGACCGTACCACTCGTCCTGCCAACACCAGGCCTGCCGATGAGCGCGTACCATCACCTTCCTCAGCCCTGATGGGAAGATATCATGAGATTACACATGCAAGTGTAATTGTTTTAAAAGTCATTGCAAGCAAACTAGTTTAGGGAGGGAAACAACTGTTTGCGGTAGATTTTTCCATCATCTGAAGATAATGTTTGCAAAAGTCAGCACCCCCATGCTAGGTTTTTGCAAAGGTGTTCGGAATGGTTTTTAATGCATTTATGTGTGGTTGCTAAGGTGTTCTGGATGGTTGTTAGGTCTACGAGTTGAGTACAGCACTTACATGCTAGAAAAAGAGCCTCAGACAACAGATGGTGAGAAAATGTAACACATTACTTTAAAGTAACATAATTAGTAACATTTAATTAGCTAGGTTACTTTTAAAAGTAACATTCCTCAATACTGCTGTCAACAACACAATTATAGTTTTTTTTTTTTTAAATTAAATTGTATTTTTATATTTTCTGTTTTCATTTTTTCCTTGAATTTTAGCTATTTTGGCGTATGTTTTTGTCATTTTTTATTCGTTTTTCTTTTCAATATGTTCTTTTATTAATTTGAATAATTTATTATTTTTAATAGATTTTTTTAATGTGTTACTTTAGTACTTTGACAAACTAAACAAAAATTAGAAATGTGCATTTAGTTGAAATATGTTTTATGTAATTTCAAGTTATTTCAAGTAATGAAAAAAAACATACATCATATACATTTCTCAAACTAATATGCATTGATGAAAAAGAAAAAAGAACATAATAAAAAGGACTAAAAATAATTGTATTAATATTAAAAAAAAATAAATAATAATAATAATATATTAAAACAATTGTATTAATCACAATTGATTATTAATTAAAACAAATACATTTACATACAAATAATACAGTATGTATAATATACACATACACTTTTAATCTATTAATCTGCATACATAATTAGCAATTATGCAATTTTTCATAATTCAGAAATGTTCCTTGCCTAGCTGAAATAAAAAATTTTTTTGTTATATTTTATTTCTATTAATGCTTTTATTTCAAGTAATGAATTTTTTTTTACAGTTTTAGTTTTAGTTAACTATAATAACCATGCTTCACCGATGAGTCTGTCTGTGAGATCGCTCAACATTTAGGGTTGATGTGTGGTTTGGCTTATTTCCTCGTGCGATTTCCTCGACTGATTAAGATGTGCCAAAGACGCAGTTAACCAGTCTTTCAGATAATTGAACTTGGTAATGAAGAGACGTGCGAACAAAATTGTTTTCACAGCGGCCAGGAAACAGCGAGAGGAAAAATTGATAAAAATAAAAGGAAATCAGCCAAAGATGGGAAAGAGTTTCGTAAATGGGGAACGGCAATTTATCAGAGAAGGGAGCCAATAAACAAGCCGATATCGAAGTAATGAAAAAGATTAAGCAGCGCTCGAACGGCACATGGAAAGGAAATTAATTTTGCCCTGATGTAGTCAGGAGGAGGCGGTTCTCTGAGCGTTGATTTTCACTGCATCAATCTTGTTTTCATTAAGTGCAGGTTAATGATTAAGGGCTTTTTTCCTGACAGAACGCTTGACACCTGCTGCCCACCCACGCACAACGATAACAGGACGTTACCAAGCATCATTTCACACAAATATGCAGCAGATGGATCAGCTGACTCATATAGAATTATTGGAGAGACAAATGTCCTCTCAGAGCTAATAACACTGGTGGACATATGGTAAAGGACACCACTGATAATAGCACTGGTAATAAGTTAATAATAAATTCACTGGATTATCGAAAATATGCATTGTTATATCATTTAAAAATGTTTTGTCTGAACATTTCCAAACACTTACCCACATCGTGAATGAAGCGCTCAATCTTGGACTGCATGCCCCAGTATCGAAACTCCACTTTACACAACTTATAAGCACACATGACGGGCATTTTGCCTGGGTTGTTGTTGATTTCCACGATCCAGTTGTCAGACAGGGGGCCCCGCTGGGTTTTATTTGACTTGTAGAGTTTGGGGTCTTCCTCAGCCAGGTACTCATGAGGGGCGATGAATTCATTCACAATATCGATGGGATCTGTGAAAGACCGTTGTTCCATTAGCAATCACAATTTTTTGGGGGGAGAACAAGGCACGAATGGTGAACAGATTCGTATTTAGACTTTTATTGCAAACCAAATCAGTTCATCAGAGATTTTATAGGGCCTTCTGAAAGATAATACGGACATTGAGGCTGTAAAACCTGGTTTATCTGTTTGTCTTGTGTGCCATAAAGTTTTTCTTTTATTCAAGCAGCTTTGGCATAAGGAATCGAGTTGTTCCATTTAAAAAAAAAAAAAAAAGGATCACTACTTTTATGTCCATAAATGGAACTGTATGTTGTGTGTGTATAGATTTCTTTTTACTCTACTTTGTTTGCAAACTTGTCTTTTGTGAAAGACCAAGTCTTATAGGAACAGTTCATCCAAAAATAAAAATCTGCTGAAAACTCACTCTCAGGCCATCCAAAATGTAGAGGAGTTTGTTTCTTCATGGAAACACATTTGGAGAAATTTAACATTACGTCACTTGTTCATCAATGGATCCTCTGCAGTGAATGGGTGCCATCAGAATGAGAGTCTAAACAGCTGATAAAAACATCACAATAATCCACTAGTAATCCACACAACTCCAGTCCACTAATTAACATGTGAACTGAAAAGCTATATGTTTGTAAGAAACAAATCCATCACAAGTCTTTTAATTTTAAACCGTCTCTTCTAGCCAAAATACCAGTCCATAATCCATAATAATGCTTCCTCCAGTGAAAAAGTCTGTTGTTCTCTCACATCGAAATCCTGTTTAGATCTGTTTTGGACTGTTTTCCCTTTTAAACGGTGCTTGATCTGTGCACATCACTTTCCTGATTCAGACGAGACGACTTTTTCACCAGAGAAAGCAATAGTATAGACAGAAGTTAAAAACCCCTTGAAGGTTTTATTCATTACAATTCGTTTCACAAGATGATTTTTTGTGGATTAATGTGATGTTTTTATCAGCTGTTCGGACTCTCATTCTGACGGCACCCATTCACTGCAGAGGATCCACTGGTGAACAGGTGATGTAATGCTCAATTTCTCCAAACCTGTTGAACAAACAAACTCATTCACAGCTTGAATGACCTGAGGGTGAGTACATTTTCAGCAATTTTTCATTATTGGATGAACTATCCATTTAATTCAGAGCTGTGATCTTTACTGTGTTGAGAACCTAACTTTGTAGGTCTTCAATTATTCACATTTGCAAGGTGCAGATAGGTTTCTGATCTTGGGTTGTTTCCTGTTTGTAGACTGCCGTGTCATCAGACGGCCTCTAGGTGTCTCCACAGCACACTCATGAAGGTACATGTTGTCAGTAAGGAATGGAGTTATGTAACAGCATTCACAGGGCGCTTCCCCCTGCAGTGCCTGTGTCTGTCTGCGTTCGGCTCAGAAAGCCTCCAGTACCTGTCCCAGAGTGCAACGGGGCGCTCGTGCCACGGCACGCTACCCAACAGCAGCATGGTACTATGTCAATAAATCGGCACGCTGTCTGCATCTTAAACACTGAGGCATGACTCGAGAGCTCTTCCTGCTGGAATGCTTGAGATTGGTCTCTCAAGCAAACAGAGCTCACGTGTAAAAAAGCATGCTAAAGGACAGGACCTCTTGGAAATGCAACAGCTCAAGATGCTCAGTTGTGCTTTTGCAGTTCAAAAACTGTCAAAAGCATTACATATATGCATTAAGCAGAGTAAAAATAAAGAAGGTGCAACAGTACCTATATCCCGTTGCCTCTTTTCGGCCGAGGACATGTTGAAGACGTCATTCTGGCAACCTGTGTCCGGCCTGTAGTACGTCTCGATATCGATGGAGAACTTTTCGACGAAAGGACATGTGTAGCTGCAGGACAGGCGAGGAGAGATTAACTCTGATGTAATTTCATCATATCAGTGTCATGCATTAACACAACCGCTCTGCAATGAGGTTCATGTGAGCTTATCCCTTCTTCATACCTACCATGACCTCTTTATTAAGTAACAGATATATGTTTATTGCAGTAGGAGTTGAGCTGAACTCAACGTGCTTTGATGCAACATTCCCTATAAAACCAAAAAGATGCTTTAAGAAAGTAAACACGGGTCTATTTTGATTCCATGTTGACTCCAAGATCAAAACAGCAAGGCCTGACTTGAATGTTAAAAGCTGATGTGGGTATTTACCGGAGTACTTTTGAAAGACAGCCAGAGGGTTTTATTATTAGGAGATAGCACACTCACCGTGTGCGGGTGTACGGGTAGGCGTTCCAGGATTCCTCTTCCACACGAAGAGCGGCTTTTGGCAAGATGGAGCGGAACCAGCTAGGGATGTGTTGGCCAATGTGGTAAACCTTATGGGTGTATTGACCAGAGCCACCTGGGCCGTCCGTGTAGGGTCGGTTCTCCAGGATCTCCACCCCGCTCCCCTCACCTTCGCTCTCTTCACGACTCTTTTTCTGCAGGGAGGGAAAGGTCTGGGATAAGGGTTCACAGACTTCCAAATGGACCGTTATTATTATGAAGTCAAGTCACTTTTTTGTATAAATCTCTTTATACAATACAGATACTTTCAAAGCAGCTTCACGTTAATACAAGGAAAATAACAGTTAATGTTGTAGAATTCACCAATTATGAAACCAATTCAATTTCAGTTATAAAAGCCGCCCTGCAAAAGATATTTCAGTAACAGTGTCAATGTTGCAAAATTCATCAACTATAAAATGAGTTCAATTCAGCTATAAGCAGCTCTAAAGAAGATAAGTGTCGATGCTGCAAAGTTAGTGTCGCTATCCAGCTCGATTCAGTTCATATTTGTCATTGTCAAATTAAAAAATTTGTTGTGTCAATTCAGATCAATAACTGCGTAAAGTTAATCAATTATGAAACTAGTTAAATTCAGCGAAAATTAGCTCTACAAGAGGCAAGTGCATCAATATTCAACAAAGTCAGTTCAATGATGATTCGATTCAGTTGAATGAGAGTCGAAAGTTAGTGTCATTATCAAATTTGTTGTTTCAATTCAGTTCAACAATTGTCAATGTTGCAAAGTACATCAGATATTAAATTCAATTGAGTTTAATGAGTCAATTTTGCATTCAGCACAATTACATTTAAATTTATTTCAACTCAATTCAAAAACAATGTTGATGCTGCAAAGTTAGTGTCGTTATCCAGCTTAATTCAGTTCATATTTGTTGTTCAAATATGTTGATTCAATTCAGATCAGTAACTGTGTAAAGTTCATCAATTATGAAACAAACTAAATTAAGCTACAAGCAGCTCTACAGAAGGCAATTGTGTTGTTATTCAGCTCAAGTCAGTTCAATGTTGATTCGATTCAGATGAATGAGTGTCAATACTGCAAAGTTGGTGTCATTATCAAATTTGTTGTTTCAATTCAGTTCAATAATTGTCAACGTTGCAAAGTTCATCAATTACGAAATGGGTTTAACTCAGACATAAGTAGCGGTACAGAAGTCAATAGTGTTATTTAGCTCATTTGTGTTCAATTTTAATTCAATTCAGTTGAATGAGTGTCAATGTCACAAAGTCATTTAAAGGTACAATATGTAAGTTTTCGCCACTAGAGGTCGCATTTTCAAAACAATAACAAAGGCGAAGCTTGATGAAGGAGGATGTTCATGGATGAGGTAATGGATTAATTTTTTTTATTACCTGTACCTTCCACAGTTATTTTAAACAGTGAATACAGAGAATGTGAGCAAAGAACTTTCATTGTCAAAGAATAATATGACTGACTTAAGTCTAGTGCGAGTTTAAGCACTCTCAAAAAAACTCCCCTTTTACTCAGTAAAGCTGTCTATACACTGTTTATGAATACATCTCTTACATCATATGTACATCTACACTTTGTTATGATGTATGATAAGAGAATTTGCGTGAGAGCTGAATTCAGTCAGCGAGCCCGTGCAGTGAACAAAAAACTCATCTGAACGCATCTGATTGGCCATTGTATTCATAAGCTCAACAGACTCGTGTGTGACTGGTTATAATGCGCAACACTGTAAAATCGCATTTAAAAAAATCATGGCGCAACATTGAACAGATCTAAATTTAATGCTGCGGTAAACACTTTTCATTTCATTTTCATTTTATTCGCAACAACCTTTGATGTAATTGATTTAGTTTGACTGTACTGCAGCATTTGTGTCCATGTGTTGCCATAGTTTCTACAAGCGGAAACTGAGGATAGTGCGGATATCACGTCACTGATAGGCGACATGACCAGGGACGAGTCATTATTTAAAATTGGAATTTCTCTGGATTTACAAATCCTTGGGAACTTTTGGGATAACATAAATAAACAATTGCATGAAAAATAGTAGTTTTTGGATATTTTATTACGAAAATCTTACATATTGTACCTTTAAATTTGTTATTTCAATTAAATAACAGTCAATGTTGCAAAATCTATCAATTATGAAACAAATTCAATTCAGCTATAAACAGTTCTACAGAAGGCAAAAGTGTCATAATACAGCTCAAGTCAGTTCAATGTTCATTCGATTCAGTTGAATAAGTGTCGATGTTGAAAAGTTAGTGTCATCATCCAGTTCAATTAGACTCAAATTTGTTGTTTCATTTCAGTTCAATAACTGTGTCGATGCTGTAAAATTGATCCATTCTGAAACAAGTTCAAATGAGCTATAAATGGCTCTACAGAAGACAATAGTCACTATTCACCTCAATTCCATTTAAATTCGTTTCAGCTCAGTTCAATTAAAGTTGTCAATGCTGCAAAATCTATCAAATATCAAACAACTTAAGCTATAAGCAGTTCTACAAAAGGCAACAATGTCATTATTCCATTCAATTCAGTTCAATAACTGTCAATGTTGCAAAGTTCATCAATTCTGAACAAATTCAATTCAACTATAAACAGCACTACAGAAGAGAACAGCATCATTATTCCATTCATGTCCGTTCAATGTTGATTCAATTCAGCTGAATAACAGTCGATATTGCAAAGTTACATTCTAAAAGTTATAATACATTACATTCCATTCATTATCCAGCTCAATCCAGTTCAAGTTCTGTTCTCATCCAATAGTGTCAGTGCAGTTTAATCGATAATATTATGCTGGAAAGTTAAAACCTCCTTAGGAAACTCAATGTTAATTGAAGGTTGACAGTCTATCCCAAAAGAGAATTGACTCCAACCCAACAGAAGTCAACTACACACTCAGTGCTATTGGTGCTGGCCAATCAAGGAACGCCACACCTTCAGCTTTGTCAGTAAGATAAGCCAAGACTCAGTGTGATTGCCAGCAGACAGATCCGTAAAAATAGGGTAAAGTCTTGGCACGGCTCCTGAGCTGTGAATTCTGGGAGAAAGCCCACTGTGCCAGTCAGGGTGGCACATGCCATCATATCTGCCTCGCTGAAAGTGGTCATATTAAGATAGATGGAAGCATCCAGTGGCTAATTGCATTCCAACTTACTAATGAATCCATCAGGGACAAGTTTGACCCACGTAGGTGCACTATGGCATTGCCACTATGGAGAAGAAGTTTGTCCTGAGCCCCGAATGTGAAGATAAAATTCAAAACACACTGCAAAACATCAGTTTTAATTTTGTACAGCATTTATTAAATTTTTATTTGAACTAACTGACATTGCTATAGGTGTAATTATGTAATTGTTATGCGTTCCTCTATGTTTAAATAAAAGATGGATGATGACAGGCCAGTGAAGCTGGCATACTTGCAGGGCAGATGGCCACACAGATCCCATCAGCCATGACTCTGCATTAGCAAGATGATAGTGGGGTGATTAAAAGCCAACAACGCTTACTTAAGACCTTCATTAAGGTGAGGTTTGTTACAGAGATGCAGAAGAAAGTTATAGTGTTTTCATTTCGTCTGAGTGCTCTCATGAGACGACTGAATGCCAACACAGTCTAAAGATGATGATATTACTACAGAAGCTGTTAGTATTTCTTTATGACCTAACTGGCAGATCTTCACTGATTTTTTTCAATAACATTTTTTATAATAATGTATATGTATATTTTTATTTATATTAAAACTACATATTTATTTTATATGTTTGTTTGGGAATTCGGCTGCACGATAGAACGACAGATAGAACGACAGAACAATAGAGAGATATACAACAATAGAACGATAGAAAGAACGATAGAATGATAAAATGATAGGTCAAACGAACAAACGATAGATAGATAGATAGATAGATAGATAGATAGAAATACAACGATAGAACAATAGATAGCTCACTTCATTTCCCAGAATGCATTACCTGTTACAAAGTGTTTGTTCATTACAATTTAGTGACAATTCCTCTTCCTCTCATTTCAATTCCTATTCAACTTCCTGTGTGTCGTGGCAAATTCAATTCAAATTCACACTCATGAATTGAAAGGAAGCTAATTCTTCAATTCTGAATTTTGCACATGTGAGAAAGGCACGCTTTTTGTAAAATGCGGTGCCAAACGACCTCGCCCCTAAGACGACTCAGAAACCATCACTCTTGGCCTCTCCGTTTCAGGGGTTTCTAATGCATTCTCAATCACCGGATATGTGGTGAGTAATACATTTCCATTTTAAAAGCACAGGCCCGTGCCAGCGAGGGAATAGCGGTCGTGCCACTCTCAATGTCAGACCGCTGCTTCTATCTCTTTCTGCCAGGCTACTGTCAAACTCACAGACTGCACTGTCAGGACTGACGTCAGACCGACACAGAAAGGCGTGTGAAGCAGCGTCCCGTTGGAGGCAATCCGCAGGTCTGGAGCTCACATGTGCTGAGCAGGAAGAAACGGGCCGATCACGTCCTCTTGTTAGAGGTGAGCTGTCAGCAGCTGGAGGTGGCAGGCGGGACAGACAGACAAATGGCAGGCGGGAGAGGGAACGGGCGGCAGAAGCGCTGGGCTGCGGTATCTGTTTTTGCTCATCCTCCCAGCGCGGAGTCGCCAGCAATTCATTATGGTGCTGACAGGTGACATCAGGCCCCGCACCCGCTACAATCAATCCCTCGCACACACATGCACACACCTCAGAGAAGTGTGGTCTCGATAACATACGGCTGTGCAGTAGGGATGTAACGATATCAAAATCTCACGATACGATAATATCATGATATGAACTCAACGATACGATATTTATTGTGATATTAAAAAAAAAAGAAATGAAGAATTGGGAAAAAAATTAATTTTGTACATTTTAAAGTTAATTTATTCTATATAATGCACTTTGAGAGTTCAAAATTAAGAGCTGCAACTCATGTTCTTAACTAAGAAATAGGGCTGTGCAAATAATCGAATGCGATGATCATGCGTATCTAGTCAGTAAAACCGATTGTGTGATTAGTAGTTAATCTCCTTCACCTGCTTTCAGATGGAGCGGCATTTAATACTCAGAGCTGTAGTTCACTGACAAGCTACGCAATATCGCGTTCTTAATCGCAGATGAATCGCATTCGATTATTCCAGCTTCAGTGAAAACAGGCTTACAAAAACAAAAATGCATCTCACTACAAATCGAGTGAAATGCTGTAATAATCTGCCGCGAAAAAGCATAACTGGTGGCCGTTGTGTTCCCAAATCCACGCTAAACTCACAGCACACGCAATAAACGAGTTCACTCCATTCACTGAGAAAGAAGCCGTTCTGAGGCGTGGAAAACACTGGATCTCGAGCTGATCGTCTGAACAATGTGTGCTTCGAAACGCACAGAGAAAACAGACGCTTAGAAAACTTAACAAAACTGTAAAGGAAAAAAATGGCCATAAAATAAAGCATGAAATTTATTAATAGGACTGCATGATCTAGGGGGAAAATATAACTGCAATATTTTTAGCAGATTTTTTTATTGAATCAGCTGGTTTTTAATTGTTTTTTGCCAAATCAGCTGAAACATGCTAGCAACATGGTATTCAGCTAAAAATATGATGGCAACATACTATTCATGCTAACACATTGCTAACAACATGCTAATCATGCTAGAAACATGCTAGCAACATGCCAATTCTGCTAATCCTGCTAAAAACATCTTATCAACATGCTAGCAACATGCTATTCATGCAAAAATCATGCTGGCAACATACTAATCATGCTAGCACAATGCTAACAACATGCTAATTGTCTTAAAACATGCTAGTCATGCTAAAACCATGCTAGCAACATGCTAATCCTGCAAAAACATGCTAACAAAATGCTAACTACATGGTAGTCATGCCAAAAACATGCTAGCAACATGTTAAATAATGTTAACAACGTGTTAAATAATGTTAACAACATGCTATCAACATCTGTCTAATCCATCTAAACTTTCAAACTTTAAGCTTTTACAACTGCTTCAAACTTTCAGACAAGGCTTTCTCAAGCCAACTTTAAAGTCCGTGTAAAGCCAATTTTGAGAATTGTTTGTAAACACATTATAAATGTTAGAAATGCATTGCTGAAACATGTTACAAAGACTGTGAACTATATAGTACTTAACTGTGGAGTTATACGGTTAAACAGTTTTTCACCATTTTTGTGATCAGGATTTTTTGGGCGGGGCTAAATCGGGACTCGATGACGCAATGGAGCCACCGACCACGGCCCCTCCCGCAACACTATAAGAGCTGTGTTCGACTTGAAGCAGCACTGACTGCACAGACCGATCGCTGTGTGACATCAAAGTACAGTGAGAGCTATAGAGAGCAGACGCTCCTGATTCTTTTGAATCACTCTCGCGGTACTTTGATGTCAAACACTGATCGTTCTGCGCAGGGCTGCTTCAAGTTAAACACACCTAATAACTAGAATGCATCAGTGGTTCGTCCGCTCAATCGCGAGTTACTGTTATTACCGTTAGTTACTACAGCCTACAGAATGCTATCTAGCTATGCCTTCGTCAAGTTAATACGTGGTTGCGATAATTTACAAAACAACTGAGCTCGGTCTCCTTATTTAAATTAAGCTGCTAGAGGAAGACAGTTGAGAGAGACGGCAGCTTTGCCGCGAGTGGGCGTGGTTTCAGCGCCGCCACCGGACACGCCCCCAGCGTTTGAGAGCAGAGAATAAGGCTTATTTTTTCATGATTTTGATACCTTATTTTATTTACTTGGCAGGTTTTTTTAGCATTCAAATTTGGCGGGGTGGTTAATAACACATTTTTCTGTGGTGTGACAAACTCAGAACACATATTTAATATTGACTTTACTCTTTTCTCAAATTTTACTTGTCTATTCTTTATTAAAATTATGATTACAACTAAAAAAAAAATCCAAGTTTGCTGTGCTTGTTTGTAGGGCTGCACAATTTGGGCAGGATTTCATGATTACGAATCAGTATTATTATTATTATTATTATTATTATTACAAAATAAAAATATAAAAAAAAACGACTAAAAACAAAAAGAAATATTACTATTGTAATTTTACTGTAAAATAAAAAAATATTTAAGAAAAATTATATAAAAGTAATTTTATTTTACATTTCAACTGTAAAAGGACAATACTAATATTAAATCTGTCTTAAAGGGATAGTTCATCCAAAAATGAACCAACAACCAACATTTTGAAAAATATATTTTCGTATGTTCAACAGAAGAAAGGCATGTAGGTTTGGGATGACATGAGGGTGAGTAAATCATGACCATTTTCATTTTTGGGTGAACTGTCCCTTTAATTTCTTCATTACGCTAAACCACCAAATTTTTATTTTAACAGAAAACTGCAGAGAGTCCTTAAAGCTTCTCTTTTGTTGATAAGGGTTTCTCATTATGAGAAGATGGTTGCCACATGTTGCACTTACAAATGCATGATAAAATGACCCAAACCCAGACCATATGCAGAGATGAGTTTGATAACTGAACTAAGCCATATTGCGATTTTGTTTTTCATTACTAACCGTGCAGCCCTATTTATTGTTATCGTGAAGCTCAGGTTGAAAAAGCACAGTTGCATTTAGCATTGTTTTTTCCCTCTAACCACAACCTTATCAGGACAGACCAGTGACCTGTTTTTCGGTCACAACTCACTAGCTGAAGAACTAGTTTTTCAGTGCAATATTTTTGAATAAACATCACCTCACTTTGCACAGTCTATGAGATGTTGAACTCACAAAAATGAAGAGAGATGATGATCTCTCTTGTGCAATTCAATTTGTGATGCATGTATTCAATCATCATTTGAGGAATCGGTGATGTCTGTGCAGGATGAGTAACGCACTTAAATGTAATACTTGTTTTTATTGACTTAGTATTTCCATGTATTTTTAAGTGCAAGACAATGCAAAAGATAACTTATCACACTTAAACTAATAGATACACATAATAATATCAGAACGCCCATTTGAATGTGAACAGCTGGGAGAAATCCAGATGTGTATTAGTATATTAGATCTGTGTATTAGGTCTTAAAGTTACAGCAGCATAATAAAACTTCTGCTGTCATTAAAGTAAAAAAAGAAAAAAAGAAAACCATTCACTGCTCTTGATTAAATAACTTTTATAGTTTTAATAAAGGATTAATCTATATTTAATTTGTATAATGAAGACTATGAAGTTATTTGACTTCTGTGGTTTTCCCCAACACTACTCTTAGATCTTCATGAAAAACTTAAATCACTCTTCATTTAATTTGTATTTTTGTTCTTTTGCATTTATTTATGTTGCTGTTGCTTGTACTGTGTTTATTTGTTCTAATTTTATAACTGACAGTTTACTTGTCTTTAATAATTTTTTATATTAGTTACACTAGTAGTTTTTGCTGTGGTATCGAAATTAGAATCAAGAATTTTTAAATTTCACTGTATCTAAATTTTTTGTCAAAACAACCCTATTTATTAGAATACAAGGTAACATGGGTCAAACTGGGTCAAATAACCAAACCAAACTTTTAAAAAAAAAAAATTAAATCATCTTATAATTTTGGCAAGGCAAGTAAAAATCCTTAGTGCCTAGCACCAACTGACTTTCAAATATATTCATATTTGCTTTAAAGAAGAAAAGAAAAAAGACTTGATCGAGTCAACTCTGGATGAACTACGATTCTGAACACAATCAATCACTTGTTGACAGAAAGTAGAAACTCTAATGATCACTTTTAATGACCCAGTTTGATAGAACAGTAATAATTAGTAATATTAATAAAGTAATAGTAATAGTTTAGTTGGGATTCATTTCTTTTACGAAGGTAGTGCTGATGGTACAAAGGTATGCTGTGCTGAGAAATCACTTTGCTCAGCGTTTATGACAAAATACAAATATATTTGAAAGGCCAATAACTGCTGAGAGGTCACAATGAAGACAGGAAAAATGCACGGTTGGCACTGCGTGCCTCATTGCGAATACTGTAAGTGATGGAAATCAGAAAACTGGAGCTAAGTTTTGCCTGGCAGGATTCCTGTGCACTCTAGCTAATTACATATTTCACATGGATGATTTTAATTCAAATGAAAAACGACTAGACCCTACATGGAGTGTCCACTGAGATTTGCTGCTCTCAGTTGATTTCTACCACCTGGGATTTGCCCTCAAAATATTCGCCAGTCTCGCTGAAGCCGTGCCGGGCTCTACTCTTAATTTAGTATCTCCGTGGATGGATGGAAAGCAAATGCTGCCCTATATGGACACAGATGGCCAAGATCATGTGAGAGGTTTAACCTCGGCGCGATGCACCTCCGCTGCCCATCTGCGGACAGCAGAAATCACGGGAGTGAAGTTGCCCTGGCAACAGGCCTGCATCATCGTGACCTCTCCCTCCGTCTTCTGCTCTCGCGCCACAAACAAATGACTGCAGCGAGCGCCACGCTCCGGCTGATGTCACGGGTATCCATGGCAACCGGAGCTCAGCTGTGACGCTGCAGAGGAGGGGGTCTGACCGGAGGGGAGAGAAACAGGAGCGCCAGAGATGCCACGGGAAGCATGATGCTGCTGTGACAGAAGCTTCGGAAAGCCAAATTCCTGCCGTTTGCTGGTGTGCGGAACAAAAATGAACATATTCAATATATACCTCAATATAATTATTTGCTTGCCTTGAAATGGCTTAAAATGACCATTTTTAAAATTTTTATTATTTTTTATTTTGACCGAAAAGTCATTGTTGCCAAATAGATTCGACAGTTTCATATTTTTAAAATCTAGGTAAAACTGAATATAAAGTCAAATTAAAAAAAATGCATTTAAAAATTAAGTTTAAAAAAAGGTGTTTCACTAAATAAAAACAAGGAATACTATTTAATTATTTTCATTTATATGTACAAATACACTAATATATACAGTAGTGATATACAAACATAATAAATAAATACATAAAATACATAAATATATAACAGTAGCATTAATCTACAGGCATTTTTAACTAAAAGATCTTGTATATCTACAAGCATATTTAACTAAAACATTAAACATTTTTTTTTTAAATATAAACAGCAAAAATAATCTACATATATTTTAAACTAAAACATTAGTATATAAATGTATAAACAGCAAACTACATATATTTTAAATAAAAAATTTAAATACATATATAAACAGTAATATTAACCTACATATATTAACTGAAACATTTTAATGATATAAACTTACAAACAGCACCATTAATCTACACATTTTTAACAAACATTTTAATATAATATATAAAATAATCGAAAAGCTACATTAATCTACATTATATTTTTAAAAAAATTTAAAATATAATCTTTAATATTTTTTATTATTATGAAATTTTATATATATATATATATATATATATATATATATATATATATATATATATAAATAGCAAAATTAATCTACATTTTAACTAAAAACATTTTAAGATAATACAAATTATTAACAGCAACAATAAGCTACACACAGTTTTAACTAAAAGTTAATATAGTTATTATAATAATTTAATATTTAAAATAACTTATTTACGTAACAGCAAAATTTGATATGAAACATTTTGATATAATATATAAATATATAAACAGCAACTCACTTTTTTCTGATTTACATCATTAATCATGTTTAAATCAGAAACACTATTAAAATATTAAGACAAAAAAATTTTGAAAAAATAAATAAATAAATAAAAAACATCTTAAATGACGTGGTTTAGGAAACTTAATGACCAGATACAAAGTGCACTTAAAATCACTGCAATATCCATGATGTGGCTTAATTTGATCGCCCCCACTCTAGCCTGAACTAATCAATCTAAATATATAATGCACTGTAGCGCGAACGAATGACACACAGCAGCTTACGACATGAAAAACTCTTCTTTGGTGCATCACACACACACAGCAAAAAGCACCTCACACCAACCACAGCGGAACTAGTTTTGTTTATATTTCCACCAGCGTTGAACATCTGTTCACGGTTCCTGACCAGAGTTCTGCTGTGAAACACGAGGCTTATAGAACGGTACTCACACAAACACACACCCCGGTTTAATACTACACCAGCGGGGTCACACTGACGGTGTACAAGCATGCCAAACCGTGTGCCTGCCCTCCGCACGCTCATTAGGCCAACTCTGCGATGGCATGTCAACAGATGGTGCTTATAAACAGCAGAGCTCAGAAAGAGCATAAAAAACCCAAATAAACAAGTGAAACTAACTTTAACAAGGACGAGGACACAAATGCTCTCTTTAGATGCAGATTCAACGTGTTAATTGGCTTCGAACTTCGATTCTCTGCGCCAAACCGAAACGATTCGAGCATCAGTCATATGGACACTACTTCACACTTTCGATGACTCACGCTTTCAGAAATCTGCTAATTAGACAACGTTCCCACAGGACTTGAAGTCTTATGCGAGTCAACATCGCTTAGGCTCGATTCTGATGTCCACTGACTTTGCACAAGTGCTTAAAGTTAGCACGCCTGTTGCAATTGGACAGTAACATACTGGTTGTCTATAGGGCCGCTCGCTTAATACCCCACTGACAACAGCAGTGAGAGACAGCTGCGTTGACAGAGCGCTAATTAACCTTATAAGACCATTCAGAGAAAGCCGAGCATGTGGGAGGAAGCTCAGTTAGATCTGTGGCCGTAACCTCGCTGTGAGCTCCAACAACGATCTGAGCACTCATTAAATTTCATGCAAACCTCCACAGACAGACATTCACTAGATACAGATCTGTCGAACGCTTTATGTCGAGCAGCAACATTGTGGCAAACAAATGAACTTGAGAGACTCCAACAGAGTTTGACATTTACATGTTGCTGCATTATTGAGACATTAATACATAAAGCATAAGAAATACATAGCATTCACAAATATTGGGTAAAACACCCTATTTTAGGGTTAGTAGGACTGCACAATTTGGGAAGAAATGTTTAAATGCACCATTTCTGATAAAACTGCAATAAAAAAGCTCCAGGTTTGTGGTGCTTATTTGTAAGGCTGAACAATTTGGCCAAACATTTTGAGATTATATATCGATAAGACTATAAAATAACAGTCCTGTAAAATATTGTCAAACTAATTATTGTTATATTGAATTAAAATACAAAATAACAAACATATCTATTGTAATATATGACTGTAAAGTAAAAATGTAGTATTTGAGAAAAATGCCTATATTAAGAAAAATACAATAATTAATCTTACAGTAAAACAGTAAAATTACAATTCTAATATTTATACTTGTCTTAATTTCTTAAATTTCAAATATTAAACCATCAAGCTTTTATTTTGGCAGAAAACTGCAAGGAGTATTTAATGTAAATAATATAATAATACAAATAATAATACTGTGCAATTATAATACTATTTTTTTTTCTTAATTTCTTCATTTTCAAACGATAATCCATCAAGCTTTTATTTTGGCAGGAAAAATGCCAGGAGTATTTAAGAAAAATTATGTTATACAACATTTATTTTACAGTATAACTGCAGAGTTACAATACTAATACTTATTGTTGTCTTAATTTCTTCATTTTCAAATATTAGACTATCATACTTTTATTTTGGTGGAAAAATGCAGGGAGCCTTTAAAGCATCTCTTTTGTTGACAACAAATATGATTTAATTTTTTAAATTCCATTTCAATGAACTATTCTTGTTTATATTACACACATATTCAACATTCCTTTCGCATTATTTGCTATCTTTGTTTTGTTTTTTGAGCTCGGCCCAGTGCATTGTGGGATTGACTTATTTAAGAAGGATCCTTATAATCTGGCCAAAGCAAAATTTTAAAAAGATGCTGCTTATCCTCTGGAACAGCTTTTGTGACTATGATGTTTTACAATGTTGTCTATCTAGGGAGCTTACTAGGTTTCAGAACAGCTATTAACTTGTCAACCAATAACAGAGTAAACCAAAAACATTAGCCCATCTAGACACACTCAAAACATCTATATTAGCACATTGCGGTGGTCCGTATTGATTCCTGGCTGCCGATGAGCATCAGCGTTTCTCCATCAGCTTGCTGGTGGTTTCGGCATCGGCACAATGCGTAAGGTGCTTCCTGCCTCGCCAGCACCCACAACCTCTCTCAGGGGATCACGGGCCAAATTCTGTGAAATATTTAGAGTGTGCAGTGTGCCCTACCAAAAACACCGTCTTTGTTCTCTAAAACTGCACATGTGCATCATATCTGAATGAAATAACATGCATGTTACTTTCACTGCATCTGACCCAGAGAGTACAGCATGTTTCAAAAAGGAAACACCAAGCAAGCCAGCTGTGAGTCACAGCTTTTTGTATGCTACGTGCTTCACTTCGCACCGAAACAACAGAAGAAGTGTATGATGCGCTTAAAAGGAACACCCAAATATGAAGATTCTGCCATTATTATTTCATACTCGTGTTGTTCCACACCCACAGGCTGTTATTTTTTCTGTGGAACACAAAAGGAGATTGACACCACTCTTTTCCACATGGTTCACAGTGACCATATGAACCAAACAGGCTTAAAAAAGCACCATAAAAATAACCCAAATGACTCAACGTAAGTCCAAGTTACACGTTAGTTTTCGGTGAGGAACAGACCACTATTTAAATCACAGATCGCAAATAAAATATGACACAGATTAGCCACCACTGGTTTTTCTGTGTCATGGTAAAACGTCATTGACGTCAATACACAGGTTTTATTTTTTTCTAATTCCACTTCTTCTTCTTTTTTTTTTTTTAGTTTTATTTTTTCTGGATTTTTCAGTTTTATTTTTTGGGGCTCCATTTTTAAAGGGACAGTTCACCCAAAAATGAAAATTCTGTCATAATTTACTCACCCTCCACTTGTTTCAAAACTTGATGATTTTTTTTCTTCTGTTGAGCCCAAAAGAAGATATTTTGAAGAATGTTGGTCTCCAAACTGTTGACAGTAGCCATTGACTTCCATAATATCTAAAAAATACTATGGAAGTCAATGACTACTTCAACTGTTTGATGACAGAATGTTTATTTATGGATGAACTATCACTTTAATGGTTAAATTAAACTTTAGTAATCTAAAACCATGTCTAATTAATTGAAATCATGAAACTTACACAATTTAACAAAATTTTTTTTTAAAGTTTAACAAAAATTTCATTTTAAGGGCCCTATGATTTTTTTTTCTCAAATTTTGATTTATTTACCAAATTTATTACCAAATTCTGTTTCCAATTTTAATTTTTCTGAAAATTTTAAACTTTAGTAATTAAAATTATTATTATTTTTTATAATAATAGAGCTCTATTAAATTTTTGATTTGAGATCTGTGATATTTTTCTTATATTACTTGTTTTAAATTTAAAATATACAGTCTGCCTTCCATACAAAGACATTGCATGATTTCAAAAGACATAGTACAAAAGTTGTACAAACTACTTTTATGGAAATTTCTCATCCTTTTTGGAGCTTGACAGACGTGGTCATTATGAACATCACTGTTTGACAAAGAACTGTGTGAAGAGTAAATGACGACCGTTTTCGACTGCTTTAACACAAGATAAAACCATGAGCAAACCTGAATCATGTAGAGCTGAGCGATGCGGTACTCCTCCACGCTCATGGGCATGGGGATGCGGTACTCTTTGATCAGCATGTTGGCCGTGGAGCAGGGCTGTGGCTGGAAACGCTCCGCTGGGTCAGGGGCAAATCCACCAGGACGGCCCTTAGCTCGAGTGCATCAGAGAGAAGGAGCCGAGTTCATTTCTCAGACCTGGGCAGAAAACACAGACAGACAGACAAATCAGAGCTGAAAATCATCTACAGACGTCCAGAGGAAAGCCCAAGTGATCAAGCGTCCCAGAGACCCCCATTTCAGGGAAGTATACGGAGACTCAAAAAAATAAAACAATACATAAATGCAATAAATACGGTGTTTCTAAAATGAAAATATCTAAACATAATCATAAACTGCATACATTCAGCAAGACTTGCATAAAAAAAGAAACTTAATTCAAGATATTTGCTCGAAAAACAAGTCTTGAGTAAATTTATCTTGCTTGAAGGATGCTGTGGTATTTTTACAATAACACTGATAAAAAAATTATTGATTAAGAAAATTACACAAGATTTTTTAAAAGTCATGCTCAGCAAAAACAGCAAAACAGCAGATCTGAGATTTTATTTTTAACTCAAGTGTTGCAAAATGCAGTTCTTAAGAGATGTTCCAATACCCTTTTTCCCTTTCCGATACCGATTCTGATACCTAGGCTCAGAGTATCGGCCGATACAGAGTACTGATCCGATACCTGGGTGTGTATCTGGTTATACAGCTGTATGTACTACTAGCCCTGTATGAATTGATACAATTATTTTATGGTGTGCTTCACCATATAGATAGATAGATTATTATTATTATATTATGATAATCAAGTATTATTTAATGATAGAACTTTAGCAATTAGAATTAAAACTTGCTAACCATGTATGAATGCATATTAATCATTTTAACTGAACTTAGGACTGGTGGTGGTGCTTTTTTGGTCATTCAGTGTTTCTGTAAAACTGGGGAAAAAACTATCAATAATACTGATAAGATAATAATCATACTATGAATTCTACTAAGAACAATATAAAACACACTAAGGATTAACAAGCTGCTGGATTCATGAATATTAATCACGTTGTCTGCATTGGCTCGAACTGATTTGCTAAAATCAAAACAGGGGCGATAATAGGTGAGCGCTAGCCAATGAGATTGTCGCTTGTGCATTAGCTCCGCCTACTACCAGAGAACCCGGCAGTTAAGCTGATGAATTCCAAAGGAACTCCGTTATTTTGACAGGAAAATACAACAAAGAATATCCTTTACATATTACCATGCAGAATTGACGCGCTACATGTAAGACTCTCTCGCTCCCTCTCTCTCTCTCTCTCTCTCTGCGTGTGAGGAAAAAAGCAAAACGACAGCGAGTTGTGCGCTTCACACTAGAGCATACGGTACGTTAAATTCAGGTGCGCTGTGCATCCATTAAGATGAACTGAAAAATAGATCACTTGACGGAGTGTGAAACTCTGAAACGCTTAAGAGTGTTCGGCGAGTAACAATATATCTGTGCTAAACTTAAACATACCCTCCCAGTAAAATCTGATCATTTATTAGCCAGTGGCTAATATTAGACATCATTTAGTCGCCCAGGGTGAAGATTTAGTCGCATATGCGAGTGATTTACTGGCAATGTGCTAGCACGTTTGTATTTCTTCTTCGCTGCTCTAAATAGTGGTTGCTTGTGGCAACACAGCACAACTTCCTGTGTTTGCATTCTGAGTAGCAAAGAAGAATTGATTTCCGATTTGCAGCGTTAAGCAAAGCTAGCGCGCATAGCTATAGGTCTTGTTTAATAAAATGGTATCGGATCGGTACATGGGTTCAAGTACTCGCCGATACCGATGCCAGAATTTTTTGTGGTATCGGTGGATTTTCCGATACTAGTATCGGATTCGGAACAACCCTAGCAGTTCTCCAGTGAAAATATCTAAACATAATCAATCTTTATCATAAACTGCAAATTTAGCAAGATTTGCATAAATGCAAAAAAAAAAAAAAAAAAAAAAAAAAAAAACTTACTTCAAGATATTTTGTTTGAAAACAACCCCTAATGCCACGTACAAGTTTGCTTCTTGATTAAATTTATGTTGTTCTGAAGGATGTTGAGATTTTTACAGGGAAAAAAAATACAAAAATAATTCTTAAGAAAATAACTAAAGATGTGTTTTTAAAAGGTGAACCACTTTGATCAGTTAAAGTTTCTTAAAAAGATGAAAAACAGCTAAATATGTTGCAATGACATCTCTCTCACACACAAATGCATCCATTCATAGAAAAAAATACAACAGATTTAAGAATGTCCCAGAGATGCATATGGAGAACCAATCCTAAATAAAAACAATAATTTAGAGATTTTGGTTTTTACTCAAGTGTTGCATTGATTCTCTGAAAACAAGTCTTAATATCATATGCAAGTTCGCTTCTTGAGTAAATGTATGTTTGAAAGAAGCTGAGATATAAATGCGCCTTTAAAAGTTGAACTGATTTTACCAAACAAAGTGTCTTAAAGCAGCAGTCATGCTGAAAAACAAATAGCTTGAGAAGCTGAAAGGCCACACTTAAAAACACAGATACAACAGATTTTTTGCACAAATAGATATTTACATATAAGTAGGGAAACACTGATAAAGCATCTTCAAACTACACTGCTTATTAATAAACTGTATTTCTCCATTTATAAACTGGCATATTCTATATTACTTATTAGAAATAATTACTTATAATTGCTTATTTGACAAACACTGAAAACGCATTTTTAAACTGAAGCGCATACGGTATTTAAAACCTGTGTATTTCTCTGTTTACAAAAGTAGCATATTCTATATTGCTTCATAATCACTCCCAAAACCCAAAACCAACAGCTGTTCTGTATAATCACACAGTCATTATGTATTCAGACATAGTGGTCTCAAACACATGCAGCACACCCAACTCACAATTAATAAATACAGTGTTACTGTACACCAGCAGCGCTGTAATGGAATCCAACTGTCCAGGAATGACATCTATGCAAACGACTTCCAGAAGGAAAAAAAAAAACTAAACAAAACACGAGGGGCCTCGATATGACCTTCGGCTGCCGTAAGAAACGTAAATCCACCTGCTGATGACACAGAGGTCCGGCAGACACCGTAACTCTCCTGCGGTTCCACTGGGCGCATCACATGACACAGGCCGCTTAGTGTAAGACGGATTATCCACAGTCAACTTACCCAACTCTTCCCTGAGAGGTAAAGCTGAGCGCGCGTGCAGAAAGGTGAGCTGGTGTAAACATAAACATCACCGAACATCAACCAAGCGACCATCTCAAGGTTCCCAAGAGGGGCCATGTTAGGTGCAACAGCTGTCGCCGCTAAAAACAGCATCCGTGACGAAAAAAATCTAGCTATTTGGTCTATAAATAGCTGGAATGGCTCGGTTACGTCATGCACACTCGCAGTAAAAAAGGTTTGCGCTGTGATTGCGCTGTCTTGCCCCTGGTGAAAAGGAAGCATTCAACGCAATTACAATAGATTGGCTGGACCCTCGACGAGTCTCTAAAAATAGTAATAATAATCAAAGGGTCACAAAAGGAAAGGTTAGAGACCAAATCACTGTTTATCACCACTACTTCATTCCAACATACTCCAAAGCTTAGGTATTAATATAGGAAATTATAGGCAATAGTTCACCCAACACTGAAAACTGTCATTGTTTCCTCACCCTCATGTTGTTCCGAACCTGCTTTTATTTTTTTATTACTAAATAAATCAAAAAATTATAAAGAAAAATGTAGATTTTAAATGCTATATGTAGACTACTGTTAAAATGTTTGGGGTGAGTAAGGTTTTTTTTTTTTTTAAAGAAATTATATTTTAATGCAGTACAGTTGCACTAAATTAATGAAAAGTGGCAGTAAAGACATTTATGATGTTTCAAAATATTTCTATTTCAAATATGTTTTCTATTTCTATTTCAAACATGCTGTACTTTTGAACTTTCAATTCTAAGAATCCTGGAAAAAACAAAACATATCACGGTTTCCACAAAAACATGAAGCAGCACAGCCATTTTCAACATTGATATTAATAATCAGAAATGTTTCTTGAGCAGCAAATCATCATATCAGAATGATTTCTGAAGGATCATGTGACACTGAAGACTGGAGTAATGATTCTGAAAATTCAGCTTTGCGTCACAAGAATAAATTACATTTATTAATTTTTTCAAGAATAAAACAGTTATTTTACATTGCAATAATAGTTCAGAATATTTCTGTTTTTACTGTATCTTTGATCAAATAAATAAAGCCTTGGTGAGACTTTAAAAAAAAAAAAACATACTTTTGAATGTTAGTGTCCATTTAAAAATCCCAACATTATAATATACAGTATGAAATACACTATATGTAATCTGATAAAGATTACATTTAACAGTTTCAATAAATTATTAGCCTGATGAAAGATTAACTTTAAATGCTAAAGATCTAAATGTAGGAAAAAAAAGTCATGCAAAATTAAGGAAATTAAATAAAATAGTTAGCCTAAGTGCTTTAGAGAGGATTTTCAACGTTAAAACAAAAGGCTAAAATTACTGCATTTATTCTCTGTTCACTTATAAATATCAGAAAAGGTTTTCGTCATACTTCCACAGGAAAAACGATAAAAGATCACAACTGGACGGGATTATTGAGAGCAGTAATGGTCAGCGCTGGTGAGTCACAGCTGCCAGCGCTGGAGCATTTTGGTCTTGAACTAGGTCAGGGACCCAGAGCATCGCAGCTACTCCGGGCTTGTGGCTAGACCTGAAATATCAGACAAATGCATAGAGACACCATCGTGAAGGCCTGAGACGTTCTGCTGCATGCCAGAGACAAATGCCACACTACAATACCGACACAGCTGCTCCTTGAACAGACATCTAGCTATTCTTCAAAGGGCATTACGGATGACATTTTCACTCCCACTGAAACCAGTCCGTCCTGATGCCACACCGCTGCCGTCACCTACCGTGCCGTTTTACAACAAAACACAAGTGCTACGGGATTTGTTTGTGTCAGACGTGTCGCGAAACACTGACATATGTACCTACTGAGAGGGATTTCAGCGCATTATCTTTCTGTTTCTCACCAGCTGGTTATACCGTACTACATCGGAGCATGTGTTGCCATCGATCTGTAACAAGAAAGTAAACACAACTCACTATAACCGCATCAGATGCAATTTTCCATAATTATGTTGGGAAGGTTTCTAAAAATTCCTCCCGTTGGCAAGTGTCTACATTGCCTATGAGAGGACAGTTCCCTATCGAGACTGCTTTCCCAGGACCTGTGTGTCCAAACAAACGGACACCACAATCCAAAGTCTTTTTTTAAGCACATCTTGGAAGCAGAATGCAAAATACAGTGACTGAAAAGTGCAATAACATTTAATGGCGTATTAATTAGCATATTGCATTAGAGAGAAATGGAAAAGATAATTGCTTGTTTGTGTCAAGTGTCCACATGGTAATATGGCATATCATCATTTCAATGTGTCGCATTTCAACAGGCATTTGACACCTAGAGAACCTGTTTTGTATGTAAATACAAAAATACAAGGAAATGCTGGCTGAGGCTGACAGAATCTGTAACGTATAGCCTTACAAAATATCATGTTGACATCACCGTTAACCATTTCCTTTAAGATTAACCATTAAGATTTTTCTCCACTTCAACCTCCATCTTAATACGTCAAGGCGTGTATCAGTTAAACTGTGAGGTGAGGTGAGGCTATTTGGGTTTTGAAACGCCCAAATCACAGCCAAGACTTGCACAGATGGATTTGCATGTGAAAATACTGTGGGATTGATGAGCATTCCATTAGAGACTCGGATCAAAACCAGGAAAGCACAGCATGCAGCCCTCCGTCCCCTCAAAAAACACCTGTTTACCAGTTGCGTCGAGAAGCAGGCGCTGAGATTCGAGACGTTTGTCTGAGCGTAGACGTTTTACCTGTTAGATGCCGCTTATCATGCTGTCTATCCAACTGATCCGATCAATGGACAGAAAGCAGCCGGTCTTCGTCTCATTCCCAAACAGAAGCATTCTAGCATCCTGCCACCATTGTGCTGCTGCTTTATCTTCTGGTATGAATGAAGATGTCATCAAACGCTGCCAGTAAAATCATCGGGAAAACATGAAGCGGGGGGGAAAAAATCATCTCTTTTTTTTATCTCCTTCTCACTTGCAACCTTTTTCCTCTGCCGTTTCGCCTGTATCCACCTCTTGTGGGGCTATAAAGCTCTGTTGCCATGGAAATGCAAAAGGCTGTTACGGGATTGGCTGGGGTGGGTGTGATGAAGCGGCTCAGGTACGGCCCTCAAACTGCTGCTCTCGTGAACGGCCCCGCCCCCTCCTGCCTGCATTCGCTCTTCCAGACTGACTGATGGCTATTAGATTCAGTCAGGGAGAGGAGAGAAACATATGCAGCTTAATATGAGCGCAGGTCTGTCAATAAGCATTACGCAGCATCAATGGAATAAAAGAAAATTAATGAGGAAATAAAATGAACAGGGAGGAGTCACTGAAATTGGCATAATGACATCAATCTCATAAATAGACTCAAGCCGGCAGACTTCTTTAGCAATTCCTGCACTGATTTTGGAGGCAAATGTACAGTTTTATATGGAACAAATTTAAACACGGTGAGGTAAAAGATTTAAAACATCTATTGCATTCATTAGCTGACTTTGGAAGGAAAACTGTAAATAAAAAATGCTGATGTAAATATTAAAAACATCATCGCATTCCTGCACTGATTTTGGAGGGAAATCTATGGAATTCTGTGGAATGAATTTGCTTTATACAATATTAGGAAGATCAGGCCCTTTCTTTCAGAACATGCAACACAACTCCTTGTTCAAGCTCTTGTTCTGTCCAGATTTGACTATTGCGATGCTCTCTTGGCAGGTCTTCCAGCCAATTCCATCAAACCTCTACAATTAATACAAAATGCCGCTGCAAGATTAATCTTTAATGAACCGAAAAGAACGCACGTCACACCTCTGTTCATCAATTTGCACTGGCTACCAATAGCGGCTCGCATAAAATTCAAGGCATTAATGTTTGCCTATAAAACCATTCTGGCTCTGCACCCCTTTACCTAAATTCAGTACTTCAGACCTATGTGCCCTCTAGAAGCTTGCGTTCTGCAAGTGAACGACGCATTATTGTGCCATCCCAAAGAGGCACAAAATCACTTTCACTGACTTTTTCATTAACTGTTCCCATCTGGTGTAATGACCTGCCCAACTCAATCCGAGCAGCTGAATCTTTAGCCATCTTCAAGAAACGGCTAAAAACACATCTCTTCCATCTTTATTTGACCCTCTAACTCTAGCACTCTCTATTCTAATTCTATTTTATCTATCTTTCTTCTTTTTATTAAAAAAAAGAAAAAAAAAACACACACCCTTCACCCTCTATCAATTGCATATTTATTCTCTAACTGCTACTTTTTCTTTAAAAACTAACACTAGCTTTCTTTTTTCTTAATTCTATCTACTTTTTTCTTTAAAAAAAACAAAAAAACAACAACAAAAAAAAAACCTTGCTATGTGTACTGCGTTAGGCTAACCGAGACTTGTCATATCGCTTGCATGTTGTTGCTCTTTTGTTGATTTTGATTGCTTCTATTGTCCTCTTTTGTAAGTCGCTTTGGATAAAAGCATCTGCTAAATAACTAAATGTAAATGTAAATAAAATTTAAACATGCTGAGGTAAAACTTTTAAATTATCTATCACATTTCCTGCACTGACTTTGGAGGGAAGTCTATAAAATTCTATGGAATAAATTTACATTTACATTTAGCAGACGCTTTTATCCAAAGCGACTTACAAATGAGGACAATGGAAGCAATCAAAATCAACAAAAGAGCAATGATATGCAAGTGCTATAACAAGTCTCAGTTAGCCTAACAGTACACACATCAAAGATTTTTTTAAATTATATAATAAATAAAAAGAAAACAGATAGAATAGAAAAAGAATAGAGCAAGCTAGTGTTAGAGGCCTTTTTTGCTTTAGTTATTTGTTTTATAAATAAAAAAGAAATAGATAGAATACAAAAAGAATAGAGAAGCTAGTGTTAGGTTTTTTTTTTTTAAATCAGAAAACAAGCAGTTAGTAAATGAATAGAGCGCAAGTCTTAAAGGGGCAAGTTTTGTTTTTTAAGAATAGAATTAGAATAGAGAGTGCTAGAGTTAGAGGGTCAAAAAGATGGAAGAGATGTGTTTTTAGCCGATTCTTGAAGATGGATAAGGACTCAGCTGCTTGGATCGAGTTGAATTTAAAGATGGTAAGGTAAATATTTAAAACATGTATTGCATTCTTGTACTGATTTTAGAGGGAAATCTGTGGAATAAATTTAAAAATGCTGAGGTAAAATATTTAAAACACCCATTGTATTCCCGTGCTGATTTTGTATGGAAATCAATGGAATTCTGTGAAATAAATCAAATTATGGTGAGGTAAATATATTTAACACAATCATATTTCCTGCACTGATTTTGGAGGGAAGTCTGAGAAATTATATGGAATACACTAATTTGTAACTGAAAGCACAATTAAATTAAACAAATTATTTAATAAACATTGTTGGCAAATTACAGCGGTTCCAATTCTGTGGAATTCTGCAGGCACTGATTCTGACCTACTAGTAACCTATGTACTTCAATACTTAAAATCAATTATTTACACTTGCAATGCAACACAAACTATGGCATCGTTCCAAATTGTATCCTATTCATCCTAAATAGTATGCATGTATATACTCACGCATGCTTTTTGGACTAACATTACCCACAACTAATAATTATTGACCAATCAAAATGGATTTTTAATGGCAAACATCAATATCTAGATAGGTGGTATAACTTTAGTGAAATTTAAGGTAATATCATGTAAAATAATTTTATATCTAAATGTGCCATAATTAAATATTCCAAGCTATACTGTATCTGCATTATATCACCATCCTGCAATCTAACTATCAGCATCAGCCAATGAAAACCCTTATCGGTTGACTACTACCCACAATCCCATGCACTACAGAAGTGTGCCAGTTAACTTTCGACATGTCCATAACAGAAAAATGATGAGGAATGTGAGATAAAGCTGCACAGCTGTACTGTCTTACAACACTTAGTACACTTAGTACTATCTTACCAGTAAAGTACATTCTTCTAATGCACAGTAAAGAATGTGAATTGTGACGCAGCCAAAGATAAACATATGAAAAAAGTTCTCATCATATTTTTTTATATTTTACCACTAGGTCTTTAATTGCAAAAGATATCTGGACATCTGCCATCTGTCTGGTTTGCTCTCGAGAACACTGTGTTCTAGTGTTTAATCAAACTATAGACATTAATGGCCACTTTGATTTACTTTCAAAAAGAGCTTCAACTTGCAAATATACAGTCTCTCAGCTCGTTCTGTTATTAATCTTTCAAAAATGACTTTCACATGATTATTTGCATGTACTAAAATTTCCCTTCAGACATCTGAGAGAACATGTTCTGGCTTAAAGCGACGGTGTTTTGTGCTGGAAAAACTTACATAATCATATGTGTTTCTGCAATTCACTTCAACGAAAACTATCAGTGATGAATATTAGCACACTGAAGCCACAGCACGGTTCCCAGAAACACATCGACCTCTTAGATTAATTCACTTAAACAGTGCTAATGTGAGGTCGGCCTGTAGATTAGATATGTGTGACATTTCATATGGCGCTGCCTTAAGCTCTGCAGAGACGCTAAGAGCTCTTTATTGATTCCTTTAAGGTTGGCAACCAGCACGATTGGGAATCACGAAGCGGTGTACAATTACGACAACGCATCAGGTTAGTTATTCAGCACAGCAGTTTCGGACGTCCGATTTCAAACTGAATGCCTACAGGAGAGAAATTGAAAACTATGATGACAAGATGATGATGTAGCTCATTTCATCTGGCATTAAACTATTAAACACTGTTTATTTGAATAATTATTTGGAAACTCTTGAGGTAGTGGTTACATGATAGTTTTTAATTGGTTAATATTTTACTTTAAAATGATAATATAAAATATCTTTAATATTTGCACTATGGTTCGAAAGTTTGATGTTGTCTTAAGAAATTAACAGTTTTTTTTTTATATCAAGGATGCATTAAATTGATCAAAAGTGACAATAAAGACATTTTAATGTCAAAAAATTCAAGATTCAATTTCAGTTCTTTTTAACTTTCTATTCATCAAAGAAAGAATGTATCAGAGTTTCCACAAAAATAAAAGCAGCACAACTGTTTTGAAATGATAAGAAATGATAAGAAATTAGCATATCAGAATGATTTCTGAAGGATCATGTGACACTGAAGACTGGAGTAATGATTCTGAAAATTCAGCTTTACATCACAGGAAAAAATTACATTTTAAAATATATTCAAATACAAAACAGTTATTTTAAATTGTTAAAATATTTCATGTTTTTACTGTATTTTTGATTAAATAAATGCAGCATTGGTAAGCAAGTGTCTACTATGAAAATTAGCACTGTGCATCTACAAATTTCACTCGCATGGCTATCGTGAGAACCACACTCAAAGTCTTGTGGTGTGCATATCTCAGTATGTGTTATTCAAAAACAGGAAGTACAATGGGGACCTTGGGTATGTTTGACATTTCACATCCTTCTAGCCGACATGACGACAGAACCTGTTGTGTTCAGCACCAAACGCCACTCATCCATTATCCCGCCATCAGCAGGTTTCTGTTAACAGACCCGTCTATCTTGCAACGGCAATTTGTTAAATTTAATTGATCTGAAGTCCTCTGGCGTCTCAATGCAGCCGACATAACACAGACGCAGGAGTCTGACACTCGCTGGCTCTGAACGCACACAACCCACGTCAATGGTCCAGCGTAACTGCTGAACACTACAAAATAAAACAGGATTTTTAATGCAAAGCTAAATCTCTGAACACACAACAGTGACAAAGGACTTCCTTCTGTTTCCTTTGCTTTGGATACATTGTATAACAGAACAAAGAACAAGGGAGTACTTTGAATATTACAACTGTTAGCTATTGTGATAAAGAAATTAAACAGGGTTTTTTGCTATGGGCATCGCTGCCATGAGAATACCAACACCATTATCCCATTTCTGAGGGTGTCAAAGGCTAAAGCTAATTCTTTAAAGCGAAATAATCAGCCATGGAAGATTGTGACAAACCTTTAACCTGAAGCAATTTCATCACGCACTGAGAAGATTTGGGTGCAGGACTTACTTTGAAACAGTTTTCACTGTTTAAATTTGCTCCACAAATAATTACAAAGAAATGGCAAGTAATGCATTGAATTAATTATGAGATTAAAAGAAAAACAGACTGAAAAAATATGAGTAGAAAGACTAAGTATTTATATAAGTATTTTCTTATAAAAAAAAAAAAAAAAAAGAAAATACTCCTACAATCTACATACTACTATAAACTACAGGTGACAAGACACCTAAAGACCAAAATATCACAGAAACTGGAGGGAGAACACCCTAGCAACCACATAGCAACATGATAAAAACAGTCAGAATTAGGGGTGCACGATAAATATCGGGCGATAATTAATGCACATCTTGTCAGTAAAGCCGGTTCTGTAATCAGCGGTAAATTCCAACACGTGCGTGATTTCATATTGAGAAGCATTTATTACACAGAGCCGTTGTTCACTGACAAGCTGCGCAAATCCATGTTCATTATCAGCGTGGTTTTGCGCAGCTTGTCAGTGAACAACGGCTCTGTGTAGTAAATGCTGCTCAATGTGAAATCACGTACGTGTTGGAATTTACCGCTGATTACAGAACCGGCTTTACTGACAAGATGCGCATTAATTATCGCCCGATATTTATCGTTCACCCCTAGTCAGAATACCTTAGCAACCACAAAGCAACACCCTGACAACCAGCCACATGTAGCATTGTGCTATTTGGACTCAAGAAGCATCACTAATATTTTCTATATAAAAACGTAAAAATTGAGATCATATTTAAAATATATTTAAAAAATTAATTAAATCACAAAAAGTTTATTTTTTTCATAACTTGTGCTATTTGGAATCAGGAAGCATTACCTTTTCGATAAAAACAAAAAGTAAAAATCTAGCTTATATTTAGAACAAAAAATAAATAAATAAATAAATAAATAAATAAATAAAATTTATATTTATTTAATTTAATTTAATGGTTACTTACATGACAAATAATGATAGCTAAATTTCATTATTTTAATATTGGTAAACATTGTATGTCAAAAGTACAATATTAAATATTTCCTGTAATATTTACACTATTGTTCAAAATTTATAAGTCAGTATTTTTTTAAGAAATTAGTACTTTTATTCGTCAAGGATGCATTAAATTGATCAAAAGTGACAGTAAAAAATTCTACATTATTAAAAGAAAAAACTATTTCAAGTAAACACTGCTCTGTTGAACTTTCTATTCATCAAAACATGTAAAAATCTAGTTTATACATAAAATATATATAAAAAATAAATTAATAAAAATTCAAAAAAATTCTTAAAGGGGTCCTATTATGCTCTTTTACAATGTCTTTATTTTGTTTTGTGGGTGTACTAGAACATGCTCTCATGCTTGGTGGTTCAAAAATCGCATTATTTTCCACATAATTTACATTATTACAATACCTTCCTCCCCAGCCTGACACAAACGGCTCGATTAGTTCCGGGTTTGATGAAGGCCTGCCTTCAGAAAAACTAAAATGTGTTGTGATTGGTTAGCTGTCCCAGTGCGTTGTGATTGGCGAACAGCTTAGACGGTGTTTCAGTACTGCCCCGCCCCTTGACAAAACAGCAAGTTCCTCAATATTGCCTTATCAATTCAGACCCCGAGAATATTGAACAAGAGGATCGCGCAGAACCTTTGCACGCACGGATATTGCAAGACATATTAAAGTGTAGTGTTGTGATATTGTTGTTGTTTTATTTGGCTAAATCACGTTTTAGATAGGATGTCAACAACAGCTTAAAAATAACTGCATTTACTATGTACAGATAAGTGCAACGGTAATATGTATTATGTTTATTGTTTTTTAATTCTAACATTATAACATGAATTGCAGCGAAACTGTTATACAGTTGAATTTATTTATACCATAGTCCCACAGAGTTGCAGTATTTGTGGTGGCATATATATGCAAATTCATTCTCTGCCAGCGGGAGGCGCTGTTGGAGCTGTAGAGAGTGAGGTTTCCCGGTAACGCTGTACACAAAGCAGAGCTCCGCTCACAAACGCTGCTTTATCAGACATTACATGCAAGATGAAATGAAAATGGCATCCAAAATTTTCTGAAGACAGTCAGTTTTCATCAGAAATACAGTGATATAAAAACACCCCCACCGGGTTTCGATTTTGAAACGTGCATTTGAATTTCCGGAGGCGGGATTTATTTTAATGATATTCTAATGGGCCAATTTGTGATGTCACAAATACAGGAAAACAACTTTGTAGTCCAAATGAGCCGTTCGTTATAGTAGTTCCTGAAAACTGATTTTTTTAAAAACAAAATATCTCCTTTTGGAGTGGACTTTGAGATTTGTAACTTTGTAGATCTTTTTTTATGCCCAAACATACACACTACACACTGACTAAAATTCAAAAAGTGAAAAAGCATAATAGGACCCCTTTAATGGTTACTTAAATGAGTAAAAAAGATTGCCACATGCCATTGTTTGAATTGATGAATATTTTACTTTAAAATTATTTTTTTCATAACGTCAGACGTTGCAAAGTCTGCCTATGTGAATTAAAATACTTTGACACGAAAAAGTCACCTGTACTTTGGTATTGCATTGTGCAACTTGGAATCAAGAAGCATAACTAAGTATCTATTTCATAAAGTATGCACAAAATGCATTTATTATGACTTTGTGAAGTCTGCCTGTGTAAAATACAATACTTTGACATCAAAAGATAATGTGCATCACTGTCAAAACTGAATAACAGATAATCCATTCCAAAGTGCTTCCCTCTTACTAATCGCGCACACGGTGAGGTGCTTTGCTTCCTACGACGCTTTTCTGAAAACGCCATAAAATTCTTATCAGAACATCCGAAGTCTCTTCTGCTTCAGATAAATTAGAGGCAAATAAGTCGGAGACGACGCGCCGCTACACAAGACACATGAATAAATGGAGGAAGAGGGAAGCGCAAACAAACCCTTGACGTGAGGGGCGGATGATGAGAAAAGGCAGTTTATTTATAGAGCGGGCCAGCTGATAGTGGCTCGCCTCCGTGCTCACTCGTTTCTTTAAATTATTGTAATAAATCACTCACCTCACGGGGATTTGAGCTCAGATAATCGTCAGCCACTCATCTCATGCCGAGCCTCTACTCCGAGCTATTAAAAAGCCTTTTTAGGGGCCGGTTGTGGGAAAAATGGAACCTATTGAGAAAAGAGCTTCCGTCGGAGTCTGAGATGCTACCTTGCCGGTGTTGGCGGAACACATTAAGGGGGCTCGGGGGATATAATGCATGAGTTTCATGAGGCGGATTCCTGATGCGACTGCTGATATGCTGTTGGGTAATGGGAAGGAACAAATAACGTGGCTAGGAGGGAAAATGCAAAAGCACCGTGACATACAAATGCGACCAAACGCACGTGAGCCAAAGAAAATCTCCCAATCTCAAGTCAAATCATTATCAAGATTTATATATGCAAATATGACACATGTAAGCTGAGAACATGTAATTTTAAACCTAGTTTCTCGGATGCTATAATACTACGCAAAAAAATTATCAATGGCAACCTCTCCTCAACCTTCTGTGTTGCTTTGCGTTGCAAATACCTGCTGAATAACACATGCAAATCTAAAAAAACCTCACAATAAAATGCAAATTGCTTCACAAGTGAGCAACACGGCTCAACGGGATGATGAAAGGGCCGATGGCGTAAGCGGGTCACTGTGTGCGGTGGCGGGAAAATTCCACTGGCCCTCGTACTTTATCAGATACGAACTTGGAGAGGAACTTTGCTGAACCTCAGAAGCCAAAAAGCCTCACCACAGACACAAATGCAGCTAATGAAAGCCAAAGATGCCAGCTCGCTCTTTCCTGATAATGATGAAAACCGTAAATGGAAATGCTGCAGTTTTGATGCAACATGCCAGTTTTTGACGTTAAGCTCATCATATGAATATTCAAAAGACATGGCGAGTATGAAAAATCAGTTTGTAGAACAGAACGACTTGGGCCGGCATTGATTTTTATGTGAAATTAGCATAACTTGAGGCTTGAGAAATCGATCACACTGTTGAATACTGCATCAGGTGTTTGATATTGAGTATCATTTTACAGCAAGAAGATTAAACAAACGATGCTGGAAATACTGACTGGATCAGAATTTGTTGTGTAAGAGAGAAACAAACATGGCATCTACTAAAAAGAGTAGATTTTTCAGCTTTTTGACAGTATGCATCTGAATATTTATATTTATAAATTATGAATTATAAATATAAATCATTAAATCTGAATCATTAAAACTGAGAGATTGACATGATTGATGAAGCAAATTTTGCCAATTCTAACTAATTTTTGATACTAAACCATTTAAAAATAGAGATGCTACTGAAACATGCATGGAAAATGTCACAGGGACTTTTGTGACCATTTTTGAGACATGACATTATTTAATCAGAGTTTTGAATCAATAAATTGAAATGAATGGTTTGCACTTACTCATGGAAAAATACGTTTAAAAAGGTCATGAACTGAGAAATCAAAATTCCCTTGATCTTTTGACATATACAAGGTCATTGTACTATAAAAACATTCTGTAAGTTTCAGAACTCAAAACTTACTCAGTCTAAAAACAGCTTAAATTGAAGTCAGTCTGCCAAAACGACAGTTAGTGGAATGTGCCACCTTATGACGTAATAGTGTGGATAAACACTGCATCCGCAGACGAAGATCAACACCGGCTTCTACTTCGCTGCCTGTTTAGTCCCGCCCACCGATTCATGCATGTAGTGTAAATAACGAGAGAGCCAAACGCAGGTCTACGCAGAAATCAAATGATAAAGATGGTCCGAAAATAATGTAATATCTATGTTATTAAATGTTATTAAAGACAATGTTTAATATCTATGTTATTAAAATAAAAACTGTTCATGGTTAGTTCATGTTAGCTTATAAAATAATATCAACAGATACAATTTGATTTCAATAACATATTACTAAATGTTGAAATTAACATTAAAATGTTAACAAATAAAACCTTATTGCAAATGGTTGCCAATCATTACAAATACATCACTAATATATTTAATACATATCGTCTATCTCAGCATCTACCATAACTTCTTTTCACCAGTTATTTCTCTAAGTTCAGAGGTGATGCCATCAGTCAAAATTACAGTGGGCGTGGCCTCAGAGTGCCACACATGGCCCAATACCATTAGCGTCTGGATGGGATCCAAGCGCAAAAAGTGAAAAATATACAGTTGCTTCTTGCAGCATTAACAACACGCTGCTCGGAGCCAACAATGACACAACCCCCCCCCCCAACCCCAACCCTGGACCCATTTGTTACCAAGATTAGGCATCTATTAAGACCAACTGGCCATTTCCTGATTGCATTCATTAATAATGGTGCTCTGCTTTGTGGAGAACGGCTATTGCCCACACAAAAACCAAAACCTGACAAACTGATGTCACAAAAGAGGTTGAAGCAGGTAGGTCCATAATAATAGAGTGGTCCTTTCAGTGTATTGCCTTTCCGAGTCTATTACTGTAAGTGGGGCGGACAAACACTATTAAAATTTCAAAAGACAGTGACGTTTGGCTATGCCGTCACAAGCGGCATGAGCGCAATAACGCTTGGAGATGGTCCTATGCAACTTTTCCATTTGTGAAATTGGGACGAGGTCAGCGGATGGGATAATTCAACACACAGAGGCTTCTGATGGTGTCAGCCAATGTGTTTGAGGGGATAGTTCACCCTATAATGAAATTCAGTCATGTTCGCCTTCATGTCAATCCAAACCCGTTTGAGTATCTTCATGTATCGCTTTTATATACAGCAACAGTTGATGACCATGTCTCCCAAGTTCCAAAACAATAATAAATAACAAAAGTGACAAAGAAAGAAGTATTAAAGTAATTCATGACATGTACACCATATTCAAAGACATATGATAGCTTTGTATAAGAAACAGCCCAAAATGAAGACATTATTTGCTCCATATTTGAATGGATCAATATTAGGTTTGACAGCTGTACATTTTAAGTCAATAATGACAAACAGTTCAGATCTGTTCATCATACAAAACTAATATGTGACTTCAAAAGACTTGAAAGATGACGCACAAGAAACACAGTGCTCTTTATAGGAGCTTGACAGAGATGGTCACTATTGACTGCTATCAGTTTGAGTAATAAAAAAAGAGCTACATGCGTTTCACAGGAAAGTTTGAAAAATATGGAATATGGTTTCTGCCACTGAACTAATAATTTTAAAATGTAATTGTGACTTTATATCTCACAATTCTTATTTTTTCTCAGATTTGCAAGATATAAACCTGTAATTGTGAGTTATAAAGATAAAATCGCAAGTTATAAACTTGCAACTCATAGTTATAAAGTCAGAATTGCAAGAAATAAATTCGGAATTGTGAGAAATAAGTTCAGAACTGTGAGATATAAACTTTGACTTTTTTCTGACTTTTTTGCTTTCACTTGCAAATTTATGTATTGCAATTCTGACTTTTTTCTTTGCAATTCTTCTTTTCTCAGAATTGTGAGATATAAACTCATTTCCGAGTTATAAGTACAATACTGAGGAACAAAAGTTTCTGAGAATAAAGTCAGAACTGCAAGAAAAAAAGTCAATTTTGTGAGATAAAAAGTTGCAATTTCCTTTTTTATTTATATTCAGTGGCAGAAACAAGCTTCCATAGAAAAGACACGAGGGTGATTAAATAGTTTTAATTTTTTCAGTAAACCATTCCATTAGGATCTCATGATCATTCTGTCAGGTTCCGGTTCCTCTTCCAAACCATCTAAAACAGCTCTAGAACGCAGATGCTGTTCCCCTCGTCGACTGCGAGAATCAACTCTTCCAGATCAGATGAGCTGACTAATGAGCAGAACAGGGAATAGAGATGTCGATGGAGATGGTATGGTTATTTGTAACTTTCCGTAAGTTATATAAAACACCCAAGCATATGCCCACACTGCTCTTCTGCCAACACCAACACACTTCCAGCTACAGTACGCTTATTAACGAGCACAATGGGTATATTTGGAAGCGGAGATACCAGTGGTGCCCAGTGGAAACGTTCGCCAAGAAAATCCAGCAAGAAATAGAACGGGACACATCAGTGCCGGAATGACTGATGGGCTGATTCTCCCCAACGAATACTCAAGGAGATCCGGAACAAGCTATGCTAAACATGATACAAAGCGCTCGCACACAAACCTACACACTTCATTTATTAATGGTCTCACCTGAGAGATATACAATGTCTGGAGACGAGAGGGTCGAGCGTCTCCGTTACACTCTCGACCTGCTCAAGAGAAAAGCGCTACTGTTACACAGGTTAACAGATTCCACTGTACGCCAAAGACTGTCAATCATATCACGCATGCGAACACGAACGCTACTCGAACGATGTAAGATTTTGCTTTTGCATTCATTCATTTTAAAGAAAGGGCTAGGAAGATATGCATGATGGTATGTACCATGCAATGGCATAAACAAGTCAACCTGCGATTCTGATACAGTTTATACTATGGCGCAAAAGAAAAAACTGTTTACAATGAAACTTGTCTTGCAGACATGCATTTAGCTGATTGAAATAGGAGCGATTCATGTTGTGTAGGCACAGTAAGAGGAGGTTTATGGTTGTTAAGCAAAGCTGCAACTTACATACAATAAAGACTTGATGTCAAAACCTGGAAAACTAATTCAACATGGGTTCCCTTGAGATTTTCCTATGGGTTTTTATAATGGGGGTTTTCAATTTATGAGTAAAACAAGGTCTGTGGTAAATAGAATTGGACAATACATGGACATTTTCCAATGCATATTGACAACACCCATACTGAAAATAAAAATTTTAAAAAGCGCATGTTTGTAATAAGTAACTGCATAAGAATGTTTGGTGTGTGAGCAGTCTACATTGTACAATAAAACATCCAAGTGTCATAAGTTATATTTTCCACAGACCTTATTTTACTAGAAAAACCCCATTATAAAAACCCACAGGAAAATCTCGAGGGAACCCATGGCGAATTAGTCTCCTGGGTTTTGACATCAAGGCTGCTGCTCTCTATTACATTTATTCATATATAAGCCACATTACAATGGCTTCAAACATTGCTAATTTAATAATTAGCATTGCTAATTTGCCATATTTATCCCTAAATAGTACATACTGGTACCTTAAAGGTACATATCAGTCTCTAAAATGTACATATTAGTACCTACCCCAGTGGCAGCTTTTGTACCTTTTTTTTTTTCAGAGTGGAAGTATTATATAAAATGCAAAACTGTTTTTGCTATGATTTGGTATCCAACATGTTCATTTAATCATCTTTTCAAGTATTAAAGTATATTTAATTCAGTGGATTAACAAAAACAGCAATTTCTATATGCTAATGTAATATATAAAACATTTTGTGGTTGAATTTCCATCAAAGATATCTAAACTGTAATATATACCGTTATTGTGATGTAAAATTATTAAATTTTTCCCAAGAAAAAGCCACTGTAAAGAAAGCTCAGCACTGGCTCTTTCACAGTAACAACACAATGGATGACAAACTTCCTGGCCTAAATGAACATACGTATGTTCTGTAGCAGCTTCGTGGCCCCTAGCATGCTTGCTTGCCTTGTTTGGAGGGAATGCTTTTCAATGTTTACTATGTGGCTATAAATAACAAGGTGCAACTGCGTAGTGTCGCCCCGCCGTTCCGCTTCCCTCTCTGTGCCACCGGCCCGCTCCTGATGGTGTCGGGGTCACATCGGCATGCTGTCACGCTCGCCTCCGTCCACCGTACATCCCTGCCGGAGCTGCAGCCATTAGCAGGCGTTCTCCAGCCGGGCCGGGAGGAGGGGAGTGAAAGGCAATCAATACTGTGACTCATTCTTTCTACGATGGCTGCTTCATAACAGGATTCATTAAGAACAAACCTAATCATTTTGGCAGGATAATTAGATACAGGGAAGCATTTTTTCCTCTCCCTCGACGTGCTTGAAAAGAACATGGCAAACTATGAGGTCTCGCTAACTAAAAATGTAGGTTGCTAGCGAAAGGGAGTGTCCTGCGAGCACACGGCAAAAAGGAGGCTCCGAAGTGGAATAGCAGCTAAAATTAACAATTCCATGACAAGATAATTGTGACCCTGCGATTAAGACATGAAGAACATCCTAATTATCTTGACAAGACTGAAATTATTACTGGATGATGCAGGACTGTGTTCGATGTGTTTATTAATCAAAGACAGATGAAATTAATGCTAGATATTGAGGATATAACCACATATTTAAGACTGGGGGGGACCATGTAGAAATTTAATGATCAGCTAATCTCAATATTGGGGAGAACCAGTATTAGATAGATAGACAGATAGACAGATAGATAGATAGATAGATAGATAGATAGATAGATAGATAGATAAAACAAGCCAAACTACATATACAAAACAATGTTTTACAGCAAACTCTCTTCATCTTTGGGTAACATAACTTTCAAGGCTTTCAATCCTTAACCAGGTTAGTTATCTCTGACAGCTGATTAACTATAGATATCCAAAAGACCAAAACAGCCAAACATGCTAAAATGACAAAAACTGTCAATTATTATATGGACATGCACACAAAAACACATAATAGAGAGTCACGTCTGTGTCATTTGAGTCAACCACATATGCAAACAACTATTGTAAAATGATAAAATGTTAAAAAAAAATTATTTGGCTAAAAATCAACAGTGTTCCTACCTTAAGAAAAAACAATTTATTGCATAAATGATATTCATAAGTATCAATTTCTATCTAATAAGATACTTTAGAGTGTCTAGCATAATTTGAAAAACTTATAAATCAAAACAAGCTATATATTTACACCTTTTTTTGCTTCAAACAGTTAATTTTGTAACATATAACTGTTTATTTTTATTTTTTTATTTTTAACGTATGCATTGTATAAAAACAAAAAGCTGTTTTTCACAGCGGGAACAGTGTTCATCATAAACCTAAAAATTTGACATCAAAAAAAGTTATATTACATATTCACAGCACAGTATGACTTGAATTAGGTATTCATCAGTCTACTTACAGCAGATAATGTCACTTGTAGAGCTAACTAATCTTCTTCAACCAGGTAGGTTATCTCTGACAGCTAAATAACTTTGATAGGTCACAAATTCAAAACCCAAAAATCAAACTATACACCTCATGACCAGCTTTCCTGAGGAAAACACACATGCAAAATAATCTATTTTTTTCATACCTATCTATAAATTACACAGAAATATAAATGACAAGTAAGATGTTTTACTAAATACTCATGAGAATATAAATACATTCGATGCTAATTCATGAAAGTGAATAATTAATACAGCACACATTACAGGTAACTTACAGGAGTTTGACTGCAATATCAAACGGTGATAAGTGATTTGACTGCCCAGTGATAACCCTCATTAACTATTCATGCTACCGCGAAGATTGGCCAATTTATGAATCCCATCTAATCTAGACAACCGTAAAAGCCTTAAGATAAGACTAAAATTACAGCATTTAAATAATACAATAATCTCCTCCACAATTAAATAACACCTTTAATACGCACATACATTAATCTCACTACAACTCCCAAATGTTTTTTTTAAGTGGGGCAATCCGTTAAAAAATTTTAAAAAATCAGGGTTTAAGGCGTTTAATTATTTATTTTGGTCACGAATGACAGCTAACGTTAGAGAAGGCCGTGACTAGCTAACTCACAAGCGACCGTTTAAATTAAAAAATGAGACCGTTGAGAATAACATTTCAAACTCGAGCAGATATTTCGCGGGCTTTGTTTTTTCATACCTTCGGCGCGGAGTTTTCAGCTCAAAGCGGCTCGGTGGCCATCGAGATCCGGCGGCTTTAGCTCACACACATCCCCGCCGCAGGTCGAGGTGTCTGCCGGTCGCTGCAACGCTATTTCCCCGCGCTGTCTGTAAGCGAGCCGCTGGCTACCGGTTCAGCCGACTAAATAAAACAGCAAAACAGGCCGACAGTGTCCTCCATGCAGTCAAAAAATAAAGTCGTGTGCTTTTAAAAAAGCGCGTACGGCTGACAGTCCACAACATGCACACGTCAAAGAGGAAGTGACAGGACTGGTTAAACCACAGCAGAGCTCGAGCTCGACTGTCACTGCCTTTGCATTGTTGTTTTCAGCGTGAACAGCAGCGGCACTGGGGCTTCCTGCATCACTGTATCCGCTGCAGCTCATATAGTTGATCCCTTAAAAACAGCGAGCAGAAAAACTGTACAGGTATGCTGATCCGTGCATCTGCGCGGCGTCCCGTGGGTACTACAGGTCTATTTAAAGCATACGCTCTTTCTCAAAACCTTGACCTAGCTTTTCAGTGCGTGCACGTCCTTTCCTTCTTTCTATCTTTACCGAAAGCGCGAGCAGCATCATTTCTGGTCTGATATCATTGGATGGTAAATCCGCCTCTCCCCTTCCTCTAGGGCTTATCTTTCCATCGCTGTAGCGCCCTCCGCCGACGTAACGCGATAATCGCTGCTGCTATTTTAAGTGTTCCTTAAAGAGATATTTCAGTCAAAAATAAACATTCTGCCATTATTTACTCACCTCCATTTTGTTCCAAATCCATATGGCTTCTGTGAAACACAAAGGGAGATATTTCGCATATTGTTCAAGCTGCTCGTCTATAGTGGAAGTGGATGGGGACTAGCTGTCAAGCTACAAAAAGAACAAGAAAGTAGCCTAAAAGTAGACTGAAACCTAAAGTTCATGGATAAATTAAAGATCATTTACTCCACCCTCATGCACTGCAAAGTTGTTTTTCTTGCTTCTGTGGAAAAAAAGACAGTTTTTTGCCAAACGTCCAAGCAGCTCTTTTCCACACATTAAAAGTGAATGGTTAATAGCTTTTAAAGAGATATTTACTCATCCTCATGTTGCTCCAAGCCTGTATGTTTCTTTCCTCAGCAGCAGAGTCCACGACATAATAATAACGAAACGTTTTTTGCCAGCTGACGAACGATAAAAATTTGACAGCCAATCAGAATCTATCCTGCTTTTAAGCGCTCAAACATTTAAAGCGGCAGACGACATAAACGGAATGTTATTACGTATTGGTATGGACGCTAATATACAGGTGTATCTCAATGAACTAGAATGTCGTGGAAAAGTTCATTTATTTCAGTAACTCAACTCAAATTGTGAAACTTGTGTATTAAATAAATTCAATGCACACAGACTGAAGTAGTTTAAGTCTTTGGTTCTTTTAATTGTGATGATTTTTGCTCACATTTAACAAAACCCACCAATTAGAATCTCAGCAAATTAGAATATTGTGACATGCCAATCAGCTAATCAACTCAAAACACCTGCAAAGGTTTCCTGAACCTTCAAAATAGTTACACAATAGCCTATACAATCATTGGGAAGACTGCTGATCTGACATTTGTCCAGAAGACAATCATTGACACCCTTCACAAAGAGGGTAAGTCGCAGAAGGTCATTACTGAATGGCTGGCCGTTCACAGTGCTGTATCAAAGCATATTAAGTGAAAAGTTGACTGGAAGGAAGAAATGGGGTAGGAAAAGGTGCACGAGCAACAGGGATGACCACAAGCTTGAGAATACTGTCAAACAAAGCTGATTCAAACACTTGGGAGAGCTTCAGAAGGAGTGGACTGAAGCTGGAGTTAGTGATCAAGAGTCACCACGCTCAGGCGTCTTCAGGAAAAGGGCTACCAAGCCACTTCTGAAACAGAAACAATGTCAGAAGCATCTTACTTGGGCTAATGAGAAAAAAAACTGGACTGTTGCTCAGTGGTCCAAAGTCCTCTTTTCAGATAAAAGTAAATTTTGCATTTCATTTGGAAATCAAGAGTTTGGAGGAAGACTGGAGAGGCACAGAATCCAAGCTGCTTGAAGCCCAGTGTGAAGTTTCCACAGTCAGTGATGAATTGGGCTGCCATTTCATCTGCTGGTGTTGGTCCATTGTGTTTTCTGAAGTCCACAGTCAACGCAGCCATCTACCAGGACATTTTAGAGCATTTCATGCTTCCTTCTGCTGACAAGCTTTATGGAGATGCTGATTTCATTTTCCAGCAGGATTTGGCACCTGCCCACACTGCCAAAAACACCAAATGTTGGTTAAATGACCATGGTGTTGGTGTGCTTGACTGGCCAGCAAACTCACCAGACCTGAACCCCATAGAGAATCTATGGAGTATTGTCAAGAGGAAGATGAGAGACACCAGACCCAACAATGCAGATGAGCTGAAGGCCACTGTCAAAGAAACCCGGGCTTCCATACCACCTCAGCAGTGCCACAAACTGATCACCTCCATGCCACACCGAATTGAGGCAGTAATTAAAGCAAAAGGAGCCCCTACCAAGTATTGAGTACATATACAGTAAATGAACATACTTTCCAGAAGGCCAACAATTCACTAAAAATGTTTTTTTTATTGGTCTTATGAAGTATTCTAATTTGTTGAGATAGTGAATTGGTGGGTCTTTGTTAAATGTGAGCCAAAATCATCACAATTAAAAGAACCAAAAACTACTTCAGTCTGTGTGCACTGAATTTATTTAATACACAAGTTTCACAATTTGAGTTGAATTACTGAAATAAATGAACTTTTCCACAATATTCTAATTCATTGAGATGCACCTGTAGTTATCATTATAGTTATTGTTCCTGGTGTGAACAGGTCTTTAAGCTCCAAAAAATATAAGAATAATAACTATTAAAAAAAAACATGACTGTTTTGTGAGAAATTAAATTTAAACGTAGTCACATATAAATTCAAAGTCATTATTTTTACTATATCTCCGAAATTGACAATTATTGAAAATCATGCCTTCAACCCAAGCTCAAACTCATGTACACTTTTGCATGTACGAATCTGGCAGGTTCACAACACACACACTTCTTTGTTTACATACATCCAGAAATTAATTTTCCTTTTTTGGTCGAATTATGCCTTAAACACTCAAATAGGTCTGATGAACACAAACAATTTCAAGCTCATTTAATGAATGATTTGAGCAAACAGCCAAGAGTCTAACATATTCCAGATGTCATCAAATCATAATGACTCAAACACATGATTCAGTATGCGGTTTTAATTGTGGAACATTTTGTGCAACAGTTAAATAGATTCCATGAGCTACAGGAAAAAAAACTGAACAGTCAACAGCTAACGATGGAAAAGCAGAGAAGAGCATATTTAAAATTTCATGCATCAAAGTAAGCAGTACATCCTGTGCTGCATTGGAAAATGTCAGAGGTCTAGCTTTGATAATCATGTGTAAACAATCGGTGCTGGTTTGGGTTTGTGTTCTTTGCGTAAGATGATTTCCACACGGCAATTCAACTCTACTCTTATTATCAGATATGTGCTATCATTCTCTGCTCGCATATGGCACAGGCAATGTTATCATGTAAATTAATGAACATGCCACAGACAGTGAAAGCCTGATGATATTTAAGCAAATTATAAACCTTTTCAAGTGTCATTTAAATTAAGAGTCGTAAGACACATAGTGGAATGGAAATACATGCAAATGAGCTGCCCTGCAGGACTGAATTTTTGCCATTCATTTAAATCAGCAGCAAACGAATCAAATAAAAAAATATCAAGTCGAGCATACAATTTCCCATATTTCTGTGACATTAAAAAAGTAAATGTTTTTACAAATCTAGGCATTATTAAAATATACTTTATAGTATGTTCACCATGTAATAAAACATACAAAATAGATCCTACAGTAATAAAAGTAGAAATATTTACTGAATATGTACATATCCGAGTCTGTACATTGGAACGACTGTTCCATTATAATAATAATTCATATGGTCCAGGGTAAAGATCATAATTCATGACAGTTCACAGCAGCCGTTGGCTATATGTTGGCAGAAGATCGCAGGATGTTGAATCGTTTCAGAGTCATGCGTAGGAACCCGAGGTCGTGGTTCACCTTTTCTAGGCGATTCTCCAGTGATACCTAAAACCATGAAGTTCATAATGTTACGCATCTGTTTTTCCACTGATGTCTTTTGTTAGGCATAATCATTTAAAAAAAAAAAAAAAAAAAAAAAAAAAAAAAAAATCAAAAGACAAAAGAAAACACTCAAATAAGATGTAGGGCCTTTTGTAAAGTGTTTGTAACGTGTTACTGGATTAACAACAATAGGCATTGTCATGGTTATGCAATATATGCAACAATTTGGGGATGAAATTTCCATCAAAAAATAACTATCATAATATATACCATGGATTTTAGAAATGCCAGCTTAAACTGTAATATGCAGTATACTGAAATATAATTGCTCATATCATGATCTAATATTTTATTATATTTATTTAATATATATTGCTTACAATATTTTTCACAGTGCATTTAATACATAATTAAATAAAAAAATTTATATTTTTACTATATAGTAAAATATAATTAATAATGTTTTCTTAATTTTTTTTCTGGTATATATACACAACATTAATGTAATTTATCCTTTAATCAAATAAAAAAAAAATCTTAAAAAAAAACAAAGTGCTACACAGAGGTTTACTGTTAACATTAAGAAGAAAAAAGTGTGATTATTCCTTTAAAAATAAAGTTTTATAAATATTTATTATTTGTAGTAGTAGTAGTATTGTTATTACATTGAATCTTACATTCTGCTGCACAACAGTAATATATTTCTGTCACAGTTTCTTCAAGTTAAACCAAACTTTTATTTAGATGGGTTACAGTCAAAAACTTGCAGCTGCCATGTATGTGATATTACGGTCGTTTTTCTCAAATTAAACGGTAAAATGCTAATGAAGGGACTCTCAGAGCAGCTGTGAAGATAATGTTTTTCTTGTCATATCGTCATATATTGTGGAAATCATAGCGCCCTATGCGTGATGTCAAATGCTTCCACAGATCTGTAGTATTACTACAGCATTTCACCTCAGCATTGCTTTGTTCTTGTCAACAGTATCTCCGCCATGTTAAGCAATGAATGAATGACAGGCTTTCTGTTATAACATCACGCAAGGTAAATAAAAACACGACATCTAGTGGAGAAGACTAATGATAAGATTTACGTTAATCAGATCATGTTAAATCTTTGTGGAAATAAATATGGAAAAAGATCAACTTGCAGCTTTTGAGAATCAATAACGAATCGACCACATTTTAAAAAAACGATTACTCGAAAAAAAAAAAAAATTTGCCCAGGCCTATTCTATATGCATGTGAATGGAAAGTGATTGTGTTCCCACCTCGTCTAACCTGGTCTGCAACGTGACCCGGGCCCCGGCTGCTGGAATCCGGCTCAGTGCTGCCTCAATCTGTGGAAAATAAATAAATATTGGGTGAAAGCGTCATAGCTTTTTGTAAATTGCTGGATGGAAACAGCTGAGATTAAACAACAGGGTTTTGAATTAGCACTCCTCAGCATGAATAGGAAAAGGGAAGCCTTTGCTAAAAATAGACGTGATTAACCAGCAGGACTATAAAGACAGGTTATGTAATGTGTAGTTCTGCGGTCACAGCAGAAACATGTGCTGCCATCGATCATCAGTCAGTCTCAAACCAGCACGAGGCGTGAGCGAGTCACACACTGTCCAAACACTCACGGGATGTTGTGACATGCCTTCCAAGAGCTTTCAGAGTTTCACAATGACTATAGCATGTCTATGGCCAGAATCGAAATAATGAATGAATACAAATGAGCTAGAAATAAATCATGGGTTTTAGAAATTGCTAAAAATATAATTTACACACACACACACACACACATATATATTGTACCAATAAATTGTGTGTGTGTGTGTGTGTGTGTTTAAAATTTGAATGCATAAATTATATTTTTTTTAAATATGTAATTTTTATTTATTTAATCCACAGTTGAAGATTATCATATTTCAATGTTTTTGTTCATTGACTTGCAAAGTTTTCCCATTTTAACAATTCATTTTCACAGGTTTCTCAACTGTGCATTTAAAAAAGGTAAGTACTTCATACAGTTTTTACTAAATTATTTACTAGTTTACTACAATACATTATTAACTGGTTTAGCATCATTATATGGGTGATACTTTAAAATAAGGTCTCATTTGTACAAATTAATTCACGCATTAACTAACATGAACCAACAATGAACAATATATTTTTTACAGCATTTGACCTTAGAATGCCACGATCGACCAATCGGAATCAAGTGTTTTAGAGAGCCATGTCATAACAGGAAATATCCCACAATCACCTGCTGCTTTTCCTGTGTGAGCTCATCAAAGTGGCGCTCTGCGTCAGCCAGCGACTGAATGCGAGGCTGACAGGAGAAGGCCGTCTCTTCACCGGCAGCTTCCTGTTCCTCCCAGCTGGGTCCGACCGCATGCTCCTCAGACTCACTGCTCTCTGCAGGCTCAGACGAGCTCACGCTGGACTGAGGGTTTACTAAGGAGGAAGTTCACACAACACTTACGTTTCCTGAGGAAATACCAGTGCTAACAGGGTTAAAGGGTAGTTTGTTTTTAGGTAAATTTACCTATACACACTACAGTTAAAAGTTTGGAGTCAGTAAGATTTTTAAAAGTTTTTGAAAGAAGTCTCTTATGTTCAGAGGCTGTATTTAATTGATCAAAAAAATAAATAAATTAAAAAATAAACCGTAAAAACAGAAACATTGTGAAATATTATTACAATTTAAAATAAGTGTTTTCTATTTGAATATATTTTAAAATGTAATTTATTCCTGTAATGCAAAGCTGAATTTTCAGCATCATTACTCCAGGCTTAAGTGCCACGTGATCATTCAGAAATCATTCTAATATGCTGATTTGCTGCTCAAGAAACATTTCTGATTATTACCATTGATCATTATTATCATGATTATTATGATTATTATATGCTTGATATTTGTGGAAACCTATGCTTAATAAAACCATTTGACAAAACCATAATAAAAGTTCAAAAGAACAGCATTTATTAAAATACATATCTTTGTAACATTATAAATGTCTCTACTGTCACGCTTTTAAAAGTAAAATTTAAAAAGTATTAATTTATAAAAAATAAAAAATAAGTAAAAAAAACAACACTCACTGACCCCAATCTTTTAAATGGTAGTGTAAAAATTATAGTCAGTAAATATAAAAAAATAGATATAATATTCATTTAAATACAAATTTTTGTCACTCTTTTCAATTCTGTGATATATAATAATTTTAAAAAATGTTATATGTAGAATTTTCCTAAATGACACAAGTCATGTAATAAAGAGATTTAATATTTTCAATGCTAAAACAGCATAAAGTTTATAAAAGCAATACATAAAAAACTATTATATAATATATAAAAACATAACTAATTTCATTAATTGTAGCAAAGTGTAAAAATGAAAAAAAAAAAAAATAAAATAAAATAATTATATATATATATATATATATATATATATATATATATATATATATATAATATTTTTCCATTTTTACATATATGAGCAAGCACTATAAACTGTTGTCAATAGCTGTGTTTCCATTACCCTTCAAATTGCGCAAATTAAAACTGCGAATTGAAAATACGCCTAATGGAAATGCGTCAATTTTGCGAAAAACTCCCATATATCTCAAAAAAGTTTTATGCTCGCATGAGGTGGTTTTTCAGGCAAAAAAAGGAATATTTCGTAAAACTGCAATGGAAATGTTTTTTTTTCACATTTACAGGTCACATGGCGTATGTAAAAAGTCATATGATCATTCTTCAATGTACTATAACCTCCAAAAAACACTTCATACGTGGCCGCTCTCGAGTATAAGGGGCTTTCCCTGCCATTAATGCTTAGACAATTTACACTGCACACGTCTGCAGTGCAGTGTGGCTCAGATACAGCCACTGAAGCTGATTACGGCCACACTAATCAATGCTTGTGTTTATTCCAGCCGCGCCACGCATGTTTCTGAAGTGGCTCTCCGTGCTGCTTCTGTAAAGATACACGCATACGCCTCCTTTGAATAAATATAGCCAAAATCCAGCATAATCCCACCGAAATCCATTGCCATGACTTATCGCGAGAGGCAAAAGGTTATGTTTTAGTCGCATAACGTTGGTTAACTGGTAATTGGAAACGCTGTCATTTCGCAATACTTTTTTATCGACATTTATAAAACGTCGCCAAAGTTTTGCGCAAATCTGTAATGGAAACACACCTAATGTAACGGTTTCTTCTTCTAGGACTGTCACCGTCTGATAGTTAAACCTGACAAAAGCAGTAATACCTTCCAGTCTGTCAGAAGCCTTAAACTGTAACCTCTTCCTTGGACTCGGATGGGACGGTAAAGAGGAGCTGACGCCGTTTCGATCAAAAACATCAAACCTAAAAAAAACAAGGCATATATAACACATTATTTGATGACACCTGATCAGTGCAGATGGCAAATGAGTCATATAGCGGGGACAGAAATGTTACCTGCTCTGCAGGTGCTCTTGGGATGGAAGAGGGTGACCCAATGCGGTGGAGAAGTTCTCAGTCGGGCAACGCTTGGGACTGGACTTGGCTGAGAGAGGCATGAGTAATGTGTCTCTCTTTGCTAACATAAAAAACACATTCAATCAGTAAAGGTGGACTTTTATCAGCTATTTTGAAAATGCATCAAACGCTCAAATGCTAATGCTTTGGGTCACTCACTGGGTGTGGCAAGAGGAACGGCTCTCTGTGCTCTGGGGGGCAGAGATGATGACCTGTGACCCTCTGGAGAGAGACTCCTCTGGGCCCTCAGCACAGCTCCGCTCCGCTCCTCCACCGCGTCCCTCACAGAACTCTCCACAAATGCCACCGTAGGCCTCCTCCTAGCCAACCCTAAAACACACACCACACAATAAAAATGACAGTGACTGAAAAAATGTTAGGAGTATTTAAATGACCTAGTGTAGCTTCTCTTACAGATAATTACAACTACAAATACTATAGATGAAATGTGGGCTCATAAAATAGCCAATATATATAGATTGGCAAAATTTCTGAAATAAGTCCCTTATGCTCACTAAGGCTGATCAAAAATACAGTAAAAAACATCAATACTGACAAATAGTTTTACCATTTAAAATAACTGTTGTTCTCTGAATATATTTCAAATTGTAATTTATTCTTGTGATGGCAAAGTTGATGAGAGTCCAAAAAGCTAATAAAAACATCTCAATAATCTACAAGTCATCCACACCCCTCCTGTTCATCAAATAACGTCTTGTGAAGTGAAAAGCTTCTTGCCAAAATGACTCCATAATGACAATAAAAAACAATCTTCTGTTGTCCTCTCACATCCAAATCCACCCACATATTTGTTTAGAAAGGTTTTAGACTGTTTTGGCTTGTAAACAGTGTTTGATGTGTGTATATTTCTCTCCTGATTCAAACGAGATGACTTTTTCCACTGGAGAAAACAATATTATGGATATAAGACTCATATTTTAGCCAGAAGCAAAGAGCCAAAAATTAAAAAAAATTACAAAATTAAACAAAACATTGAAATCATGGATTTGTTTCTTACAAACATGCAGCTTTTAACTTCACAAGACATTAATTGATGTACTGGAGTGGTGTGGATTACTTGTGGATTATTGAGATGTTTTTTATTAGCTGTTTAGACTCTCATTCTGATGGCACCCATTCGTTTTGTGACATACTGGAGGAACTGCAGCCGTTCTTGGGTAGCGCGCGGCCCTCAGTGGCTTTGGTGTCCTCCATCTGGATCAGTGCCTTCATCATGGGCGTCAGGGGAACATCCCTCTTCCTCAGCTCTTCAGAGTGACCCTGAGTCTGTTCTCTCTCTGGTGGAGACAGCCGTCTGATGACAGAGGATAATTCAAGTTAGAAATTACCTTCTCAAAGTGAATGGACCACAGCACAGAATGATAAAGAAATGAATATTGTGTAGAACTATGAATAAAGCAGTACCCTCTAGCTCCGGATGTCTGTTCACTTCTGAGACCAGCTCCGTTCCTCATGCCCACATCAACATCTCGCTGCCTTTTACCCGGTGAAAGCAGAAGATCAGGGTGGTGGAACAAACTGGAAATTTTCAATTTGTGAGTTTCAGATTGGAGTAAAAGCATTTCATGGATTCAAATTGAAGAAAGAAGAATAGAAGAAAGAAACAGTTAAGCTGTACACTAGCATCTGTCCATGAATCAATAACTGCTAAATAAGTGTATAAAGTTCAAATTCATTGTTGTAAAACACTAAAAGCTGTGTTTTAGACCCGTGATGAGTATGTGGTGTGTTTTGTACCCTGCTCCAGATGGTTGTGAGTGACTGTGGAGAGATTGACGTGTTTTAGCCAGATTTTCGTGCTGTAGCTGTCGGACTTGAGTCTCTAGCTTAGAGATGACTCTACAAAACCATAGAGAAATTCATAAATAAAAAGATATTTAGTTAGTACACAAGGAAATCATATTATATATAATTATAGCATTTACATTACTACCCATGTTACATATATTACACATAAATATAATGAATGATACTAACAAACAAATATAATTACATATTAAGAACATTTTATTTGATTAGTAATTATGATTGCTGTAATTATGTACATTTCAAAACAAATATGACTTTAATTTATAATATGACTGGTAACAATTTACAATAAGGTTTCATTTGTTAACATTAGTTAACTATATTAGTTACAAGGAACGATAGGTATACGGCACTTATTAATTTAAGTTAATGTTAAGTTCAACATTTACTAATACATTATGAAAATCAAATGGTGCATCTGTTAACATTAATTAGTGCACTATGAATTAACATGAATATGAATATTTTTATTAACTAACATTAACACAGGTTAATAAATGCTGTAAAATATATTTCATTGGTCATTCATTGTTTCATTTCAAAATATTTATTGTTAGTTCATGTTAGTTAATGCATTAACAAATGTTATCAAATGAGATCATTGTAAAGTGTTACCATAGGACTATTTTTAATTTATATGATAAATATTAAATTTAACAATTACATTATAACATTTAACAATTAAATAATTATATAGAATTGTTAAATATTAATTTAAATTGTTAAATATTACAGTTATAAAATTTAGCTCTAATTATACATTTCAGTGTAATAAAATAGTTGATATAATGATACTAATTGCATATTTGCTTTGAAGAAATCTGACTACCTTTTCAGTTCTGATATTTGTTCATTGGCATCAAAGAGCTTATTTTCAGTGGAGACCAACTTGTCCTGTTAGGAAAGAAACAACTGAATAGTTTGTGCACTTCTATGTACTATTTGTATCATGATGTCAGATAAAACAGCTCTCACCTTCGCTCCCTCATGCTCCCTTCTCAGTGAATCATACTCGTGGAGGAGCTGCAAAAAAAAAAAAAAAAACAGTGCATCATCACATTGACCTGTATAGTCAAATATAACAGCCTAAGGGAAGTTTAAAGGATTCTGCTCAGCTCACATCCTGTAGCATCTTGTGTTCTTTCTTCATGCGGGCCTCTTTCTCATCCACCTCCTTACAAGCGTTCTGCACGGCCTCCTCCAGCTGATGCAGGCGGTTCTTCAGTTTGGTCACAGTGGCGTCTTTCTCACGGCTGCTGTGTTTGGTCTCTTCTAACCGCTGCTGCAGGGCCTGGACTGTGGCGCTGGCCGCGTCGTATCGCTCTGGCCATGCAGCCTGGACAACAAACATATAAACTTCAGGTTAGCATGGTGTTTCAACCACATTTCAACCATGCTTCCAGTCATTTATGATCACTATTACGATTTAAAGTTATTTTAGAGATTTCTGAGGTTGCAGGTCAGGTACCAATCCTTGAAATTAACACCTTTAAACAATGATAATTATTAGTGTGCAAATGTCTCCAATATGACAAATAAAGAATATCTAGTAGGGATGCACGACATTATCGGACCGATATCGGAATCAGCCAAAAATGGTTTAAATGTACATATCGGCATCAGCCCGATATGAAAAATTATCCCGATATGTCTTGCCGATAGGAGGAATAGGTTAACTCACATGTGCTAAGGGTGTTCTAGCGATTAGATCACGTCAGCAGTGTGACTAATTTTTGAAGCAAAGTTGCCTGAATGGTGATTAGAGTCACTGCTTTGGATAGCTGCATTTAAACTGAGAATACATGTACAGAATGACGAGCAAACAGCACGTGCAGTGGCAGTAGAGGCAACCTCCCCCGGGTCCTAACACCTGCTCAGTAAGGAGTTTTAATTCAGTAGGGGGTGCTGTTGGACTACTTTTAATAAAATAAAGTAAAATACACAAATAACATCTAGACTGTGTTTCTGATTAAATAAAGCAGTAATTGATGTCATAAAATCATGAGTATGATTTGATTTAAAGGTCAGAAGCTATAGCTTACATCAGGGGTCACCAAACTTGGTCCTGGAGGGCCAGTGTCCTGCAGAGTTTAGCTCCAACTTGCCTCAACACTCCTGCCTGGAAGTTTCTAGTATGCCTAATAAGAGCTTGATTAGCTGGTTCAGGTGTGCTTGATTAGGGTTGGAACTAAACTCTGCAGGACACCGGCCCTCCAGGACCGAGTCTGGTGACCCCTGGCTTACATGAATAAAAAAAAATTATATATAAAAAATTCACAAACTTGACACTTGTAAATTAAATAATTTTATAAATACTGATTTATTCATTAATGTGTAATATGTTATATTTTTTAAACAAATTATGAGCTCTAAAAGATTTTCAGAATTCTTACAACCCTTTTGCTTTAGACCGTCTACAAATGTTAAATTTTAAAATAAAATGTTAAGGTTACTACATCTTTCTGAAAAAAAAAAAATGCTGCGACTTATTTATTTATAGTTATTTTCAAAGCTTCAAATGTACTGTCATTATAAAATAACTTCATTATTGTTTATTTAATTCTAACAAATAAGTTCTTGTTAAAAAACTAACCAAAATTAAAAATAATTTGCTTATAATTTCCACACAGGAGAGACTTGGTGTTGTTTCCAAACAAAAGGAAATAGATCGGTATTAGCATTGGCCATCGGCCAAAAAGAGTTGAAAAACATCAGCGTATCAGATATCGGCAAAAATCCAATATCGTGCATCCCTAATATCTAGTCAATATTAACTAACTAAAATATTATAATAATAATACAATTTTTAGAGCAGAACATATTAAGAAAAAATATATTTACTTTCCAATGTACATTTAATTTCCTGCTTCTGTTGCTTCTGCTACTGTATCTTTATATATATATATATATATATATATATATATATATATATATATATATATATATATATTAGCTAACCTATGGGGGTCCATTTCCGCCAAAAAATGCTTTGGTAAAGTTGAATTATGAGACAAAACGTCATAATTATTACATTGAAAAAGGCATAATGATAAAAGTAAAAAGTATGAGATAAAAACTGGACATGAGATACTAAGTCATAATTCCCGCATTAAAAAGCCAATTATGATGGTCAAAATTGGGATAAAGTCATAATTATGACAAAAAAAAAAAAAATTATGAGATGCAAAGTCATAATTATTAGAAACAAAGTTATAATTATGACAAAAAGTCAAAATTGAGATAAGCCATACTTATGTTATAAAACATCAAAATAATGAGATACTATATCATAATTATGACAAAAAAGTTATAATTGTGATGGTCAAAACTGAACTAAAAAGTCATACTAATGATATGAGATAAAGACACAATGTCATAAAAAAAATCTAAATTATGAAATACAAAGTCATAATTTTGACATTAGAAAGATAGATAAAAGATAAAAAGGCAGACTGTGATGTAAAAATATGAAAATATGAGATCTTAAGTCATAATTATGACAAACAAGTTATATATATATATATATATATATATATATATATATATATATATATATATATATATATATACACACACACACACCAAAAAGTCAAAATTGACATCAAAAATTGCAACTACGACTAAAAAGTAGAAAATTATGAGATAAAAAGTCATAATTATGACAAAGTCAAAACTGAGTAATTACAACATAATTACGAGATTAAAAGTTTAAATTATGAGATAAAGTCATAATTATGTTATTAAAAAACATCTGAACTTCCATACTAACCTATCCTGATATTCTTCATACTAATTACCGAACAGCTGTTGAGCTAGAGGCTGCTATGATGTTCTAAGTGGTTCCTAGGGTGTTTCTAGGGTATTCTGGGTGGTTGCTAGGTCATTGCTATACAGTTGCTAGAAGGTTGTATGTAACCTTTACACAGTAAACTTTCCGGATAGCTTTGAGTTGTGAAGTTAAATGTACAAAGTACATAAAAAACACAACCCATTTAAAGTGCTTGTATATAATTTATACAATTCTGCTGACTACAAGCACAATTGCCACGTCAACATACGAGTCTCTCGTACACAAGCCACATGTATTTCCTGTTTTAGATGGAGGCGGTGACTCATACCAGCTGTCTCTCCAAGAGGTGGTTTTTGATCTCCAGCTCTCGGATGCGTGTGCTCGCCTCCGTTAACGCTCGTTCCAGGTGCTGACATCTGCCAAACGATGATCAAAGACACAATCAGTCAGAGTTCATCGGACTCCACCGATGACAGAGTGTTTATCGTGCGTTAAACACCAGACACCAGATGTCACTGTGCTGATGTGAGCGCAGATACAAACAACAGGCTGAAGACAGAGCCAAATATATATCAATATACCATATTAGATCTACTGGCTATTAGTAAGTTGTAGGGGTGTAACTATACACTCGCGATTTGGTTCGATACGTGATGATACGCTAAAATGTTAAAATGGAGTTACTTTTTTTTTTTTTTATTACTAAGACATAGTTAACAAAAAGTACTGTTCATTAACCAGAATATATATAAATATTCTCGACTGAATGTTAAAAAACAACTGATAAAAACGTCACAATAATCCACGAGTAATCCACACGACTCCAGTCCATCAATTAACATTGTGAAGCCAAAAGCTGCATGTTTGTAAGAAACTAATTTATCATGACATTATTTAGACTAAAATAAGAGTCCTCTATCCATAATATTGCTTTCTCCAGTGGTGTCTTGTTTGAATCAGGTGAGAAATATACACAGATAAACCACTGTTTACAAGCGGAAACAGTCCAAAACAGTTCTAAACAAATATGTGGGTGGATTTTGATGTGAGAGGAAAACAGAAGATGGATTTTTTTACTGGAGGAAGCAATATTATGGATTATGAACTCGTATTTGGCCAGAAGAGACAGTTTTAAGTTAAAATGTCTTCTTGATGCACTTGTTTCTTACAAACACATAGCTTTTTACTTCAAAAGACATTAACTGATGGACTGGAGTGATGCGGATTCCTTGTGGATTATTGTGATGTTTATATCAGCTGTTTGGACTCTCATTCTGACGGCACCCATTCACTGCAGAGGATCCATTGGTGAGCAACTGCTGAAGTGCTAAATTTCTCCGAATCTGTTCTCATGAAGAAACAAACTCATCTACATTTTGGATGGATTTATTGCGACAATATATTGTTTTTTTTTCTTATTAAATTTCATTATGCAATCTGAAACACTGCTGGAACAGTATGAATTCATCCTATGTATTGTTTCTCACCTCTCAAGCAAGATTTGGTTGCTCTTCTCCATGTCAAGAGGCAAATTCACCAGATCTAGTTTCTCCTTCAGGGCACTCATCTCAGCCTCATAGTACGCTCTGAGGTCAGCTATGTGACGGGCATGTTTCTCTCTCAAGTTTTGTCTCAATCTAGAAAGATTAGACAAACCATACGTTAGTGTGGCAGCACTAGAACATCAGATATGTGGATATACCAAATAACATTGAATAGGTTCAGTAAAGCACTAAAATATGATCAAACAGCATCTTCAACTACACTACAGTTCAAAAGTTTCGGGTCTGTAAGATTTTTGAAAGAAGTTTCTTCTGCTCGCCAAGGCTGCATTTATCTGATCAAAAATACAGTGAAAACAGTAATATTGTGAAATACTGTTACAATTTAAAATAACTGTTCTTTATTTGAATATATTTTAAAATGTAATTTATTCATGTGATCAAAGCTGAATTTTCAGCATCATTACTCCAGTCTTCAGTGTCACATGATCCTTCAGAAATCATTCTAATATGCTGATTTGTTGCTCAAGAAACATTTCTGATTATTAGTAATGCTGAAAACAGTTGTGCTCCTTTATATTTTTGTGGAAACAGTGATACATTTCTTTTCAGGATTCTTTGATGAACAGAAAGTTCAAAAGAACAGCGTTTATTTGAAACAGAAAATTTGTAACAAATGTTTTTACTGTCATTTTTGAATAATTTCTTGCATTAAATTCTTTAAAAAATATTCTTTTGAATGGTAGTGTTAGACAAGGTTTGTCTAAGGACAGTGAAGAAGTTAAAAGGCAACTACTAAATGCCTTGTAAATGCAATTTTGCATTAAATATTTTAAAGAATTTTTAAGTCATAGTCCACTTTTTCCCACCTTTTTCCACTTCCAAAAACATCTGATGTAACCTTCCCATAAAGGCCATATGGGAAGGGAAAATAATAATGATCAACAGTTTTTGATTGTTATGCATTTTTGGTGTCTGAGTTTTTTAATGTATCACAAACTATTAAAAGTTCAAAAGAACAGCATTAACTTGAAATAGAATCATGTGTAACATTATAAATGTCTCTTTTGATCAGTTTAATGCATCCTTGCTGAATAAAAGTATTAATTTCTTATAAAAAAAAAGAGAGAGAAGGGAAAAAATAATGACGTTTGTTTGATTGTTATGCATTTTTGTGACCAAGCTTTTCAAATTAATTTTTGACTTTACTGTGCTATAAATGTCATTTCATGTTAGTGGGATTTTCACGACTCTTACAGCGAGAGAACAACCGGGTCCTCCAGCGAGGTCGTCTGCTCCAGTTTCCCACTGCCCGTCTCTGGCCTGTTTCTGTTGGGCTTGTACATCTCCTGAGCAGACGGTCCTCTGGGCTGTACGGTGACTGTGGCAGTGTGGCTGCCCTCATCCTCACTGTTGGCCTGGTTTGCTCTCATCGCCGCCGGGGAGGGAGACGTCCGGTCGGGCGCCTGCTGTGCAGACAGACTGCTGGCGTTGGACATGCAGTCGGTGTCGCTGTGGCTGCGCAGGGCCATGGAGTCGGGACTGACGGGACAGGCCCGGACCTGCGCAGACGGACTGCTGAAGTGGGACGGCGACGTGAAGCCTGACGTGCGATCCGAGTGCTTCACATGCACCGTGGAGTCCAGAGTCAACACCTGGGTGAGGGAGCAACATGTGAGACAATCTGCTCCTTAATTAATTCTTGTGTTAATTGGCTCTGCTCTGACCTGAGGAGACGAGGTGGATGAGTTGATTAAGGAGTCCCATTCGTGGCCTTTGGGATCTGCTCTCTTGCTCTGGTAGATCTCCCGCAGAGACAGACGGTTCTCATCTGGAGTCTGTGTGCCACAGAACAACAACTTGTTCATCAGTTTTTATTTAACCCTATAAAGCCTGCTGTATCATATTTGCTATGCAAATTTAAGGCCTTTAAATGATTAACATGATCAAAACTTCTCTGAAAAGCCTGTTGCACACAATCTACAACATGACTTCTGTCGTCTGATTGATAGTTTATACTTTTAAGAAAGCAAAATGCTTTTTAGCATGATTGTAAAAACATCAGGTTGTGGTTCACGTGTCTTTTTGCTGTGAAATCTTTCAATTTTAGAGTAACCGTAAGAATGACTTTTATATTGTTCATAATATTTCAAGGTGAACACTTACTGGACTGAATCAACTTGGGTTTACTTGATTATCCATACATTATTTTTCAGAAAAAAATCATGTTCAAATATGAGTATCAAATATGATCCATCAGGCTTTTGAGAAACGTTACATTTGTTCATCCTATTTGTTCATTATATGTTTTGAAACTACAGAGCTTTAATCATAAAACTAGGCATTTAAATCTCATCTTACTCAGACATATTATTGGAGAATTTCAGAATCAGAATTTTATCTTACTTTTTTCCCATATAAATGTCAGTATAATCACCTTGAGTATGAGCTCCTTATTCTCACTATATCATACTATACTGTAACTTAAAACCAGTAAAACTAACCAAAACTTGTAGTTCTAGATTTGTAAAACAATTGTAGTTCTAAATGAAATGCAAAGTGACAGTGAACGAATAAAAAATAAATAAAAATGTTTTATGATTTATTCATGAGATTTATACTATTCTGTCATATTACTCTACTACTCACTGGAAAACATAGCTAGTAACTGGAAAAGCTATTGTTTTGATGCAGTTAAGATAATCGCATTGCTACTTTTTAGTTAGTTTCTCCTAGAGACTAAGTGAATAAAATTTTACCTGCATGAGGACAAAGGAAGCACTTTCAAAGTTGTCAGGTAGAGGGCGGTATAACTCGCTCTCATCCAGTTTCCAGTAAGACAGGCCTAGAAAATCAAAGGGGATATGAATATGTGCATAGCAATTTCACAATAATCAGAAATTACTTCAGTCTAAAGCCCTTATTCAAAACATCTCTTCAGATGTAACATTACGCATTACAATCCCCCCCATACAATCACCATTGCATCTCTCCTGAGTGCTGCTGAACAGACAGCAGAGCTTGATTCTTAGTGAAATGTGTTACCTGAGGCTTCAGACACCAGACTGTCACTTCTCTTTAGAGGCAATGGATTTGTGGAGGCTGTGCTGCATCCACGCTGAGGAAAAAGCCAGAAAACAAAAGATTATTATACTCAGAAAGCAATTTTAAATGCATAGAGGCTTCTAGGAACATTCACAGTAATAAGCTGAACAGTGACGCTTCATCTTGTCTCCGAAACAGCAAATGATGCACAATTCAAACAGTTTATCCAAGATGCATTACAGAAATTTTGACCTATTATAAATCTGACATTTTCTGCATTTAAATTTAGAAACTGGCATGATACAAATATTGTCAAAGATATTTTACAGTAGAAAAGATGGAATGACATTTGAAAGAGTTTACTGCTTGAATTGGTAAAAAAAAAATATGCTTTGTTATTATATATAAAGATCCCTGCTTTTCATGATAAATTTTTAAAAAAAAAACATGCAATATTAGTATGTGCTTACATCAGGTAAGTGATCTGTGTGCTCTTTAGGAGATCCTGCTCCTACTGTGCTCCTGTCCCGCTCCTCCACATTTGACATCCGGTTTGGTGTCTTTCGGCTCTTTCTCTGTCTGTGTTTTTGCCTTTGAGCCCAGGAGGTCAGGGGTTGACTACACAACATACAACAACACAAAACAGCTGGATCTCTTAATGTGATAAAAATGATTCAACAGAGTTCATTATAACCATTGTTATTTCAGTGCTTTTATACTACTATTACTTTAATTTGAGTTTACTTTTAGTAATATTGCTATCTGCTTTGTCATTTTTTATTAGTTTTTGTTTTTTACAAATATTTCTAAATGGTTGTGATTATTTATTATTATTATTATTATTAATTTAATTATTGTTATAATATACATTACAATCACCAGTTAATTCTATTTCAGTTTTAGTTTAATTTCAATTAGTAATTTTAGCAATTCAACTTAAACGTATTCCAGTTAGCTCCCAAGGCAATTCTTTTTTAATTAATATTTTAAATTTGCTTTTACTTTTAGATTTTCAAAATTTGAATATGGATTTTGAATATGAACTTTAAACACATTTGACTGAATTTCTCATAATCTTAAAAAAAAGTTTTGATCTAAAAGCTCATATAAATATTTGAAATTAGTTTTAGACAAATATAAATTTCATTTTTGGTCACATTCATTTACTTTCATTTGTGCTATTTCAGTTTTGAAGACTACAATCATCCCTAACCATCTGTAACTCTACCTTATTACTCTCTGTTTATCAGTTGGCACATCAAGTGAAACTGTCTCAGTCGTCTGGAGCTTGTCATTGGCTCTGCTCAGTGGGTTTTGGCCCAGAGGGCTTGTGTCAGGTATAGGTGATGGTGTGAAACTCCCATCCTGCTGGTTCGGGGACCACAGCGCCTCGTCCCTCCCCTCTGTGGAACTGGGCCGCCCTGTTTCTAACCCATGCTCCCAGGTGGAAAGAGTCCCATACCCACTGCTCAGCACAGTAACCATCCCCTCCTCCAAGCTCTCCTGAGGGTGAACGGTGAGCTGGGGGGGCAACAGAGGTCCTGGAGCCGACGACGTGAAGGTGCTCTCCACTGGGTCCTCTAGAGGCTTGGGGTTCTTACTGGGCTCCAGAGAGGGAGTCTGTGTGCTGATTTGGCGGTTCTGTAACTGTACTAACGCCTTAATTTCATCCTGTATGAGCTGGAAGAAAACATGCAAGACCATTAAGACAGAATGAAACAAATTTATTAAGTTAGTTTGGATATTAATCATTTCTCCCAGATTAAGGCCAGAAACACACTGTACAAAAGTGAACAAATGAAAATTGCAAGCATGAGGTCAATAAATTGAAAGCACAGTTAACATGCTGTCTTGCATCACTGTAGCAGTAGTCATTACTGAATTGACAGAGTTGTGTCTATGTGTATAATCCTGATGTGTTATACAGTTAGTTTGCTCAATTTTAACTAACCTGCTTAGCAAAATTCTGTATAAAAAAAAAGATTTCTGAATGCAGAAATTCGTAATATTGTAATTTTACAGTTGTACTGTCAAATAAATTTATCATTAATATTATTATATTATTTTTCTTAAGTAATAATTTTTTATTTTATTGTGAAATAGTATTGTTACAAAAGTCATATTTATTATTTTGTTATAAATAAATAGCAATTTCACGATTACATTATTATTTTTATTAATTATCATAATGAAAATAATAATAAAATAATATTTTAAATTCAAATAAAGCACACACATTATGCTTAAACACAGCAGACCTCAAATCATTTTTAAACAGCATTTTACATTCCAATTGCAATGCTTATCAGAGATAGATGATAGATAGACACATAGACAGATAGACAGACAGATAGATGACAGACAGACAGACAGACAGACAGACAGACAGACAGACAGACAGATAGATAGATAGATAGATAGATAGATAGATAGATAGATAGATAGATAGATAGATAGATAGATAGATAGATAGCAGTGTATCCCCTGCCAATATATATGGGGGGCACCCCCCGCCCCCCCTTGAAGGTCAAGTTAATTTTATTTACATTTACATTTAGTCATTTAGTAGACGCTTTTATCCAAAGCGATTTACAAATAAGGACAATGGAAGCAATCAAAATCAACAAAAGAGCAATGTTATGCAAGTGTTATTAATTATATAATAAATAAAAAGAAAAACAGATAGAATAGAAAAAGAATAGAGCAAGCTAGTGTTAGAGGCCTTTTTTGCTTTTGTTAATTGTGTAATAAATAAAAAGAAAACAAATAGATAAAATACAAAAAGATTAGAAAAGCTAGTGTATTTCTTTTTTTAAAGAATAGAATTAGAATAGAGAGTGCTAGAGTTAGAGGGTCAAATAAAGATGGAAGAGATGTGTTTTTAGCCAATTCTTCTTGAAGATGGATAAGGACTCAGCTGCTCGAATTGAGTTGGGCAGGTCATTCCATCAGGAGACAACATTTAATTTAAAAGTCAGTGAAAGTGATTTTGTGCCTCTTTGGGATGGCACAATAAAGCAACGTTCACTAAAGAACGCAAGCTTCTAGAGGGCACATAAGTCTGAAGTAATGAATTTAGGTAATGGGGTGCAGAGCCAGTGGTGGTTTTGGAGGCAAACATTAATGCTTTGAATTTTATGCGAGCAGCTATTGGTAGCCAGTGCAAATTGATAAACAGAGGTGTGACGTGCGTTCTTTTTGGCTCATTAAAAATTAATCTTGCTGCCGCATTCTGGATTAATTGTAAAGGTTTGATAGAACTGGCTGGAAGACCTGCCAAGAGAGCATTGCAATAGTCCAGCCTGGACAGAACAAGAGCCTGAACAAGGAGTTGTGATGCATATTCCGAAAGAAAGGGCCTGCTCTTCTTGATGTTAAATAAAGCAAATCTGCAGGACCGGGCAGTTTTAGCAATGTGGTCTGAGAAAGTCAGGATCATCAATCATAACTCCAAGATTTTTGGCTGTTTTTGAAGGAGTTATGGTTGATGTGCCTAACTGGATGGTGAAATTGTGATGAAACGATGGGTTTGATGGAACCACAAGCAGTTCTGTCTTGGCAAGGTTGAGTTGAAGGTGATGGTCCTTCATCCAGCAAGAAATATCTGTTAGACATGCTGAGATGCGAGCAGCTATCATCGGATCATCAGGATGGAATGAGAGGTAGAGTTGAGTGTCATCAGCATAGCAGTGATATGAAAAGCCATGTTTCTGAATGACAAAACCTAGTGATGCCATATAGACAGAGAAGAGAAGTGGTCCAAGAACTGAGCCCTGAGGCACCCCAGTAGTTAGATGACACCTCACCTCTCCAAGATACCTTGAAATTATTTATTATTTAACTATTTAATTTTATTTTCTCTATAGCTCCAGATCACAACAGAAGTCATTTAAAGTTACCTTTCCTATAGAACAGGTCAACATCTTGTTCTTTTATTAAACAGACTAAATAGCTTTATGTTATTTATATTATTTACACAGCATCGGCATGTCATTTCTGTCTCTTCGTTATGGTCGCGCTCCGCCCTAACCCTCCGCCCCAATGCTCACACACAAGTGAGCACACTCCCACTCCCACTAGTATTTGTAAATGTTAAGCCACAAAAAATACTATTTAAATATGAATTCTGCGTGTCTCTGTGTTAATGAATGGCGTAGCGGTTTTGTTTACTACTCGTACTGAAGCGCGTGTGACGCTTCCAGTGATATTAAAATCTGCCGTCTCACTAATGAGGACATAAATACATGAACAACATCCCCAGAACTGCTCTGAGAATCACTTCATGAGCATTTGACCATTTCATTTGAGTAAAACTATCCTCATATCATATACACATAGAAATGTAAAGGTATTCACGGCAACCCGTCAAAATAAAAGTTCGGTTTACCTTGAAGAACTAGCCTACATTACTATTGTTCAGTAGAATGTATGTAAAACCTTATTTTTAAAGGACAATCATACAATATTTCTTCAATGTTTTTAATTGTAATAATAAATCCTCTTTATTTTCCAAAAAATAAAATTTGTTTAATTTTCATTCATTAAAAGATAAATTAAATTAATGTTTTATGCCTTAAAAATTGTAAATACACAACACAGAATTTCTGAGGAAAAAAATCATAGGGCTATTGTAAGAATAAATGAAACTTGTTTTATGCTTCCAAATAATTAGACATGCTAAAACACAGAATTTGGTAATAATAAAACATAAGGTTGGAAAAAATAAAACATTTCATAGGGTCCTAAATTTTGTTAAACTTTTAATAAGTTGATGTTAAATTGTTTATTTTCATGATTTTAATTAATTAGACATGCTTTTTGATTCATAAAATTTAATTTAACCATTAAAAAGGAGTTCCCCCCCATGCCAAAGCCGAAAAACCTAGGGGAAACACTAGATGGATGGATGGATGGATGGATAGACCACAACCAGATTAAACACAATGAAGCACCTTGACTGGTTCCTTTGAGAAACATACCTGTATTTGGCACTGGTACTGCTCCTGCTGAGCAAGGATTTGCTCTTGATATTGCTTTTCCACCAACTGAAAAAGATGAAGCCACCGGCCCTGTTTGAATGAGAGAAAAACACTGTCAATATGTCAGTATGTAAGAAAATAAAAATACAGATTCTCTGGATGCAATGACTTGAAGGAAATGCTAAGACAGACAAATTGGTGTGTTTTGGTTAGATGGGCTAGTAGTTTCACAGCTAGTAAACTTTACAGATGTGACTGTCATATGTCCAATCTCAGCACATAACATTTTTAAAGTCCGATGAACATGTAACATTTTTATAGTACATCCATGTGTAATGGATTATCCACAGATCCAGAAACAAAATTAGAGTCCTGGAGCATTTTGATAAATATATACACATATTCATTCTTATTATTTTTATTTAACCAGTTGTCTTCATTATTAAATGCATGTTTGAATAAATCTGTCATGATAAGTTTTTATTATAGCAACTACTTAAATATTTATATTCCAACAACAAATTGGAGTAAAAACATAATTATATCTTTTAAAAGTTAATTTGAAACTATAAAAAAAATTTGGTGCATCAACATTAATATTTATTAAAAAAAAAAAAAAAAAAAAGATAGGGTGAATTTTAATTTCATGCCAACTTTAAAGCCCTCAAGACACTTCTAAATGATCTAATTTGTGATGTCAGGGATCAGCTGCATTGTGGGATGTTCTCCACAGCTCAGAGCGTGGCTGCTGCTGCTGCCTCGACTCCTATGGGAGACCCCAGACGATGGCCCAGAAACCTGGGCCGTGACGGCACGAGGGAACAGACAGCGTGGTCTCGGGCATCTGCGCACCTCACAGTTCTTCCAGATCTCAGGGTCGGTCTCGCCGCTGCTCTGGATCTCCTGGACCAGGGCTCTGAGCGTCTCTATGGAGCTGGGGTTGATGAAGGGCAAACTTCTCCCTGAGCTGAACTCCTCCTCGGTGCGAAGACACAGATTCCTAAAGCATGCGACACGAGAACAAAGAGCGATTTTAAATCACATCAACCCTGAGGGCTTGTTGTGGATTTAAAACAACATATCAACAGCATCTTTATAAGGACAAAAACATCACATAATTTATTTTTAGTTAGTTTTTTGGCTAATTAAAAGCTTTAATTTTGGTTTTAGTGGAAAATTTATTTTGGTGCATCACTATTAGGATCTAAAATAAGCGTTCGTAAAATAGATAGGGTGAATTTTCATTTCATGCCCACTTCAGGCTCAAGACACTTCTAAATTATCTCATTTGTGATGTCAGTAATCAGCTGCATTGTGGGATGTTCATCACACCTCTGAGCATGTAGACAAAAATAAAAAAGCAGAGATTTCTGAATACAATAAAGCACAACATCAAGTAGAACTAAGAGAATAATCGAAATATAAACTGAAAAAGAGTTTATAAATCTGCTGTCAACAAAAGAAAAGCTTTTAATCTCCCAGAAGTTTTCAACCAAAATAAAAAGCTTGCTGCTACTTTTTGAATTAAGAAATTTAGACAGCCTTAAATAAATATTTTATCATTTGTACAGTTTCACTGTAACATACACGTATTATATTATTTTGTTTAAATACACATTTTTTATTTTACTGTGAAACATTATTACAAAAGTAATATTTATTATTTTGCTTCATATTTTTACCTTGTAGATTATAATAATCATGATAAAAATAATAATAATTATTATTATTTTATAGTCATATATAATTGAATTTTAAAAAAGCACACAAATTGTGCTAAACATTTCAACAAACCTGGAGCTCTTTATTTTTTAAAAACTGCATTTTACATTTCAATCACCATGTTTATCAACATAATAATAATTTTTTTTTAATTATATATAATTGTAATTATAAAATATATATATTATATACATACATACATGTATATGTATATATATATATATATACACATATATATATACACATATATATATATATATATATATATATATATATATATATATATATATATATATATATATATATATATACACACATATATATATATATATATTTATTTCCCCAAATCATGCAGCCTTAAAGGCACAGTTCACCCAAAAATGAATTTTTTTTTCAGCATTTCCTCACCCTCAAGTTGTTCCAGTATGAATTTTTTCTAGTTGAATGCAAAAGAGGTTATTTTGAAGAATGTGTGTAACCAAATGTTTGCTGGTCCCCATTGACTTCCATTGTACGGGGAAAAGAAAAAAAAAAAAAAGAACTATGGAAGTCGATGGCTACCATCATCTGTTTGGTTACCAACATCCTTCATAATATCTTCTTATGTGGTCAGCAGAAGAAAGAAATTCATACAGGTTTGTAACAACTTGAGGATTTTCATTTTTGGTGTGAACTATCCCTTTAAAATCAAGCCAAATGCACAGCATATGTTTCAAGCCTTAGAGTTGTTGTTGTGGATTTAAAGCAGCTTATTTACAGCCTCTATGTGAAGACAGAAACAATGCACTAAAGACATCACATGATAAAACAGACCTTATTTTGTTCGAAATGTTGCATGCTGGTGTGGTGGAGGGTCTGTTTTCCCCTTCTGTGGTCTGAAGGAAGCCCTCGGGGTGGGACGCGGAGCGCTCCTCTTCAGGGAGACCCGATACGGTGTCCTCAGAGGAAACGATGGACGCCTCGCTCTCCTTCCCGCCATTGGCACTGATCTGGTCGTGGCTCAAGGCCACAGAGCTGGACACGTCCTCAGAGATGCTGTCATCTGTGGACATGCTTAAACAGCCGTGGACAGAGACCTTGCGCGAGTGCTGTTTAAAATAATGAAGAAAGCAGAGGACAAAACAGTGTAACAGGATCTACATCAAACCAACAAATATTTCATAAACGTAAACACTTATCCAAAGCAACTAGGACTCAAACTTGCATCATTCCAATTACCAACCCAGATCTTTAACCAATAAGCCATCTATCCCAAAAAATAAAGTCAATATTTATTTACCTATGCATATGTTTGAGCTCATATTAAATGATTAATTGGGGAAAAAAAAAAAAAAAAAAAAAAAAAACATATGGGTAATGTTTAAAAATACTAGAAATTGTAACTATTCATTCTTATACATTCAAAAATATTTGAACCTAAAGTCATGATGTTGAGAAAACATCCATGTTATCCTTTGTGAAAACGAAGCATACTTCTGCATATTCTTAAAAAAAGAAAACTTATTACAGAAATAATGTACTTTCTTAAAATACTTAAGTGAAATTTGTTACATGAAAATGTGTTATAGTTTAAATTTATCTTAAATGCAATTAGTTTACTTTAGAAAACTTTTTGACATACTTAGGTAGGACTTAAGTACATCTTTATGGCCTGGTTTCACAGACAGGGCTTAGACTAAGTCAGGATTAGGCCATAGTTCAATTAGGACATTTAAGTAATTTTTATAAATGTGCCTTAGAAAAAAAAAAAACATTACTGTTGTGCATACTGAGACAAAACAAATGCACTGATATATTTTAAGATCAGATAGTGGAAGTTTCTTTCAGCTGAAACAGCTCAAATTTACATTTTAGTCTGGGACTAGGCTTAAACCTTGTCTGTGAAACCTGGGGTATATCTAATTTCATAATTGCTAATATTGTCTTTGAAATATGGTTAAAGTGTACTGCTGAACGCTGCAAGCATTTATTGTAATCTGAAATTTGTCATTTTTCATATCATTTTGAAACTTGTTATATATTTAAATCTATTCGTAATTACAAAGTTGTAATAATTAAGTTGGAATTTAGTTCATTAAATGTAAGACACACTACAGTACAAATTATAATCAACTACTTTGCATGTTAGTCAACATGTCAAAATAAATCAAAAAGACAAAAGATTATTAAAACACAATGACTTAAAAGGTATTATTACAAAGTGTGCTTAAGTGTGTTCAGAAACAGTCATGAGTGCCTCTCTTTAAATGCACTTAAGTGGACTTTTAATTCATTAATATTATCTGCAAGTAAAGTTTTTAGAAATATACTCAAGATTTGAAGTACACTACAAGTGCACATTCACTACAATTAAGCACAATTCTTTTCACAAAGGTTTTGTTTACTATTTATTTCACATTAATACAATCCCACTCAAATTGACTAATGCAAGCAGGAGATGAAATCTGCAGAACCGGGAGTTTGAGCAACATTACAATGATGTTATAAAGGCTAATTATCAAAACTCCAACTAAGAAAAGAAAATTAAAGCACTGTATCTTTTTTTAAATGACCAGCTAAGGCATAAACAAAGACCCAGCTGTCAGACTGTCAGGACTTCATGGGCACATCTGGTAAATTCATTGTTTACATGCAGACGGACAACAACAGATATATTCACACAACAAATGTCATTCATTGCTATGAACTTGGATGGAGATCAACAGCAAGTTATCAGAGCCGATAAAGCCAGAAGCACTCACATTTAATCGTCAAATCAGTAAACAACACAAAGCTAATCTGGCAAGCTACAAACCCAGCCGGTGGTGTGTTTTAGCGCTAATGCTAATAGATGTCAAGCAGGCTCTCAGATGTGGACATGCAGCAAAACACAGACTCGCTATGGCGCTTCCTGTTCGCGCGCGCGCGCACACACAGCACGCATCACCTCTGCAGCTGCATCCCTCGCTCCAAACACAAGCGCTGACACATTTACCACGACAATAACCCCAAAGTCCCGTGTCACTTACTTGTTACTTTTTATCATCACTTGCTCTCCCATTTTGAGATTTCCTCATGCGCCGCGCGCAGTCTCTCTTTCTCCTCATCTGTCACTGACTGCTCGCTTCTCGCTCAACCTTCTGACGTTCTAACCAACGACGACACACTGCGCCGCGAAACGCCATTGGTCGATTGAGTTCAAAAGGCGTAACTTGATTGGCCAGCACAAATAGTTGACGTCACTTTGGGCTCTGTGATTGGCTCCTTCGCAGGATTCTGCGCATTTTAAGGGAACAACAGAGGTTCTGATTGGTTCTCTTTTGTGTAAGCCCGCCGCTATCGGCTTGTGTGCTCCGAAGAAATACTTTGGAAGAAATAAAACATAAACAATTATAATAATAATAATTAAGGGAAATGCTTAGGCTGTATTTCAGTCAATAATAAAAAATAAAAAAAATTTATTTTCCTTAAAGCAAATTGTGCTTTTGTGGAACAAATTATTTCTAACAAAGTATTTTATATTTTTTACCCAAGATTTCATGAACATAATGTAAATAATTAAATGAATAAACAATATAGCAATATTATATTTTTTGCATTATTTTCTTTTGTAAAATAACTGCATTATTGCAGTCATGAAAATCACTTTTTGAGAATAATTTGAATTTTAAAAGACACTCAGAAATTACACTATGCATTACAATACTGTGAATTAAGTAAAAAAAACTAAAGTGTTTAATTGTAACAATGCAAACATTTCCTATGGATCTAAAATATAATTAATCTTAAAATTATAATTTTTGAAAAAAAAATGTAATTCTTATTTTTAATTTTGGTTATTTTACTTGGGGTAAAAACAGAATTCACATGGCAATAATAAATAAAAAGGTAATAAAAGGAATTTACAAAAGTCAATTAGTCAGTTTGCAATTATAAACTATATTATGGCATTATTTTAAAACATGCAAAGCTATTATTACACAATATAGCCTTAAATGATTTACATGGTAACCATTGTTTCATAATGAATAAATATGGTTTCTTCTTCAAAAATATATTAATCTTTTTTCTTTTGATGTATGTATTTTATTTATTTTGTGTTTTATTTTGGTGACTCATCAAACCAGGTTCCTAGTTTTATTGTACTAATACTGTAATAAGTCTGATTTTTGGTGGAAAATATTCTTACTGTGGTAAATTTATGTAAGAATAGCAATATTGCAAAACAATAAACAAAGTGTTTCATACACAATGAATGTCATATTTATTGACAGATATACAAAATTCCAAAGAGTGACCTGTTTTGTCTTTACATGAAAATACATTGTATTACACAAGGTAATAAATACAAATAAAGACGAAAGTAATGGCATCACTATAATACTTTTCAGTATCTCCCCGATTAAAAGAAAACTCACCTATCCATTAGTGCGTCCAAAGAAAAAATACTTTACCTTATCCTGAGACCTATTTCTAAAAGCACAAGCCTAGTCTAACCTGTAAAAGCCATGCAGATTCTACTGTGGGACCTTTCATCCGGTTGCATGCATTTTTGCTTATTTGTTCTTAAAGATACTATGTGGTCAAAGAAAATGAAATATATAAAAAAAACTCAAATGGCAACAGTTCCGGATCTTGCATTTATAAATCAGAAGATATATTCTCTGAATGGTGCCTTATTCCCTCCAAACTGCAGATGAAGAGCGCAACTCGTAACATAAATGCTCCGTTTTTTGATTGTTTTATCCCCTCAAAGGAAAGGCATGCATGACTCCCGTGTGACACAGTTCTTTCAGCCGTATGGAGAGAATGCGGAAGGAGGCGCTAGGATCTGGCGTTTCTCTCTGTCTCTGCCAGACACTCCCGAACAAGCCCTCTGGCATGAATGATACCTACAACACACACAAAACCATACAAATCAGTTTCCAAGACGCTTTATTTGAGTTTAACATGAGTGCATTTGATTAAAAAAAATAAATAAATAAAAAAGATATTTAGAAGTAGATTTGTATATTTTGTCTTTGATCATGTCCACAAACCTCTTTTAAGTCGCTCCATGGCGCTTTTACTCCCTGCATATGTAGGCCTTATTTCTTTCCCAAGTTCTTCAATAATGGCGAGGAGTTCAGCATATTTACTCTGAGGTACTTGGTTCCCATTTGGACCCTAAACGTGAAAAAATAAAAAATAAAATTTTATTATTATTTTGTTGTTGTTGTTAGGATAGAATGAGTTTTAAAGTGTAAAAACATAGTCAATTTAATTTTTTTGTAATTTTGTTGTGTTTTGTTTTTATATTTATTAATGTCTATAGTTTTTGTTTTTGTTATTTTAGTATATCAAGTTCATTTATACTTCCTGTTTTCATTTTAATTTCAAAGTTAGTAATTTTGTTTCTGTCATTTTTATTAGTTTGTTTTTTTAATATGTCTGTATAATTTAATTTTAATTTTAGTTTTCGTTATTTCAGTACATGAAGTTTGTTATTTTATTTTTTATTTTAGTACATAAACTAAATTAATACAGTTTTATTAATAATTTGCTTTTAATGTTTTCTGTTTTCATTTTCATTTTTTTGTTTTTGTAATTTTTATTAGTCTTATTTAATATGTCTACATTATTTTTTGTTTTAGTTATTTAGTTTAGTTTTTTTAGTATGTCAAATTAAAACTAAATAAATATTTTTATTAATATTTTGAATTTTTTTTTTACTTTAATAGAGTTTTAGTAATTTTGTTGTGTTTGTTTTAGTGTTTTCTGTTTTCACTTAAATTTTTGTAATTTAGTTTTTTATTTTTCATTATTTTGTAAAATTTTCTTTTTGATATATCTACATAGTTTTATGTCAAGTTTAGTTTTTTTTAAGTTAAACTAAATAAAAATGAGAAATATTCCCTTGGCAAGAAGCTGAAATAAAATACGTTTAAGGTATTTTTTCATTTTTAAGTGTTAGTTAACTATAATAACATGAAACATACCTGTGGGAATCCCAACGAAGGCGGCCCAAAGTCATTTAGAATTGGCTTGTATGACTGTATTGTTGCCATTGAAGACGGAGAGGGAATGTTTCCTGTTAAAGCAACAATACACCTCCTTAACTGTATGATACAACAACTTATGATTTACGCAGATACATTATTTCAAGACAGACGTGCATTTGTGCAACAGGGCCCATATTCTTAAAGATTCTAAGATTCCTCTCAGAGAGCTCGTAATTTAGCTTAAAAAAATCAAACTAGGAGTCTTAGCTTAAGAGTGATTCAGGATAAATCTAAGAGCAGCTCTGAGCAAAGAAAAGACAAAAACTTTTATCTTGGTGAGGAGGCGGGGCTGACCCCGCTGCTAGCTGTGACGCAGTCTTTTGAAGACTGTGATTGGTTGGTTGTCCAAGAAGGAAATAAAAGAGCACTTTTAAGAGTAGCGTCTATTATAAACCTTCACTTTGAAATTACAGGCGTAATTTTTCCTGTTTTACCGTAATCACACACACACATGTATATATATATTTTTTATTTACCATGCTGTCATACTTAGCGTATTTTATAGGAATTGAACAGCGACACAATAAGGTTCTGAAAGTGCTGTAATTGTTTGTAATTGTAACACTTTGCTTATAGAAAGTTGTGACAGACCCAAATCATCACTGCTGCACAGATGCATTTTTCCAGTTGCCAGATATGTTAATGTAGTGATTTACTTCCATTTCTGCGCGGTGTCTGAGATGTTCGCGTGTCTCTAATAAGATCACAAACATGATCCCTGCACGATCTAATGTGTAGCGTCTTATTAACTCACTGTCATGCATTGTGTGCAACACATTTCTTCTCCCTCTTCGTGTTTCGTCCATTTTCTCCACTGCTAAAGAAACTCTTAAGCCTCTTAAAAGTCCTCGTCCGTACTCCTAACAATTTTGGACCTTAAGACTTATTTTAAGGGTTAAGATGCTTTCTGAATTACTTTTTTCTTTACTAGGATCTTTCTTTAATTTTAAGAGGAAACACCCACATTTATAAGAATTTTCTTACTAGGAGCAATTCTTAGCACTAAGATTTTTCATGAATACGGGCCTTGATCTTTTGTCTCAAAGCCTCAGTTACCCTTATGACAACTAGCCCCGGCCTTCGCTCTATGCAATACCACCCTCCGCCACCAGGTGTCCCCAAAGAGCGATAAAACGGCACGTCTGAACCCGATCAATCAACAGCCCGAGAGACAATCATGGAGGAAACGGCACGGGCTTGATCTTAGCCGCTAAAAGGATTCATTTTTATCACAATCTAGCGGCCTCCACGCAAACCCATCCGGCCACGGCGCGACGCGGACTCTTCGGGAAGAACCCGAACACGAACCTCACGCCGATATTTAGCCCTAGCGAAGGCGAGGAACGCGTTTTTTTCACTAGTAATAATGGCGGATGTGAAGGATCTGACCCTGTAGCGATCAGACTGGACAAAAACTACACAGCTTTTCCCCAGGTATTCTTTCTCACGCCAATTCTTACATTCGACCAAATACACTCAAGACCAAGAGTTTTCCTCGCTTTTTCGGCATACCTTGGTTCCCAGAAGTTCCCGGAAGGTGTTGATGGAGATTGGGTTTGTAAGACATACCTGAAGAGATAATAAATGAGAAAAATAAAATTGTCCCTAAAATCAGCGGAGCGTCCGTCTCACAGACACTTTTTGTTTACAGCGGAGCAGCACCGGCAAATATGGCCGCGTCACTCCTCATGACACCCACACTGCTGTCCATGAGCATCACAAAGAACTCAGACAATTAACACATAATTAATGAAAAATAACCAGCGTTGTCCATCATCACAGTGACAACTGGAGAAGTTACAAAATCATTCATAAAAAAAAAAAAAACCTTTGGAATAGGTTTTTCTTGTAAGATTTTATTTTTATTTATTTTTTCGTTTTAATAAAAATACTTTTACTTTAAAAAAAGAGGGGAAATGAAAAGGTTTTTTTTTTTTTTGCAATGAAATATGATCATAGATTAAATTTTTTAAATTTTCCCCTAAGATCTAAAATTTTAAATTTTAGAACCAAATACTTAAGGGATGAACAGATTCCAAAAGAATTTAGTTGAGAACAAATCTTGTTTAATTAGATTTAAAATGGATTATTATTTTCAAGGTTTTTACATTATTTATACTGAAATAAACGTGTTATTTTACATGCACTCATCCGACTTTTAGAACTACATTTATGCATTTTCTTTCAAAATACTGAAAATAAAATTTCAGGTTAACCTACTACAGTTTCCTTCTCGTTCAATCCTTACCACGCTGAAAAATAAAGTTACATACACATTATGAATGCAAAAAAAAAGTGGTTCCCCTGAAGTAAAGACATTTTGAAATCGAGGTAATCCACAAGATTTATTGGTCATATGCAAGAGGTAGAGATCTTGCAGTCAGTTAAATTTTTCCATAGATTCTTTGTACAACAGATCCATCAGTAGTGCAACTCGTGCAAGGATGAATGACAATGTCTTTATAGAGTGCTGCAACATCTACAATTCAGCAAAAACATGACATTTCAGATATACAACTATATATCGAGATATAGTAGAGAGACCGAGCGCATGTCAAACTCACATTTACAGCAGAAATGAGGTTTTTGTCCCCAATAACACAAGTGACGGCAAATCATTAAAAGCAAGAAAAAGAATAACTGAGCAAAAGCACTGATTGATGCTGTAGAGGACATTCCAGTTTACAAATCACACACGAACCGAAACGCTGGAAAGCAGCGAAAACCTGCTGACCCGCTTCCGTAAACTAAACAAAATCCAAAGGGTTCGTCAAAACAATGCAACGTCTCTGATCCAGTCTTTAGGGTTGGGTTTGCACTGCTTACACCCGTCGCGTTCCTGCTTTCAAATCAGGGACTGTATTAAGTGGTAAACAAGCAGTGTCATGTCCAAGACATGCTGGGTCAGAAGGCTGGAGGTGGGGACAGATGGAGGCGAGATGAGAAAAAGAAATGGAAAAAGAAACTAGATTGTGAGTAACCCCTGAGCGCTGTCCTGTGTACATAGTAGTGTGTGTGACTTCATAAAGCCACGCATGTCGATGGAAAGCACAGGCCATGATTTAGCAGACTGGAGGTTGTGAAAAGGAAACAGCCTGACCAAGTATCGTCCAGTTTCACCCCTCTCAGTGCGGTTTCCTGACGCGCAGAGCTCTGATTCTGTAGCTCCTTTGGCAACGAGTCCTCTTTGGACACGAACCCTGAAATATTAAATACGACACAAGCACTGACTTCCTCGCGGCGTGCCGGAAGAGGAAGGGTGGCTGGCTGGCTTACGATGCCGCATCTGCCCTAAAGCGAGGGGTGTTTGTCACGCTATGTGTTGACTGTGTGGCTGATGCTCTGTGGATGGAGTTGCTGCCACATTTGCTGCTGCTGCACGGCCAGCTGCTGAGACTGATCCGATGACGACAGGATGTTGATCAGCGGCGACACGCAGTTGGCGGGAATGATCAGACCTGAGAAGAAAAAAGAAAACTGGGTGAAAAATCTTAACTTTTTTTAGGGCCCTATGAACTAAGTTTTGTTTTTCCCCCATGTTCCATTTTACTTTTTTCCAAAATCCATTTTTTTGTTTTTTGTTTTTGTTTTGTTGGTTAAATTCAATTTCATGAGCACTGAAGAAAGCATGGGCTAAAACATCTGCTCTTTGGTCTGTTTTTAAGACACCTTGCACTTTTGTCACTTTAGCACTTTTGTATATGAAAAATAAAAGATTTTTGATAGACCTTTTTTGGCTTGATTGGATTTTTCCCAGTGTGCGGACAACTGGCTACCTGGTTGATGGTTGATTATACTTTGTTTTACACACCTGAGAACTCATTGGCTCTTCTTTTATTTATTTTTTTCTTTAAACAATTTCTGCTTGATGAATTAAATTAAATTTTAGTAATCAAAAAGCATGTCTATTTAATTGAAATGACAACTTTTAAAAGTTTAACAAAAATCTGATACTTGGGGCTAATGAAATACGTTTTATTTATTTATTCCATTTATTTATATTCCATTTTATTTTTTCCCCCAAATACTGTCTTTAGTTTTTCTGGATTGTTTATTTTCCCCATTTTAATTTTTCTGAACTGTTTTAATGGTTAAATTTAAGTAAGCAAAACCATGTTTAAGCAACTGAAATTGTGAAACTTCTAGAATTTCTATAACTTTTAAAAGTTTAATAAATATAAAATTCCATTCCAACCAGATTCCATTTTAATGGTTTAATTAAATTGTAATGATTAGAAAGCATGTCTAATCAACTGAAACTTAATTTATTGTTTTTACATTAATAGGGACCATGAAATTACTTTTTCCCAGAAATTCTGTCGTGTTTTAATTTTTCTAGATTTATGATTTAATACAAATTTATAAAATGGTAAATCAAATGAAGGCATAAAATAATAAATTAATCTCTTAAAATTTTAAATCAAATGAAAATGAAAAATTCCACACAACAGCGGTTTACAGTTAAAATTAAAACATGTAGTTAGTAAGTTTACTTTTACTTTGAGAAGTACCTGTACAATAATGTATTTGTAGCTGTTTGACAACTTACCCACAATTCTCTGCCCGTCCTCTGTTCTCAAACGTACAATCTGCATCTTCACATTGGTTCCGCTGACTGAGGCCAGCACGCCCTCCACTTTGGTCCACACACTGAGGACAGAGCCACAGAGGACATAGTATGTCCTGCACCGCAGCCCGATCTCACACTGTAGCCCCACCGACACTTTCTTACAGTTCCCTCGCCTGTCAAAAAGAGTGTTTCTCATGACAACATTTTCAGACTTCACAAATCAAAAGCGAAACTGCATGTTTGTTTCTATTTTCACTTCTGAAATGACTTGAAAGAAGCACCTACCAGTACGCATGCGAGCAGACGTTAGCCGAGGAGTTGTACTGATCAATCCAGTGCTGCTTGGCATCATCAGAGAGGACCTATTTTGAGAAGAGAAGGATTAGAGACTCTACGAGCTGAGGAAATGACATGAAACAGTCTGCATGATGCCAAAAGAGGCTAAAATTAACATACACCAAGCACGAAATGAGAAAGCAAATTTTTGACTTTGGATGTTGACTTATAAGTGGTTTAATCTAAATGATAACATGACCCTCATTATAGCAATACAGAAGTTTTTAGAACATTAGACATGCAGCTGGGAAGCCTGAAAGTCATGTGACGAACAATGCTGGTGTTAAACATTTGAAGATCAAATTTAAGATGTTGTGATCATGACTGTCTGTAATTAGCCCAATGTGCTGCTTGAAAATGGCAGATGTCTCAATCTCAAAGCAACTGACATAAAAAGCATGCTTTGATTTTGGGATATTTTTAAAGTGCTGTTTCACCTTGAGTCTAGCTAGAACAAGCTGTTTCACGTGACACAAGAACTAGGGTGTGACCATGTGTCCTCTTTTTCCCAGTCATGTCCTGGCCAAGAATTTTAAATTGCCTAAAACATTTGGGTTTCAGCTTTGTTTTCTTATTGACCTTCATACCTTCAACAGTCCTCACACATTGTGTGTGTGCATATTTGCATTGGTTTGACATTCTCTGTACATCCTGCGTCCTTGCATTCCACGTAAAACGTAAAAGTGCAATTTAATACCTTTTTACTTCTCTTTTTGATGTCCACATAGGTCTCCAGTTTAACTTGTTTTCCTATATTTGGTCTGTACACCATAAAGTGTCTCTTTCTGGGATTGACCTCCTTTATCAGGATGGCAATTTTCTTGTTATTCCGCACCTTAAGATGAAACGGAATGCTGTTAGGTTCAGTAGTTCAATGAATTGAAAGTGGGGTGCATAAAGGTGAAATAAAATGCTTGTTCACCTGTACATAAAAGCCATCATCCGGTCCGTTCTGGTCAGCCCAGACGTGGGTGGCATCCTCCCATGACATTCCCCGCTCCACACTCACCTGAAGACAGAAACAATTTTTGCCCATTAGCCAATTATGACATACATAAACAATAATAATTGCATCATAATGATGCTCATAAACATGGACACCTATTTTACATACTGTATAGAGCTCCACATGCCCCGAGGTGGAATATCCTGGTGTCAAGAATTTCTTTACATCAACTTTCTTCACTTTCTCCTCTCCAGAGCCCAAATCTGCAAACAAAACACACATTTAAACTGAAAAAGTGAACAAAATGAGCTCATCTTGAAGTCGAAAAAGGTTTTCACTACATTAAAATCCCATTAAAATGCTGGAAAAATGAGTCAATGCGCACAGGCTAATTTTGAGCTACAGGCAAAAAAAGTGAAACATTTTGGTTGAATTTGAGGTTTTCACAAAAACGAGTTCCCAATGCTCCAAATAGTAATTAAACATCTAAAATTATCTTTTGGTTGACAAATTTGTATTGGAGTTTTGTGGCCTATAGCCCAAGATTTGTTTCAATAGAACTTCCAAACTGAGGTCTTTATAATATTTAAGACTTTAGTCATGTTTAAACACTTTCTTACCTAAAATCCCCATATCGTATCTTCCACTCTTTTTGGCATTTTGAATGACAGCGTTCAAAGTGTCGGCGAAATACTGAAAGAGAGCATTTTGTTGATGGACCTCCATACCAAGAATCCTGTTCAAGAACTTCCCGATGTTGTTGTAGTCTATAAAAAATGAATATATAATTAAATACAAGTTATGTGGCATGAGAAAACGAAAACTTGGCAATAGACTGGGGCACATTTTCAACTGCAAGTTTAAAATACTTCGTTTTATTCAATATTTTCATATGTTTAGAAACGTTGAACTAATACATAAATACATGTGATTTAGAGACCAATTGATATTTGATTTTGCTCATACAACAGTAATTTGTTTATAATGTATTGAGCCACTACTAGTAAAATCTGTATAATGAATTAATGTCTATTTAGTCTTTCTATGGTTTTAATTTGATCATATTGAATTTAAGACAATGAAGACTTTTTAAAGACCAGCGGGCACCCTGAACATTTTGTGTGAAAAGAAAAACTAAGAATGAAATAGACTGTGAAAATCGCTCACCTTTGTCCAGTGAGAGAACACCAGCTCTATCCTCCACATTTATCAGCCCCACTCCAATTAAACCATTGCGGATTTCTGAGAATAAAAAAAAATAAATAAAAAAATGCATGCCATCAAGTTAAATTTAGTGGTTTTCCAGTGACTGTTTCCTGTTATTAAAAACAAATCAACTGTACCTTTAAAGAAATCCCCATCAAAGTCAGCAGGTGGAGACACTAAAGGAGAGTCCAGACTGACAATAGACTTCATAACTATTTCCAGAGCGTTTCTGCCGTACTGTAGATGAGAAAAAGACATCAGCACATAGTCTAGCAACAACCCTATTTAACACTGACGTTGTGTGTAATCTAATCTTACTTTGTTGTCAAAGTTAAATCGGCTGAGATCCCTCGTCTCTGTGGCCCTTCTGTCTCCGTGCGTTAACGCCCCCTATTTGAGAAAGACAAACACAATTAGGCTTACAAAATTAAAACTGACCCCATTAGCATGCAACACGTTAATGAGGGACTTACCAGGCTTTCTAGACGTTTGGCAACAATCGAAGCGAATCGTTGCTCTCCAGCGAGTTCAGAGATGAGGAACACATACTCAGGTGCTGTGACCTGGTTGGATCGGTGTGTTCGACCTGTTTGCAAAGAATCCAAAGAGTTTGTGAACTGACAACTCAAATAAAAAATTATGCTGTATTAAAGGGGTCATATGACATTGCTAAAAAGAACATTATTTTGTGTATTTGGTGTAATGCAATGCGTTTATGTGCTTTAAGGTTAAAAAAAAAAAACATTTTCCATACTGTGCATTATTGTTGCTCCTCTATGCCCCACCTTTCTGAAACGCGCCGATTTTTACAACGTTCATCGTTCTGAGAAGCGAGGCGTGCTCTGATTGGCCAGCTATCCAGTGTGTGATTGGCCGAATACCTCAAGCATGACATGGAAATGTTACGCCCCTTACCATATTGTGATGCCGTGTCCCAGTGCGACGACACAAAAACAATAAAACCCATTATAAACGAGGCATTTGTTACATCCAGTGGGGACATAATTACTGATTATAATGACTTATACTGTCTTTTTACGTGTCGGGTTGCATCACGCCGCATAAACATTACCATGTCTGCATTTGTGATCGAAGAAACGACAAACAACATTAGCGTTTGAATAGTCAGTGGCAAATTCTTTAAATAAGAAAACGTACTTACAGGCTATGAGTCAGAAGCGCCAGACTGTCCTTGCAAAGTTGGAATTGCCCCACTTTATAGAAACAGTCTTTGAGCATAGCTGGCAGGCTATTCCCAGGTTCAGGAAATAGTCCTCCGTTAAAATACGCTGCACACACTCGAATATTGTGGGTTGAACTGTTCTGGAACAGTGTTGTAAATACAACTTAACCACTGATTTCTAGTTGTGTCCTCTTTTGGAAGCCCAAACAAAGTAGTTTCGCTTTCACAACAAAACACAGCATCTCCAGGACATGGCGCCGGCGGCAGCAACAATACTACAGCGAGAATTAAAATCAGGGCCTCTTTCTTTGCGTATACATTTGGGCGGTGTTTTGCAAATTTCCCCACACCGTGACGTAGACATGGGGGCATGTTTGAATGAGCCATTTTTGGAGGGCATGGTCAAGTCTTAACTTTTATAAAGAATATCTCTTTGGTTTTGAGACTTTAGTCTTTGCAACTTCAGGGATCTTATCTATGCACAAACAGCTTGTAACACTCCAAAGAGAAAGGAAAACTTGAAATCGCATCATAAGACCTCTTTAATAGACACTCAAAATTTGTATATTATACACATACAAAAACATAATATTAATAATGAAGATATAAAAAATAAATACTATGTACCCACCAAACTGCTGAATAGCTCTGTCAGCACTCCAGGGCAGCTCTAATGTCATGTGTACCCTCCTCCTCTGGTTCTTCACTCTGCGGTCAGCTTGAAGTGAAATACCAGAGCTGGCAGCCTCTGAGATAATTGCGATGTTCTACCAAGGTGAACACAGAGCTATTTAAATGCTGTTCACAATATTAAAACATTACACAGATGTGGGTGAAACTAAAGCAGCATACCTTATCACCATCCATGAACCTCTGCTTCTCCGTGAGGTTTAAGATTTCAACTGGAACGTCAAGTTCTGATCGAGACTCGTAGGAAATGCTGCCATCATCATTGCTGACTACCCTGCCTTTGCGGCCAGTCATCTGCATTGCATAAGACACACACATTTACAATGGCATTGTTTTAATTAAATACAGTGTACACAAAATAACTAGTGGCCCTAAAAAAAGTCTCTATGAAAAGACCAACCTCTGCAACATTATCAGGGCCTCCCAGCTCATCGATGAGTTCGTCGAGCGTGTTGGGTGGCAGATCCTCTGCCAGCTGCTCCAGTTTCTCCAGCAGGTCCCTCTTCATCCGCTGGGCGTCTTCAACAGCATCCTGACTGGTCACACAGCTGCTCTCCTCTGGCTCACTTTTGGCTAAAGAATAATTATTTAGCGTGATTATTAGTATTGATATACACAGGACAATGACCTTCATTATACTGCTTTGTTGAAGAACTTTCAGCTGTAATTGTCTGATGAAACACACTGCTCACTGGTTACTTACCTACAACAACCGTGTTGTTTGAAGGTTTGATGGTGGGGGTTGTAAAAGTGGGTCTGGTTGTTCCAAGCCCGGAGGCTAACAAGGCACTTTGAATAGAGTCCGGATCAATGCTCTTTTTCTTCTTCTTGTTCCTCTTGTCTTTGCTCTTTTTAGTGTCTTTTCTGATGAGCCACGGATCTAAGTTTCAAACAGTTGTCAGCATTTGAAAATTAATATGGTATCAACATTGAATTGAGTTAAGGTGAATAAATGACACTACTGTCTTCTGTAGAGCTGCTTATTGCTGAACTGGATTCATTTTATATCTGATGAACTTTGCAACATTGACACAGTTACTGAACAGAAGTGAATCAACGCTGAACTGACCCAAGTTAAATAATGACAGTATTGTCTTCTGTTGAGCTGCTTTACAGCTGCAACATTAACAATGCTAATTTCCTGTTTATCAATGTCAAGCTGCTTCGAAATAATCTGTATGGACCCTTTTCACATTTGCGTTCCCATTTGGCCTAATGTGGGGGGTGGAAATCTACAATAGTGTTTTTACAAAAGATAGAAAAATATAAAGCGAGTACATTGATCAGAAGAGAGACATATCAAATTTGCCATCAGTCCCTCTCCTCCCTTAGCTGCTGTTTTAGAAACACTCATGCAAAGGCGTTAACTAGTCTTCTGTAATCTAAAGTCAAGGTAACAATGTGTAGAGTTATAATTACAATGTTAATAACTTAGCATCACCATAGTCTGTGAAAAGGGTCCATTGTACAAAGCGCTATATATATATATTATATAAAAATAATGTCTACAGATTCTCACCATCTTCCTCATCCTCACTGGAATCATCCTTAAAAGGGTTGAAGTCATCTTCATCCTCCTCCCCTGAGCTAACCGACTTGAAGCTGTCGTCGCTTTCCGCATCTTTGTCTGAATCATCAGAGTTGCTCTCATCTGAGCTGGTACCAGACAGACCCCCAGATTTACGAGCCTTCTTCACTTGCTTCTTTGTTTCTGGACCTGCAAACAACAGTCACCCATGGTCATTACTCACCCTCATTTTCAATTTGAGCAACCCAAAAGCCCAAGAGTGGTTTTACTTCCTCCAACATCGAAATGTGCTCATAGTTAAGAGTAGAAACTCCTGCTAAATATAACAAGGCAATGCTATTGTGGTATCCATGTGCATGCAAATAGTACCTTTTCGCTTTTTGCCCTTCTGCTCAGCAGAGGTCTCTTTAGGTGAAGGCGTTTCCTTCACACTCAGGTCGATGCCTAAAAGACTGAAGAGTTTTTGTCTGTCTGGTGCAGGAAAATGCTTCTCTACCAGGGACTGCAGTACACCCCTTTAAAAGATCATGCACAGATACTTTCAGTTAAAATCATCATTGAAAATGGTACTTTGTCCATTTTCATCTGTTACAGACTAAAGTATGTATAAAAGGAATTATTTCTCTTTAAGAAAGACTTCACATAAAAATTAAATTTGCTTACCCTCAGGCCATCCAAGATGAGTTTGTTTCTTCATCAGAACAGATCTGGAGAAATTTAGCATTATATCACTTGCTCACCAATGGATTCTCTGCAGTGAATTTTTGCTATAATACGATATTTCTCCAAATCTTTTCAGATGAACAAACAAACTCATCTAAATCTTGGATGGCCTGAGGGAGAGAACATTTTCATTTTTGGACAAAATATTAAAACTACTTCCTGCAAATGTATTACACTCACTTTGCAGTGGAGACAAAGTCATTGAGCTCGCCTCCTCCCTCCTCCAAGGCCTCAAGGGTTCGAGCCTCTCCAGTTGATTGAAGACCAATCACCACACACTACAGAGAAGGTTAGAGATCAGCACTACCAAAATCACCGTAATTCTCTCTCACTGAAAGCTTTTTTGTTATAAGAGAATGTCCAATCTAACCTTTCCATTTTTAACCTCCTCTCTGGCCAGCTGCACCACTCTCCGAACCTTGGAGGCAATGCACAGGTACTTGAAGAACCTCTGGTGGGCGGACCAGAACTGACCCCACATGGACTTTTTCATCCGTTGTTCAGCATCCATCAGGTTGGCAGCTTGCTGGAACTTCTCTCTTGCACTGACCCACTGCAAGTTTGCAAAATAAATGACTTTATGATCATTTAAAGGATTCAAAGTCACACATAGCTAATGGCAAAAAACTGTTCAGTTTTAGTTCTGGCATTTTACGCACCAAGCGAACTGCTTTGTTGTACATCTTGATGTAGTCCTGCGTTAAGGGAACTTCTTCGATTTTAAACGTCACGCCTGTGAAGCTCAGCTGTCGAGCGATGTACATTCCTCTCAGCTTCATATCCATGGCAACAATCTCCATGGCACCAACACCTCTAAAATAAATCAAACAAAATAGGGTTGCATTCAATATTGAGAATGCATGCTGGTACTAAAAAGCAAGGTCATGGACACAAACTCTGGTCTGATCGACTTGCCTTCTTTCAACAGCTTGGATAAAATTTGTAAATTCCTTAAATGGAGTTCCTTCCCCCCAGATCCCAAGGCGATTCATGTAGGCCATATTGCGGGGTTCGGACGCTCCTACACAAAACCAAACAAAAGATGTATAAATAGCAAAATACAGAAATAAATGCATTGGAAAAAGAAACATGAATGCATCTATGCTGATAGATACATAACATCCACAGTCACATACCTGTAGCACTTGCGTACACAACCCGGGCTTTTGGCAGCTTATTCTGCAACTCTAAAACCGCCAGCCCAGTCTTTGTGGGCTTGGATGACCCAATAGGGCAAACATTTTTGGCTTTGTGACACTCATCAAATATGATCTAAGATGCTCAGTCAAGGAAATCAGTCACCATAGCTACCAGAGACCTGAATACAATCACACCATGTGAAGCGCTTCATTGTGGTTCAGTCAATATGCAAAGAAACGTGATTATTTTTGGTCTAGAGCACGGAATGTTCTTTTAGGAATGTTATAATGATCTAGTACCAAAATTGTGGAAATGAGAATTGTGAATTTATCAACTTTTAAATTTTTTTTTTTTTGGTATCATGACTAGTCTTTAGGGATGCGCTGATACAGTCCGATACTGAGCTCCTTTACTCGTACTCGTTAAAATGCCCCGATACTAGTGGTGTCAAAATTAATCGTTTCTACGGTGCATCGCGATGCAGACGAGGATGATTCGGTATCGGTTCAGTAATAGGCCATATATGGAGCAGCTCTAATGCTATTAAAGATAACATTTACATTTACATTTAGTCATTTAGCAGATGCTTTTATCCAAAGCGACTTACAAATGAGGACAATAGAAGCAATAAAAACCAACAAAAGAGCAACAACATGCAAGCGATATGACAAGTCTTGGTTAGCCTAATGCAGTACACGTAGCAAGGTTTTTTTTTGATAATGTACCATAGAGCAAAAAATTACATTTTAATTGGAATAATTAAGTGTGAAAATAACTGAAGGATATATCAGAGAAATGAAGTTAACCAACTAACATTATACATATTCTTTTGGTTTCAGTACCCAATATTTAAAAAAAATGTACAAATACAATGAAAATACCAGTATTGGTACTCTGTATCGGCAAGTTCCAAAAATAAAAGTATCGTATCGGCCAAGTACTGGAAAAAGTGGTATCGGAGCATCCCTACTAGTCATGCACTGATTTTTTTTTTTTGGAACAAAAACTAAATGAAAGTTTTTACATTTCCTGACAATCAAAGCCAAATTAAATGTTTTCTTTTCTAATCATTTAATTAATCAAATCTGTCTAATAGATCAACACATAAAAACTGAGTTGTATATAAACATTTAAATTGCCTATAAGTTTTTATTAACTTTTTATTGATATTAATTTGCTGCTTAAGTAAAAAAAAAGAAAAGAAAAAAAAAAAGCATGTTATTTAGTGCGTATCTATAGAGTTACTTTTTTTTTTTAGCTAGCAAGCTGCGGACATTGAATGGTTTTCCTAAGCTAAATGTAATGTTACAGGACATTGTTTAAAAGCTATTTTATTGACGTCTTTCCAAAGCTGAAATACTGTCGCTTGAACTGAGTGCCAAAAGAGCACATTAAAGAGCATCAAAACTAGGGATGCGTCGATCCAATACTCAGTATCGGTATCGGCTCCAATACTGGCATTTTCTGCCAGATCGGGCATCGGTCAGACGAGACCAATCCAAATCCGATATTGTACGTATACTATTCTGTGTTATTGTTGAGCCCCACGAAAGGCACAAAAACATTATAAAGCGCCATAAAATTTTCGTGCACTATATTTCAAGTGTTCTGAAGCTGTTCCATAGTTTAATCTGAGGTACAGATGAATATTTAAGTCGTTAAATTCAAGTTCACGTAAACTCTTCTCTCCGCTCTGGCTGTCTGTCATCCTCCGTTCAGCGTTCAAATTGCGTGTTGCGTTCGGTTACGACAGTCAAAACAATGAAACTCTCTTCAAGAGCGCACAGTAACTGAGGTTTAAAACTGTTAAAAGAAAAGGCTCAGGCACAGCCTGTGCGCTGTGACTGCGTGTTGCTTCAAGCGCATCATTCTGCGCACGGGATGCGCATAAGCGCTTTGTGCCGCTCTGTATTGGAGCCTTTCGTATAATAATACATTTGCGCAATGAAAGATTATTAATAGTCTTTCTTGTTCTGTCCGATCTATCATATGTTGCTGCCTTCATTACTGTGCTTTACATTTAAAATAAATGTCTTTTAATTTTATAGTATATATTTATATATAAATGTATTTGCTTGTTTTTTCATGAATGTATTTTACGATACAAAAAGCAATGTGTAACATTTTACCAGATTTAGTCATACACTTATTCACATTTATTTGTAAATGTTTCACTAGGTTTTATAAAATTATTGTGCACCCATGATTTTTCTAGAGTATCTTTTGCTGCTGAATTATCCACTAACTTAGTTTATAATAGTTTTTTTGTCATCGATTAAAGATTATAGATATGATTATATATTTTTCATTTGTTATTTCTCATTAAAATTAAGTTATCTATATGTAGTAGATTGTGTTTAACACACAAGAGAGCGACGATGAGGTCAACACAGAAGTATAGACATTCTACATTGATTTAAAAAAAAAAAAAAAACCTGCACTGTATCGGATCGGTTCTGAAAAAATGGTATCGTTGTATCCCTAATAAAAACATCATTTATTGTATGAATTTTGTTATGAAATTGGCAATCTCAGACTTTCTTCCTTCCTACTATTTTCTTTTTAACCTGAAAGGATACAACACCATCAAAGTCGTCTCCACACCAGTGTAGTAACTGTTTGAATCTCGTCTTATACTTTCCCCCAGACTGGCTCTCTCCAATCAAGGATGAATATGTGGCAAAGATCACACCTTTTTTCACACCCCCATTGTGTTTTGATGAGATCTTTCCATATTTGAACTGAAAGAGAGATGTGTAGAAAATGTATTTTCCACTCGAAATACACAAACATCTTGATATGTTGGCTAAGAAGCATTTAATGTACCTTGTTTAGCGAATGGACCTGAATATTCTTTGCTCCAATGTCTCTCAAGTCCCTCTCTGCATCGTATTTCAAGTCATTTGAGACACTAAACCTGTACAGACCGGTGGTGGAAAAAAAACCCATGAATAATTGTACAATTACACACCAAAAAGCAGCTTGAAGGACGAAGAAAACAAGTGATTACCAGAGGGACCTTTTCCTGCCAAGAAGATAATTTTCATATATGATTCCAGCAATGGTTCTACCCTTTCCAACGCCAGCCCCGTCTCCAATCAAGTAGGCTGCTCTGTCTCCATTTGGTAGGAATGTCTCATGTTGCTGTACAAAGAGACATGATTTAAAGAGACAGATCTAAAATACTGCAATACATCATTTTAGAAACTATAGTAATTGTGTTTTGACCTGAAAAATTAACTTATTGGTTTTCTAAGTGGTAATAACATTTTTGAGGTTAGAATATGTAAAAAGGTCCAAACCTGAGAAGCATATGTGACTGCCTCAAGCTGTAGGGCAGATAAGCAGCCTCTATCAATGGTCTCCTCTGGAATGGAAAGTCTGTACCACACATCTGGTGGGTTGACACTGGACAGAGAGCTGGTCTCCACCACAGGATCAGGGTGCCGCAGTCCAATTCTCACTGAGAGACGAAATAAGATCAACGTTACAAACTTGCCAAAACAGTGAAAAAAAAAAACAACAACAACAACTATTGCTCTATACTAATAAACTATTGGCACTATTATTAATAAAAAATCCAATGTTTCATAGATTACATACAGTGTACAGCTAAGGAATTGCTGGCTGTGCACAATCCTTTACTTAAGCACTCTGATAACACGATTATACATACGTTTCATCGGCATGTATTCGGCATACGTCTCTGCATGACCCAGCTCCTCTTCTTCCTCTTCCTCTGGTTCCTCTTCTTCCTTCATTCCTGGCAATTTCTACATTCAAATAAATAAAAACAATCCAAAAAAATTAAATGATAGCTCAAGTCCTCAGTGAATGTCTCATTACATTTAAATACGAATAAATAAACTTACATTTACAGGTGAGAAGCTCCGCATTTTCATGTCATCGTTGACCCAGATTCTTGCTACGTCTTTGCTGGACACCTCCTTTTTCAAGCCATTGTTTAATTCCGCTGAAGAAAACCGAAACAAAAAATATTCACAAATATGAGACAAATATTCACACCCACCCACAGCAGCTTGCCAAAAACGATACGGCCCCACCACAACATGAAAGCACCTGTGAAAACAGATTCAGTGCACTTCAGTTAAAACCCTACCCATACCTGATCTTTTCATCATCTTTGTGGAGACCAGAATCATTTCTGAAAGGAAGAGCATTGACATTAAAGAAAAAACAGCATGATTACATCCACACAGTCTCTCTAAACAAGCTTTAGTTAATGCTCAAATTTTTAACAATGAAACTCTTCAGTTTCAAGCTAGAAATTTCACTTTAAATGCTAGAAATTCAAAACAGTTTTAAATTATCGAACAGCTATTTGGTTTAAAGCAGGGTTATAATTAACTAAAACTATTTAGAAAAACATCTGGTTAACTGAAAAACTGAAATAAAATAAATATTGGATGAAAAACTTCATGAAAATGAGAAATGTGGCCTTGGCAACTGAAATAAGTTGCACTACAAATACTAACCTGAAATAAAAATAAAAACTATTGGTATAAATATAATACTATCATAAAGCACACTGGTTTGAAGCACTGACAACCGTCTTTAGCTGCACTGTGAACATGGCCTAAATCGATAATGTTTGTAACAAAATAGATCTAAAAACAGGTCTATTTCTTAAGAGCATCTAAATGGCTTTAACGCCTCCAAAGGTGGTTTGAGCTAATGTTGGTTTCTTGTTTTGACAGCTGGAGGCGGCACTTGAAAACTGGCACTAAGCGTTAGATCTGCAAAGTGCCACAAAGCCGACAGCTGCATCGACAGACCCTTACAAGCAAAAAACCATCTATGATCGCTCGAGGTCCAGCACGTCTGCCACCACTCACTTGTGCCTGTGGCTGTTGCCGTAGCAACAGGTTGCGCTATGTCAGGTGGGGGCTTTAACTTCATAAGCTCTCCAAGGCTGCTTGTCTTCAGGCTGCTGGTTCTGAGAAGGTCCTTCAACCTGATCTGCTCATTATTCGATGGGACCACAGTGCAAACGGTGGGAGAGGACGAAGAGCTCCGTTGTGCTGTCGAACTTGTGTGTATGACCTTGGTTACTGTGATGGTCTGCCTGGATGTGGTCCCGGCTGATGGTTTGGTGACTACAATTGTACCCAGCGATGGCAACTGATTCAGTTGATTTAAAACGAAGGTGGTTGTTGAGGGCTGTGGCTTCTCCTGCAAAGATGACACAGAATATACAATCAATGCATAATTCTGAGATTTACAGTCAAATATTAAAATGTCACACAAGCAGTAGCTTCAGACAGACCGCCTACAGTTCGCTCATTCACTGTCTGTATTATATTTCACAGAATAAAAGGCATGAAATCACTAGTTCCAATCTGACAGGCTTGATGCAACTTCCAGAAATAAATGCAAAGCAAGTTTTTCCTTGTTGTAAAAAAAAAAAAAAAAAAAAAAAAAAAACACACATTCCAGGGCTCTAGACTCATTCTTCCCACTGGTCGCACTTGTGCGACTAACTTTCTCAGTTGGTCGCACGAGCACATCATTTGGTCGCAATTTTTTTATTTTTTTCATTTTATTTTTTGATACAACATTTGATTAATCAATGCATGTTGATGAACTTTTATCATAGTTTATAGTTATATGGTAACAAAAGTGTTCAACATTCAACCCGTTCTTTTTCATCAGTATTATTTGTGATTTAAATTTTGTGAACAGGAATTCCTTTTTTTGCTTTCACTTTCAAATTCGCGATCTTGGTGTCATGCTTTATAAGAAAAGATAATTGTCTGTTTTGCTTATATCTATACACCTTTCACTTTTTAAGACAAAACAAAAGATGGATTCATTGTTATTCTTAATTAAAAAGCACAACAATAAAACAGTATGTTACAATGACAAACTAGCTTAGGCTACATAACATTTATTAACAAAAACGAATAAGACGAGGCATGGCATATGACACATCACAAGCTGTATTATATAGGCTACCGTCTAATAAATTACAGAATGTTTAGCAAACACTGAGGAATCAAATAATAATAATAATCCCAGCAGGCACCAGACGTCTATGTAACGTCAGGTTGACGTTGGACATGACGTCGGACAGACGTTGCATTTTGGTTGAAAATGAAAATCGGGTTGACGTCAATATTTGACGTCAATTTGACGTTGAATTTACATTGAATTTTAGTCACCCGACGTCGCAACCAAAATTTAACCAAATATCAACGTCTTATGACGTTGTGTGCCTGTTTTGTGCCTGCTGGGATAATATTAAAAAATTAAGGAAAGCCTCCATAGAGTAACGTGAGGTAAACAGCAAAGATAACAAGCTTTTCAAAACAAAAACAAAAAGTACAATTAAACTGTCTGTCGCTGACAGGACTTGCATGTTTTCTACAAGAATACCAACATGTTCACCTTCTCTGGTTTAAGAAGCGGTCTTTTACTTTAGTTTGAAAACCAAATCCTCCGTTGCGCTCCATCCGCGGCGCGCACCTTTGCACTCGTGCTGACGCTGCGAGTATAAACCAGGCTCTACCCACAAAGCGCTCGCGCTGAAAGTGCCTCTCTTCAAGTGATTAGTGAAATCTGACTTCTGCTACAATGTGCCGCGGCTCTGCAGCACGCTGTATGAAGCAGATGCTTTGGAGCAGCGCAGACCATGCACTCGCACAGGTGCGACCACGTCAAATTTTTACTCGCACACTCTCAAAAAATGGTCACAAATACGACCATTTTGGTCGCAGTCTAGAGCCCTGTATTCAGTTCTGTTTGATTCACTTAGTTACAAGTTAGCAGACACTTATAATGCACTTCATTTTCAGACTTATAACCAGTGAAATAATCTGTATATCAGGTAAAACAATAATGCTGATAAACTCGATCCTAAACTTAAAAAAAAAAAAAAAAAGTCCACCAAAGAGTTTTTTCCTGAGGAGAGTGTATTTTTTCAATTTTTTTCAATTGGAGTGCCAAGTTTTTTAAAAGAATGTTTCAACATTGGGTAAAACACAGCGCTCATCACTGTCACTTTTTGGTCAACTAACCAATCACAGTGGAGAAGGGGCGGAACTAATACCGACCAACCGTCAAACCCTGCTTGTACTACAACTGAACAACAATGAAGAAGTTAATATTGCTTGTCTCTGAGTATTTATGTCTTTACCAGATGGAACTGGCAGACTACCATAATATTGTTATGAAAAATAATGCTTGGAGAAACATTTCATTAACGATGCATCTGCCATATTTCAGTGGATATTCCATATCAGAGCAACCACAGCGTCTCAACCGGAAAAAAAACGCTACGCTCTCAAGCACTCACAGCTGGACATTTTCAGCAGAGCGCCTGGCATTTTCAGCTGGCTAAAAACGCTTTGGTGGACATGCGGCCTTAATCTTAAAAAAATAATAAAAACTATATTGACATAAAAAAAAACTAGACAACAAATTACAAAAACATAAAATTACTAAAACTTTCACTAAAATTAAAATGAGAACATTTCAAATACGAATAAAACTATAATAGTAATTCAATGACACTGAAATAAACATTGGTTCTTGGCCAGAATAAGCTGCAATCTGAACTAGATTTTAGGCTGTTAGTGATGCTTACCCTGATTGTGACTGTAGGAGTAGGTGGTACTGTAGGCTCAATCCTGACAATTTCAGAAGCTTCATTACTGAAACCAATGTCAAGTGTATTTAATGAGACTGACTGAAAAGGAAAAGAAAAAAAAAGACAACTCAATCATCACTTGTTAATCATCAAATGTGCGACTTTGAGAAAGAATGCTTTTCAGTTTTGTTTTTAGTAGGTCTGGGTTGACCATCATTGATGAACCAATATTGATTCTTAAATCCCAATCTATGCTGTTTTCTATTGTTGCATGTACAAAACTTCACTAAACGTTATTTGTAGCGAGCCTCACATCCTACAAGCTCAATAAGGTTTGTGCTTTGTTGCTTTTGATATCTCAGCTTTTAAGTTAAGGTAATTCTATCACAAAATTCAAACAATAAATGTGGCTTGGGGGCTTTTTAATGTTGTAACAAATCGCTGTAGGGCTTCAGTTCAAGCGGCATGTGAACCAATCATCCCTTCCACTTTACTACTAGTTATAGCACAAAATAAATATGAATAATCATCAGAAGACATGTAATCACTCAATCCAGTGTTTCAACTGCAGAAATGGGTCACATAAAGCTACATTAACCTCAGGAAAGCCATTCAATATCCATAGCTCATTACTAAGCTGGAAAAACAACTCAAGAGTGGAGTATTTTGCTAAATATATGCAGTATATGACAATCATTATATGTTCTTCAATATTTCATGTAGGTTTGAATAAATCCACTAGTAAAACATTTTATTTCAACAAATTTAAGTAAAACTATTTTAATATAATTTATATAATTTTAATATAATATAAGTTTACATAAAAACTGTCTTATGTGCAACTGAAATTTCTGTATACAATGTTAATTGTATAACAAACTAAATTGCAATAAAATGGTAAAGTCTGGGTGTTAATTTTAACCTTTAACATTAACGTACCAAATGGCAGGTTCCTTGTATAGTTTAAAGCTTTAGTTAAGTGATTTTTTTCTTACAAAAAATTAACGTACTGTACCAGATACACATCCAAACTATTAGATACTTTAAACAAATGGATTTGTAAAATCTATGTTATTATCCAGCCTTAGTTTTGAATTAAAGAAAAAAAATAATAAACTGCATGAAAATGAGTAAACCATGTTACATGTATATGTTTTAAATGACCTGTTGTGAAGCAGGGAGTGGAAGTGTGTCCTGAGGATCGACATCAAACAGATCATTAGGGCAGATTCCACTTTCACTAAGAGCAGCCAGAAGCAAATCTTGTCCAGGATCCATCGTCTAAAGGACAGAGAAAACCATAATATTAATGATCATAAAGAGACTCTACTTTGCTAAACTTCCATTTTTATTATCTAACATCAGACTTAAATTGACGTCCTCTTAAACTACACACATCTTTAATAAAGACAATGAGGTAACCCCAATTAAAGATCATATCTTTCCCATCACATGCTGTTGGATGCTATTAATGTTAGAACTTTGCGACTGAACACTGCATGATAATACATAACCCTAAACAACACTAATTAGTCAAGAAATGTACTCATAAGAGCAACAACGTGCTAAACTAATGCTGCTAATGGCTCACCACAACATCCACCTCCACACGTGTTTTCCAAAACTGCTCCAACAAGATACTTCCTGGTCTGACGTTGTTGCTGGACCTTAATGTCAATCAGCTTACACGTTTAGAAACCAGACTAAAAGCAAATGAAAACTCTAACGATCTCCGAAATGATCAAAACGTTGAGCGATAGTATCCTGTCGTATTATCTGTCGGTTGTGAATACACAACATAAGAGAGCCGCTGAACTAAACCTGCTGCTCCTGAGTCCTCAATATTCAGCGGAGATGTTAATATTTCCCCGAGGAACAGATCCTGGGTTAAGACACATTATAACATTAGTGTATAATATAAAGTCTCACTACTTAAAAAATATATGCTGCATGTGGTGTAAACAACTCCTCAGTCTTGGTTACGGTGGCTGCTAGCTAAGTTAACAGTTTTCCTCACGATTCGTTTCATCAACTTTAAACAACAAAAGAGGAGTCAAAACGCTCTTTAAATAGGCTATACCCGGGTTTAAATAATCCAAGGACCCTGACAAGCAGAATAAATGCCAAAAAATGACATATGAGCGAATAATTCCTGTCAGTGACTTTGTCAAAAGTGCGCTAACGGCTCGCCTCAGGTTAGCTGCCTAGCGCGAGACTCCCTCAGCTTTCACGCAAAAAAAGCGCATTAAAACTCAATATACCTTCGCGTAGCGGCTCTAAACCGAACGAAATTGTGAGTGTGACAAAAAAAAAAACAGAGCAAACCCGCTGTCTGACAGCTAATGTCCAGTAAGTCAAACACGTACTCCACACGGTTTCTATGGATCCCAAACGTCGCGGCGGAGTGAAGGATGTCGCCGCTGCTCGCGCTGCTTGTTTTCTAACCGCCAGGCGCCATCTTTACCCGAGGCGCGTGCGGGTCACGTGACGCTGCAGCCCACAAAACAGTCGATTTTGCGCTCGGAAATGTTCCCGACGCGACGCAGATGACGCGTCGCGGAGCATCGGTCGAGACCCGACCTACGACCATCTTTCAGAAAGCCCCGGAGCCCGTCCATATGAATCGAGGTGTTTAATTATATTTTAAATTCAAAAGTAGTCGGAGAAGGAGAGCGCCGAATCCCCGTCACGTGACCTATCCCTTACTCACATTCAGGAAGTGACGCGATAAAAAATAGTTACCTCCAATGACACGTCAAAATGACATTGCTGAAGCCATACTGGTAAGGTCAAAGGCTGAGTTCTGACCTCTGCTTTTTGACAATGGTTGAAAACATATTCAATATATCAGAAGATCAACATGTTTTAAATCTATGAATTATTAAAAAAAAACAACATTAAAAAAATCTTTGTATATTGTATTTTTTAATATTGTCTTCAAAACACTTTGAGAGATGAAGAAAGCACCCTAAATATACATAATATACTAATGTTGGCATGTAAAACAAAATATGTCCAAAAAACATTGAAGTTTTTGGGATTTTATATTAGAATTTTCAGTTCGGCATTACAAGATATTTAAGGACCTTTAGGATTTTTAAAACGAAAAAAAAAAAAGAATTTAAAAACAAGTGTTATGTATATATTATTTTATTATTTATTTTAAGTGGTATATATGATAGTTTCATTGTTTTGCAAGGCTTCTCCATGCTGGTCCTATAGAATCACACACACACAAAAATGTATATTGTGTTTTGCAAGACTGACCTTAAATCTTTTTACAGAAATAAAATAAAACACCTTAAATTTGTATTATTACATTTGTATTATTAGATTTTTTAAAAAGCTTTTCAAATTTATTTTGAGGAAAATAAAACACTCAGTACCCAAAGTCAACTCTTTAAAACGTCTTTGTACACTAAAAATGATTAGTCTTTTGTAAGATTCTTTAAGATGTTTTTTAGTTTGATGATTTACATATTTGTTTTTCAAGGCTTCTGCTTACTGACCCTATAGAATCAACAAACAGTTAAAACTAAATAACCAAATAAAAATAACGAATAGAATTAAAATTAAAACAAAATGTAGCATCAATACTGAATCAGCTTTTCGATAGCTATTTTTTTTTTTATATTATTATTATTATTTTTGTAACTAATTATAAAACAGGAAGAGTGAGCCGGCTAACAGCCCCATCTTCCGGGCAGTTTGAACAGAACTTCCAAACATTATTGGTTATTTAAATGCTCACATGGTTTCCTCCCGTGAATGAGATAAAAGTACAGACATGGCGGCGTGAAACTGTAGAAACTAGCTCGGATGGAGGAGCATTAATTAAAACAGCTCTGAAGTTTCTAGTTGTTTTTCCGTCGTGAACACAGAGCTGTTGTTTGAATGTCCTCGTTCCACGCCGTTTAGAAGGACAGAAGTGTAGAGGAGAAAACACTGGACCGGACCATCGCCTAAAACAATAAGGCTCGCAGAGAAAGTGCACTGAAATGAACGGGGTAGGTTACACGAGATGGTGATTTGACGCGGTCTGATAGCAGACTGTGTTTGGATGCGTCTAGAAACCGCTCTTATCCTCAACTCTCCATCAGAAACACACGAGCTCCACTGGCTCATTCGGTTGCTGTTTGATAAGTTGTATGAATGGATGTGGCGTTGTGTGTGTAGTTGGTGTGATGTGTGATATGTGTGTGTTTGGACACTTGATTGTGACGTTTAAAGCAGATAAAAGAACAATAGCGCTGCGGTGTACAACATTATAAACCGCACGAGCGCAGCTGTTTACAGGCCCAGTGTGGGCGTGATCAGCAACTATCAATAACATCTTAAAGTTACATCACTATAATTCCATGTTTTTATGCGGTTTACGATCGACTTAGATATTAGTTATTTAAAAAAAATAATAAATACTGTTTGGTTAGTCACCTCCTGTTAAATATTTTTACTACTGCTTTTCACAATTTATATTCTATATTATTTATAATACAATATTTATATAAATATTTATATTACAATAACTAGAATCAGAAAGATCTTTATTGCCACACACAAGGAATTTTCCTTGGTAAATTAATTTCCTAGTGCACACATACAAATACAAGAAGACACGTAAGAAATATTCATAATAGAAATAATACAATTAAAGAATAAAATATAAAAACGCATAAAGACAGACTGAGACAGAATAAACACATTTAGATATGTCTGGTAAACCATTGTTTTTTTGTTTTTTTTTTACATTTACACTTTATATTTACACAATTTTTTATATATATATATATATATATATATAAGTAATTAAAATATAAGATTACAACTAAATAGACATTTAAACTAAACAAGGCTAATAAAAAAACAAATGCACAACAGAATTACTAAAAAGTTAACCAATATAAATGACAACAAAAACTCATGAAATAATTCAGTTTTTACAAAAAGTATAAAACTATAATTGATGATAAAATAACACTACAATGTTTTATATGTGTAAATTACAGTTGATTCTAATAATTCAAAGGAATTTTTTAAAAATAAAACATTTACACTACATTTTTAAAAAAAATAATGTTCATACTTTGTTCATTTCTTTATCTTTTTAACAGAGTGTGTAAATTTTGACTACAAAATGTGCTTTGTCATGTCTGGTATTTGCATTGGATACCTAATACGTGACCTGTATATTATTTAATGCCTCATAAACCAAAATTTGACGTACGCCACTACTTTGTGCTTAGACGCACAGAAAACTCAAGCCAGTTGGCGCTTCCTTTCTAAGTCTCACTGTTTTGCAGGACGTCATATGCAACGGACACTCTCCATTTCACCGTCTCTTACAGCACAGCAGCTCCAAATCACAGCATCATGAAGCCATCTCTGTCAAACTCATCCAGGACGGCAAAACTTCACGATTATTCTGCACGCAAAATGAGCCACAGAAGCATGGAGATTGTAAGGATGAAGGAAATAAGTTCATGATCTGTCTCTTGACATTGGTCACGTTCACTGCATTTGTTGCAAGTGATTAATTTGTGTGTATTGCAGCCAGGAGAGGCAGTACTGTAAATGGTGAGTTCATCCTCCCGAAAATGGCTGTGAATGAAGAGCTGCAGCATTCGGTGCACAGAGCCGAGGAGCAGACGCATCAGCTGCACTGCACTGCGTCCTACATCCACGCCAGCAGTGACATCACTTCCTCCAGTCAGAGGAAGCGAGCCTGCCGCAAAGTTAAAGTAAAGAAATCTACAAAGAGAATGTAAGTCTGTGATGTAATTGAATCTCAATCACAGAAAGGTTAAGATTTTTGCCTAAAAATTGAAGGTATTTTTTTTTCAGTTTTGTTCAGCTACTAGATGATTAACTTTCTCGTCTAGCTTTTTGAATTGATTTCCTTTATAGAATTTTAATTATTGTAAGATTGCTTTATCAGTTTTATTTTACAAAACTTTATGTATATCTATAATTATCATTAACTAAAACATAACAAAAAAAAATTAACAAATAAAATGTAATATTAAAAAACTTATTTCAGCTATTTCTCATTTTTGTTTAGTTTAAGTACTAAAAAAAAATGAGAAAAATTTAAAAAAAACTATGTATAAATTATAAAAACTAATAAAAATGAGAAAAACGCACAAAATTCTTTAAATGTTTAACAAATTAAAATGCAAAGAAAGTATAAAATCTAATTCAAAAAAATTATTTTAGTATCATTAATAAAGGCATATCAATGATAATAAAATATTATATAACGTTTTTATTTTTACACACACAATTGTCTCTATTTTGTGAATGATTTATCGTTGCACATTATTATTATTATTATTATTATTATTATTATTATTATTAATATCTACAGAGTATAAAATTACTTTATTATAAACATTTATTTTTGTCTTACAGCGCTGATACCAAGAGCCCTCAAAACCGAAAGGTTACAGATTATTACCCCATCAGAAGAAGCTCCAGAAAAAGCAAAAGTGAATTGAAGGTAGTGCTCAGATTTTGTGTTTTTCATAGGCGTTACATCAGCCAAAGTTATAATATTAATGCATATGCCTGTTTTCTGTCACCAGTGTGAAGAGAAGAGGCACATAGACATGCTGATCACAAACGGGATTGAGAATGGAATGATGGTAATTTTGGATATGATGAATTCAGTTTTATGTTAAACTCTGCTGGATGGATGCAAACGTAACTTCGTGTTGTTCTTAACAGGTCAGACACATTGAAGGAAAGGGCAGGGGAGTTTTCGTCACGCAGAAGTTCCAGAAAGGCCAGTATGTAGTGGAGTATCATGGAGATCTGCTGCAGATAACGGACGCCAAAAAAAGGGAGGCTTTATACGCACAAGATCCAACCACTGGCTGCTACATGTATTACTTCCAGTATCTCAGCAAAACATATTGGTAGGTACCACGCCCACTGTGGGAAGAAAAAATTGTGAAGTTTACTGTAAAAAAACAAAACAAAAAAAAACAGCAACTGTAACATATGAAATACAGTAGCAACATTTTAACAAATCGTATAAAAGGTGAATGTCATACAAAACACCATCATGGTAACACACATGCCACTGAAGATTTTTTTTCACATATATAGTAAGGAAAGTTTTTTTTTTTTTTTTTTACTGTAGCATTTTAGCATTGTCACCATTTTAGCATTTAAGCTGTTCTAAAGTCAAAATTAAAACTTTTTGCAATACCTTTTTACTTCTCACCTTCAGGCCATCCAAGGTGTAGACGAGTTTTTCTTCATGAGAACAGATTGAGAAATTTAGCATTGAATCACACCTTTGGACCTTCTGCAGTGAATGGGTGCCGTCAGAATGAGAGTGCAAACAGCTAATAAAGACATCACAATAATCCACAAGTAATCCATACCACTCCAGTCCATCAGTAAATGTCTTGTGAAGTGAAAAGCTGTGTGTTTGTAAGAAACAAATCCATCAAGACATTTTAACTTCAAACTGTTGTTTGGACACTCATTCTGACGGCACCCATTCACTGCTGAAGATCCAAAGGTGTGATTCAAGTTATATAATGCTAAATTTGTTCTGATGAAGAAACAAACTTATCTACACCTTGAATGGCGTGAGGTGAATAATTTGTAAGCAATTTTTCATTTTTAACTGAACTATTACTTTGAGCAATGAAACCGCAGCATTTTAAACGCTGTCTGAAATCTTGCAAATTTCTTCCCCGACAGTGTGGACGCTACGAGGGAGTCTGATCGATTGGGAAGGCTCATCAACCACAGTAAAAATGGCAATTGTCAAACCAAACTCCATGATATTAATGGAATACCTCACCTTATCCTCGTGGCCTCCAGAGACATCCAGGAAGGAGAAGAACTTCTTTATGACTATGGCGACCGCAGTAAAGCTTCGATAGAAGCTCACCCGTGGCTAAAGCATTAATGTATTGAGAGGAGGGAAAAACACCTTGTTTCTTAACTAGACAGTTTTTAATGTAATTATTGCCTTAGTATACAGAATGTTTTGGGATAGTAAATGTATGGGTATGTCACACAGTGACTTACATGTCAAACACGTTAGACTGCGGTACATATTCGACGTGTCCTACTTTTAAGATATTTATCCTGCTCTATGACATGCTAGTTTCGGCACATTTCTTTTTGTATGTTTTATATATTGGTAGATCAGTGCTTCCAAAGCATGCAGTTATAGTCCAACTTTCTGCATTTTTATAAGAGTTTTCTTAATCTAATCTAATGTACGGTAGTTAGAGGCTTAGCAATAATTATTTATAATGCCCAAACGTTTGTTTGATGCAGAAAGCCGGTGATGCTAAAAGGAGTGGCATTTTAAAAGGTTCAGAAAACTGGAATGTGAAACCAAACTTTGATATCATTTGAAATGTTACCGTTGTACAATGCTGAGTGTGTCGTGATTTAACCTGAACAAAGCTGTACCTGTTACACAAAAACTGAGTGTTGATGACCAAATGCTCTGACAGAGAGTGCTCCAATCAGTCTGTATGAGGTGGTATGAATAAATGATTTTATGCAGTGCTTTGCCTCTGTTTTGTATATACAGTGGTGTCCAGAAGTCTGGACAAAATCCTATATATTCTTTATATGATAGCAGCACTCAAACTGACTTCATTTAAACCTGATGATCATGTTCTCAGCATGATTTCAATGTCACAAATTTGCTTATTTATTTAGTGGCCTACAAATAGAGCAGAATGTTTCAGAATAAATCTCCATTTTGTCAAGTTCTAAAATTTTATTAATCCCAGATTTTCAATATGTTCTTAGACATTTAAATAGAAAGATTATTATAAAACGTATAGTTCCGGTTCTTTATCCTGACTGGTTGAGCCGCATTCGAATCTGTTCACCTTCGTTTACGTCTGTGTTGCTTGGCAACCACTTTGTTGCAACCCTATATATATATATATATATATATATATATATATATATATATATATAATATGTGTGTGTGTAGGCTATATATGTATATGCGTGTGTGTGTGTGTGTATACATATATACAGATGCATCTCAAATTAGAATGTCGTGGAAAAGTTCATTTATTTCAATAATTCAACTCAAATTGTGAAACTTGTGTATTAAATAAATTCATTGCACACAGACTGAAGTAGTTTAAGTCTTTGGTTCTTTTAATTGTGATGATTTTGGCTCACATTTAACAAAAACCCACCAATTCACTATCTCAACAAATTAGAATACTTCATAAGACCACTAAAAAAACATTTTTAGTGAATTGTTGGCCTTCTGGAAAGTATGTTCATTTACTGTATATGTACTCAATACTTGGTAGGGGCTCCTTTTGCTTTAATTACTGCCTCAATTCGGCGTGGCATGGAGGTGATCAGTTTGTGGCACTGCTGAGGTGGTATGGAAGCCCAGGTTTCTTTGACAGTGGCCTTCAGCTCATCTGCATATTTTGGTCTGTTGTTTCTCATTTTCCTCTTGACAATACCCCATAGATTCTCTATGGGGTTCAGGTCTGGTGAGTTTGCTGGCCAGTCAAGGACACCAACACCATGGTCATTTAACCAACTTTTGGTGCTTTTGGCAGTGTGGGCAGGTGCCAAATCCTGCTGGAAAATGAAATCAGCATCTTTAAAAAGCTGGTCAGCAGAAGGAAGTATGAAGTGCTCCAAAATTTCTTGGTAAACGGGTGCAGTGACTTTGGTTTTCAAAAAACACAATGGACCAACACCAGCAGATGACATTGCACCCCAAATCATCACAGACTGTGGAAACTTAACACTGAACTTCAAGCAACTTGAGCTATGAGCTTCTCCACCCTTCCTCCAGACTCTAGGACCTTGGTTTCCAAATGAAATACAAAACTTGCTCTCATCTGAAAAGAGGACTTTGGACCACTGGGCAACAGTCCAGTTCTTCTCCTTAGCCCAGGTAAGACGCACAAGAGGAATATGACAACTATAGCCAAATTCCTTGACACGTCTGTGTGTGGTGGCTCTTGATGCCTTGACACCAGCCTCAGTCCATTCCTTGTGAAGTTCACCCAAATTCTTGAATCGATTTTGCTTGACAGTCCTCATAAGGCTGCGTTTCTCTCGGTTGGTTGTGCATCTTTTTCTTCCACACTTTTTCCTTCCACTCAACTTTCTGTTAACATGCTTGGATACAGCACTCTGTGAACAGCCAGCTTCTTTGGCAATGAATGTTTGTGGCTTACCCTCCTTGTGAAGGGTGTCAATGATTGTCTTCTGGACAACTGTCAGATCAGCAGTCTTCCCCATGATTGTGTAGCCTAGTGAACCAAACTGAGAGACCATTTTGAAGGCTCAGGAAACCTTTGCAGGTGTTTTGAGTTGATTAGCTGATTGGCATGTCACCATATTCTAATTTGTTGAGATAGTGAATTGGTGGGTTTTTGTTAAATGTGAGCTAAAATCATCACAATTAAAAGAACCAAAGACTTAAACTACTTCAGTCTGTGTGCATTGAATTTATTTAATACACGAGTTTCACAATTTGAGTTGAATTACTGAAATAAATGAATTTTTCCACGATATTCTAATTCATTGAGATGCACCTGTATACGTGTGTGTATGTGTATATATTATATATCTATGGTTGCAACCACAACCGTTTCTAAGGAACTACATTGTTTGGCGGAAGAATAATGTTTATATTAATATCATTACACTTTATTTGCTCTGTTTTATTTTGTGAAACTCCGCTTCGCGTCGTGCATAACAAGGCCTCCAGCTGTTCCAAATTCACTGTAAACCACTGCCTCTTGGGGCTTATTGCTTTATTTAAACACACGCACACGCACACGCACGCTGGATTGCGCGGAACCGGATGACGTCAGAGACGCGAGCACGGCCCGTCGAGAGTCAGAGCCAGTTTCCACACGGACAGTTTTAGAAGACGTGCACACAAGGTTTGTTTTCATGCTTTTACATTATTGCATTGTGGAAATGTTATGTCAGATTATTAAAGATTTAAAAAAAAAAATCTACAGAATGTGCAGTGTTGATGAATTCGAAAGCATATGACTTCGAGTTGTAAACTAAAATTGTACAGCACGTAATTTCTTCGTGATTGCTTGTATTCGATCAGCTAACGTTAGTTTGAAAACGAATATAAAAGCAGCATCCTAAAACCCAGTGAAAGTAGACAGCATTCATAAAGTAGAGAGGTCGATAACAAGGTAAACACACGGTCACATGTTCCTGTTTCCACTGAAGCACGTGATGCTTGATTATATCATTAACTGATTTTTACCGTACATTTCTGCCACATGTACATCAGCTTGACAGAGTCACCACTGATCAGCTACTACTAAATATATTGTAGAAACTTGATTTTCTGTAAAGCTGCTTTGCAACGATTTGTATTGTGAAAAGCGCTATATAAATATACTTGAATTGAATTGAGTTTTCAAATTCAAAGACAAACGATTTCCCTAGTTCTGTCTTTGAACCCTAAGTTATGATTTAAGTAAGAATTCACACAGGAATCAAAATTGTTTCATTATTTACTCACCCTCGTGTCGCCTCGTGCTGGTCTTTCTTTCCATCAATATGACATACAGTGCGCTACATTACACAATTGCGAGGATTAGGGAGGAAAAAAAAAAAAAAAAAACTTAAGTGTTCCAGAGAAAAGTTGTGAGGATGAATAAATAATTTTTTTTTTTGTTAACATAAAAGGATTTTGCATGAATTATTGCATAAATTATTCTAAGTGTGATCTAGGATTTTTTAAAATGTAAAAATATATGTAATAAAATAATACACATATTGTTTAATTTTATACAAGTCTTTTTTTGAGTTAACTTTTTTTTAGGAACTGGATTTTACATGCACAATACAACTTTTTTTCAGGAACTTAGTAGTTTAGGAACCATTTTGCAGAGTTCTTGCATAAATTATACAATGTAATATACGAACCTTTAAATAGAAGGATTATTATCATTTTTGAGTTAACTATTTCTTTATGAACTGAACTGCATAAATTTATTGCATAAATTATTTGAAATTGTAATCTAGAAACTTTTAAATACAAAGGTTATTATAATTGTTAATTAACATTTTTTTAGTAACCTGATTTTGCACTAATCATTGCATAAATTATTCTAAAATGTAATCTATAAATTGTAACCATAACTCTCCACCCTCAGATGATGAGTGAGTGGAGTCCTGTGGCGAAGGTTTACGACCCTCTCAAAGCGGGCAGCATCGATGGCACAGATGTGGAGCCCCACGACAAAGCCGTCTGGAGGGCCATGATGGCCCGTTACCAGCCTAACAAGGGTGTGACCGGTGACCCTCACCTGACGCTGTTCGTGTCGCGCCTGAATCCACAGACGTCTGAGGACAAGCTCCAGGAAGTCTTCTCCAAGTTTGGAGACATCCGCAGGGTACGTCTGGTCCGGGACATCGTGACGGGTTTCTCCAAGCGTTACGCCTTCGTCGAGTACAAGGAGGAGCGTTCGGTGAAGAGAGCCTGGAGAGACGCCAACAAGCTGGTGGTGGACCAATATGAGCTCTTCGTGGACTTCGAACAAGAGCGGACACTCCAAGGCTGGATTCCAAGACGTCTCGGAGGAGGCCAGGGGGGCAAAAAGGAATCCGGTCAGCTGAGGTTTGGAGGCAGGGATAGACCTTTCCGGAAGCCCATCAATCTGACATCCATGATGCCCCAGAACAGATCAGCGGATAGATGGGATGCGTCAAGTGGGAGGGAGGAAAGACAAAGAGACCAAGAACAAGATAGGGAACACGGACGATGGCGGGAGAGGAAAAGCGACTGGGATCGAGGGAACGATAGAGGTTACTACAAAGAGAAAAGAGACTCGAAACACCACCGGGACCGAAGCCGAGAGAGAGACTCCAACAGAAAGGAAGATAGAAGACACAGAGATTCTTACAAAGATCGAGAATGAAGCTTTGCGTACAAGCTTTGCATACATTTCTTATTCTAGATTTTTTTTTTTTTTTTTTCCCCACTGATGTGAATTTAGTTTGAAATAAAAGTTTATCTAAACCTTTTTATCAAAAAGGTTGGTAAGAATTTTTTTCAGCAGGGATGTATTAAATTGATCAAAAGTGACAGTACAGACATTTATGTTTCTGCTCTCTTTCAAATTAATGTTGTTCTCTTAAACTTTGTATTCACAAAAGAAACCTAAAAAATGGTTTCCACAAAAATATGAAGTGGCACAAATGTTTTCAACATTGATAATAATCAGAAATGTTTCTCAAGCAGCAAATCAGCATATTAGAATGATTTCTGAAGGATCATGTGACACTGAAGACTGGAGTAATGATGCTGAAAATTCAGCTTTGATCACAGGAATAAATTACATTTTGAAATATATTCCAATTAAATAAACTGTTATTTTATAATTGGAATATTTCACAATATAACACTTTTTACTGTATTTTTGATCAAATAAATGCAGCCTTGGAGAGCAGAAGAAATTTCTTTTGAACCTAACCTCTTTTTTTTCCCCATCGAAGTGAATTTAGTTTTGAAATAAGTTTATTAAAAAATGCTGTCATTATTTACTCATACAAAATGGAATGACATTAAGCTGAGTAAATGACAAAATGTTCATTTTTGAACAAGAAAATGTTCCCTTTAATTTCAGTAATTAGACTTGTTCTAAAGAATAACTAATTTGTCATGTCAATGACTCATGTTTAAAATGAAGAGCAGCAGTTTGTACAATACATGGTATAAAATAGTTTAATACACAATGAGATGAGTTATGCATTATCCTTCATGATACATTTGATCCAGTTCTTGTTGCTGGATAACATTCTCAGTTGAGTGGAGTACTAGCTGTTCAACAATTGATTTAAGGCCCACAGGCATGTATTTTTCTTGCTTACAAAGCTGCCTTTATCAACACACTTTAACAGTCACGCATTTCCATGCTTTCACTCAAACCTTCTATTATTGCCAGTGAAAGCACCATTCAAGCAATGCAAACCGCTGGTGAATGACATTTGTCTATGTGATAGATACTTCAGATGCCAATAGTAAACTATGGATTATTAACATTGTTCTGCTTTAATGCGCTGCAGAAACACTTGATGCACGTAAATTCACGTGTATGATTCCAGGGTTTAAAAACTTACATTTAGAACCTGTGACATGCTGTCAATTACCACCGAAAATGCGTCTGATTTGCCACTCAGTTTGTAAAAAAAAAAAAAAATTATTCATAAGATAACACATATAATAGAAGTATATAGGGCATTTCAATAGGAGAAATGTTAAAATACACAGTTTTGATACACAAATACAATGCCGTTCAAAAGTTTGGGGTCAGCAAGATTTCTTTTAAAGGAAATTAATGCTTTTATCCAGCAATGCAGTCAATTAATCAAAAATGACAGCTAAGTAATTTATAATGTTTCTATTTCAAATAAATGCTGTTCTTTTGAAGTTTCTATTAATCAAAAATACTGAAATTTTTTTTTCACATTTTGCACAAACACATGAAGCAACTGTTTTGAAGCAAAATGTTGTCAACATTGATAAG
>CM077266.1:2917500-3215000 GCA_039654775.1 Spinibarbus caldwelli | reverse complement strand
TACACACATCTTACTATCATTGGCTCTGTTTTGTTTGCACTGCTCTTGGTAACTTGCATTGGTCATTGTGGAAATGATCTGACTGCATTTGTGTTCTTTATTTTGTGCATTGTCAGTAAATCACCCACAGAACTTTCCACTCCCATCGGCGCTTTTAAGGGATTGTGCCCTCATGCTAATTTGCACTGTTTAGTAAATCTGGCCCTAAATGTTTGTAATTTAAATGTGTGTGTGTGTGTGTGTGTGTGTGTGTGTGTGTGTGTGTGTGTGTGTGTGTGTGCGCATGTTTGGCTCTTGGAGCAGTACGCACAGTCGTTTTATCCCCGACTCGGGCTGAAAGTTGGACCGCGAGCTTGGCCGGAGGGTAGGAGACGGGTCTGGGAGCGGCAGGCCTGTTTCCTCTTCCTGTTCGTCACTGCAAACGTGATCAAAAAATAAGTCAGCAATTCATATTTCAGATTTTTCTCACAATTGCAATTTCATATCACAATTTGTACTTGTTTCTCCAAATTCTGAGTTTACATCTCGCAATTCTGTCTTTTATCTCGGAATTCTGAGTTTACATTTCATAAGTTTTTTGTTTCTGCCACAAAATAAAAAGTAAAAGAGGTAGTTGGGACTTTTTAATCACACAATTTTTTTCTCGCAATTGCAAGTGTACAACTCACAATTTGGACATTTTTTGCAATTTTCAGAATTCTGAGTTTAAATTCAGTTTTTTTGTTTCTGCCACGGAATTAAAAGTAACTGTGACTTTTTATCTCAATTCTGACTTTTTCTTGTGATTGTGAATGTATATCTCACAATTCTTTTTCCTGACAGTTGTGGATTTAGATCTCACAATTCTCACTTTTTTTCTCAGAACTGCGGGAAAAAAAAAAAAATTGCATTTACCTTTTTTTTTTTTATACTGTGCGAAAACAAGCTTTCATACATATAGTATTATTTAAAAGTAGTAATACATAACAGTAATATATTTCATAAATTTATGAATTTCACATACTTTTCACATAACATATTCCATGTATTTATGAAATGCATGTATGCAATTTCTCAAAACCCTTTTTAAAGAGATATGACTGACTGGTTTAAAGATGGTTGACCTTTTGTAATATGCGATTTCCTCTTGTAGCATGAAGACTTTAGCTTTCAGCTCATTGCGCTCATGCAGGACGTCACGCAGCTCTTGCAGGGTAAATCGCGGGCGGTTCGGGTCTTTTGGATCTATAGAGGACATGTCGTCATCAGACAGAGCCTCCTGGTGGATGACAGGAACAGTCATTTACACTCGCTATTACACTCAGCAACTGACTGCTGAGGTGGTTTAAACTAGAGTCGCGCAAACAGTTTCATTATCAGAGCATCCACAAAACAACACAAATATCACCTGATTTCACTGCTGTTAATGTACAACACTATATGATTGGTGCTTTATTTTACAATAAACCGCAACCTCTCAACCTCTCCGTTATGATCCATCATGTGATCGAGTTAACATTTGATTCAGTCACATGGTTTGCATTCAGTACAAACACTTGCACACATGCAGGCTGCTTTAACAATCAGACTTTCACCAGTCGACACTCTTCACAATGAGTGTGTACCTGTGTAAAGGACTAAAGTCATTAGTGCGCACTGCTCTTACAGTCTGCTGTATGTTGGTACAGAACCAGTCGCACACTCTGCAGGGTTGTTGTCACCCTAGCGTGACTTGTGCAAACAGACGCAGATACGGGTCAGGTGTTAGTTTACAATCCATGCTATCCTTAGAAGCTGCCGCTGCAGGGTTACCCGTAAAAACGCAGCCTCTTCATCGTCCTTCTCCTCCTCACCGTCATCTGTCGGGGCTCCTGGGGCCCCGGTGTGGGGGATGAAATGGAGGGGACCTTCCTCTATCTCCAGGCCCCCAGCGAGGAGCTCAGAAGCTAAATCCTGACCCCAGGAAGGGGCTGTTTTAGACGACTGTGGTCACAGACATATGGATTGCAAATTGCAACCAACATTTTATGGGGAGTGTTTGTTTGAGTGAATAGTTCAAAATAAACCACTGAACAAAATGGCACAAAACATGAGTAATAAAAACATAATCAGCAAAATTTTCAGCATAGGAGTTTTTGTTCTTTTCAAATTTCCTTGCAAAAAAAAAAAGCAATTTTTTTTCATGCTACATAATATTAGGGCACAAAAGAGATTAAAACTATCACTAACCAAGATTTTTTTTTCGTTAATGTGATGCATCTTAAATTTTGAATATGATTACATTTTCCTCTAAATAGATACACTACCGTTCAAAAGTTTAGGGCTGGTAAGGTTTTTTTTTGTTTTTGAAAGACGTCTCACCATGGCTGAATTTATTTTATTGAAAAATACAATGAACGCTGTAATATTGTGAAATATTATTACAATTCAAAATAACTTTTATATTGTAAAATATTTTAAAATATAATTTATTCATGTGATGCAAAGCTGAATTTTCAGCATCATTACTTTAGTCTTCAGTGTCACATGATCCTTCAGAAATCATTCTAATAAGCTGATTTGCTGCTCAAACATTTCTTATTATTATCATTGTTAATATTCATATTTTTGTGAAAACTGATTTTTTTTTACTTTGATGAATATAAAGCATTTATTTGAAATAGAAATCTTTTGTAACATTATAAATGTCTTTACAGTCCGTTTTGATCAATTTAATGCGTCCTTGCTGAATAAAAGTATTAATTTCTTTAAAAAAAAAAAAAAAAAAAACTTTTGAAAGATAGTGTAAATAAATATAGTGCACTCAAACTGCAAAGCCACTAGGCTCCATCACTTTTTCACTCACATGTGATATTTCATATTCAGGTGGTAAGCTTTGATAATAATCAAATTAAATCATACAAAGACTAATGCAAATCATTTTCAACAAATGTACCATGCCATACGTCTTTAACTGTCATTAACTTACAAACAATCCATATGAATATCAAATGAAGTAAATGTGTGCACTGCATTGAATTCAACAATGTTAAACATTCAATTAGTCCCAAAAGTTCACAATTAACTGGAAGCCTCAATTCATACATCTATGCAACTTACATACAAAACCATATACACTGTCCACTGATTTTTATTCTCATCCTTGTTTCCTCTGTGAGACTGTGACTCATTGATGTTTCATTCTGACTCATTATGGACACTTTGTGAAGATCCTGACACTTTAGATCATACTTCCTTTAAATAGAAATAGAAATGACTGAATGCTGCAGTTGAACACTGAAGTGTCTCAGTGCATTGGAATTAAGATGCAATGGAAAACTTCAGTTCATAATCTATCTGTCAGAGATTTCATGAGTTTCTAAACGTGTGAAAAACCAACACAATCAATGCAGCATCCATCTACATTCATGTACCTGTGCAGGTGAAGGTGGTCCTACAGGCTCCTCTGTCTCAGCGCTGATCTTGCCCTGCTCTTTAAGTCGCTCCTTAAGACGGGTCACTTCCTGTCGCAGGTTACCCAGCTCCTGCTGCCGTGCCTGACCAGACGCCTCCAGCTCCACCTTCTGCTCGATCAGCGCTTTACCCTGGGCCTCCACCACCGTGATCTTATGCCTCAGGTCATGGTTGATCTTCATCAGCCGGTTCAACTGCTGCTGGAGCTGGAAGAAATGCCATTTGTGCCCCATTAAACCTCTACAATATGATGAACATCAGATGTTTAGGCTATGATGCTATTAGATAATATTTTTTTCCAGCAAAAGTTGTTGATTTTAATGACATCTCTTCGTCCTGCTTCCTTGAGATAATGTCTGTGTATTGACTGCTGCTAACAATAGGATTTGCTCAGCAAGAACATCGCTCTTTACCGCTTCAATGTCCTCGTTTTTTAGTGTCAGCTCGCGGTCTTTGGCGCGAATCTCATCTCGCTGTTTATCTACAACTTCCTTCAGCTTCTTCATCACCTGCCGTTCCCTCTCGGTCATGCCTGGCATCACAAATAAAAACAAAAATCAGCAGCCTCATTTATTACAAAGAGAACCGACATTCAAGGAAATAACAAAATAAGGCATGTATAATTAATAACATATTGAAATAACATTTCTGATCAACACATTAGCACGCAGGAAGTTTCAGGGTGAGGCTTTTGTTTTGCATGTGACAGGTCACTGGAAATAAGGACAGATGTAAGACATCTGACAGACACTGTAAGCAAATAACTTCCTGACTGTGCGCCCATGTTGCTGCTCCTGAAATAGATGTGTGTCTGTGCAGAGAATCTGACACACAACCACCGACACACTTCACATTTGTCATGACCTAGAAATTTAATGTCACATGCCTTAAAGAAATATTTAGAGTTAAATACAACAAGTAAATGTATATATATACACATACATTCATATATATATATATATATATATATATACACATACATACATACATACATACATATATAAAATTCTATATTAATATTATATTATAAATTATCATATTAATACTTATATACATAATACTACTACATTTATAATTATATATAATATATAAATGTAAACTGATATTACATATATGTAATCTTGTGTAAAATAAGTCTGCTAATAAGTCAAATACAGTTCATTTAAAAATACAAAAATTATATATAATATATTTACAAATCATTTAAAATTAATGTATTAATTTATAAAATATAATTAATATTACATTTACAAAAACCTAATACATATACATTCATAAAATAGTTTTGTCAATATTCTGTCATATTTTTGAAATTCACCAGCATGCCACAGGTGCTGTCCATGTGCATTAAATAACCAAGAGTATTCTTTTAAAAGCTCTTTGTATCTTTACATCAGCATTGAAAGCGGCGCTGGAATGTTTGTATAAACAGCTGCTCTGTGTTTGACTCTGAATCAAACTCGTCCAGAAGGACTGAGAGGGAGACTGTTCTGACGGCTGCGGTGCGCGAGCGTGAGTGTGTCAGAGGCACTGTGGAGTCTCTGTGCTGTTCATGCAGTAATGCGCCCTGGCTCGTCTTCACTCACATGGAGAAGGGATGCTTTGTGTGGCGTTTGTGTCAGTTCCTAAACAGCTGAAAGAATGCGTGAGAATTCCTATGCACATGATGTGACGTGTTTGCTTTTTGTATCCAGAACAGGCATGCTGGGAAAACAGTATGCTGCTATGCTCCGAATGGAACAAATGCAGTACATAAAAGATAAGCGAAACAACATTTGACTTTAGTAGTATGCTACGTTGTTATCACATGACCTCAGTATGTCTCATGTGAGTGACGTCCAATTAACACAGCATTTCTGCTGGTTTTATGAAAGTAAATTAAAGACTTTTTAAGACCAAATAAATAAAATTCTTACTTAGGAATGTTTAGATATTAAAATATTGAGGAAGACATTCATTTTTGGCAATGCATGCAACATTTAATGTCAATTTTGTGTAAATATATTGTTTTGGCTGTCAAATAAAGTTATATTCCATCTAATTAGAAATGGAAGGTCATGGAATTGAAGCGTGGTGCATTGTGGGATATTGTTTTTCAGACAGTGTAAGGCTGACACAAAGCTCTCTTTTTCCAAACCCTGAGCTTTAAGACTACCTTCCTGTTTCTGTATATCCTCTTCCGTCATGGGACACTCTTTGACGGACATGTTATTGAGCAGCGTTTTGTTTTCCTCCTGCAGCTGTGCGATCTGGGACAGCAGATCCTGGGCTTCTCCTCTCCACACATCCTCCACAAGCTCCAGCTCCTGTTCACAACCACACACATCTCAGAAGCGGCTCATAAAATATACATGAGTGTATATTTAACCGCTGACCTTCACTGGAGTTACGTAACGTCTGAAACAATCAGCAAAAACACACAAAGCAGGAGCATAATAACATCTTCACAGAAGGACACAGACAAAAGCTGCATTCATAACTCTGCTTATAATTCACATATTCATGTTTTTACTCTATTCTTACATTTGTGCGAGATTCTTATGTGCAACAATACCATGGCCATGTACTATGGTAAAACCACAGTATTCTTAATCTTGAAGTAGCATGTAAATAAACATATAGTATAAGAATATTGCAATCATTCAGTAAACATCAAGTTACCATAGCATTAGCACAGTAGAATCTGACCCCACACTGTATTATAGTACTACCTCAGTACATCAGCCTCATAAGATTTGGATTTGTTGCATATTTGCTCACTGTCCCAGTGGACATGATGTTACGTGATAATGATGGACTGTGGTTATGATTACATCATTTCCTGTACCAGACAGGAACTTAGAAATTCCCATGCATGCACTGCTTTGTTCTGAAACGCCACTGACAAACAACTTAAGCCAAGAAAAACAACATATATACACATTCATACATACTAAAAGTAGTAGAAAAAAAGAAGTAGGCCTATAAATTCACCAAGGATCTGTTAAACTGATAAAAAGTGACAGTAAAGACTTATATTGTTAGAAAAGATTTCTATTTTGAATCAGTTCTATTCTGAATAAAATCCTGAAAAAAGTATCACAGGTTCCAAAAAAAAATATTAAGCAGCAAAAACTGTTTCCAACGTTGATAATAAATCAGCATATAAGAATGATTTCTGAAGGATCATGTGACACTGAAGATTGTAGTAATGGCTGATGAAAATTCAGCTTTGCATCACAGAAATAAATTATATTTGAAAGTAAATTAATACAGAAAAATGTTATTTGAAATTGTAATCATATTTCACAATTATACTGTTTTTACTGCATTTTTGATCAAATAAATGCAACCTTGATGAGCATAAGAAACTTCTTTAAAAAACAGCCCAAACTTTTAAACATCAGTCTATATACACTTTATATTAGGGCAGTCAAGCTATAATTTTTTAAGTCTAATTAATCACATATATAATTAAAATAATATTCAAAAATGTCAACGAAAAATAATCTTATATAATAAAAATAATAAAATTAAAATTAATATCTTAAATTTTTTTATATATATATATATATATATATATATATATATATATAAAAAATTTAAGATATTAATTTTAATTATATATATGTGTGTGTGTGTGTGTGTGTGTGTGTGTGTGTGTGTGTGTGTGTGTGCAATTATGCACTTTAATAAATTTATTATTGAATACATTTACTTTTATATATAAAATAATATCTAAATGATAGATAGATAGATAGTAATTTAATTGAACACGAAAACAAAACAAAATATTTATAAATTAAAATGTATACTTTTATATGTAAAATACTAACATAATTGTACACATACGGTATGCTGTGACGTCACAGAAAAGTGGCGCACAGTAGACTAGTCACCTGTCTGTTTAATTCTGTTTAATTCTAGAGTCAATAAAACAGAGTTAAATGAACGAGCTGGTTATTTAGATAATGTAAACAGATATTGTAGCCTGTGAAAGCACCTTCTTATGTTTCCTCTCCTTCTCCAGCCGGTCCATCCGCTCCAGCCGCAGCCGCTCCAGCTCCAGCCGCAGCTCCTCGGTCTCTGGACTCATGCTGTTGCGGCTCACCAGAACCTCCAGGATCTCCAGCACACGGACCACTTTAGGCATGAGGCGGGAGAGGGCCTCGCATCCGTACTGATCGATAATGCGCTCGAACTCCTGGCCCACGACCGCGGCGATATCATAGACGTCCATCACGGTCAGATCCGCCACGTTCTTCTCCAGCGCCGAACCGAGGTCCTCCATGACCGACCGTCACTGAAGTTCGTTTCCTTCTAAACTTTCTCAGTCCCTTTCAGTAGCCAAACAGATCCCCAAAGCCCTCTAAAACCCTTCTAATGACACCCCGTCAAGGATAAAAGCCATTTCGGGATATTTCTAGGCCGAATTGGACCGAAATAAGAGTTGTCCCATTGCGGTTCGGTTTCCCTGCCCTTATTTATTCCTCAGAGCGGCGCTTGACGTACCGCGCATGCGCGCAGCAGCAGCAGCCGAGGGCGCTGTGAAATCACGGTCAAGCGCCACACTGACCTACAATATCCGTCATAAACACTGTTTACCATAGTTACTGGGTGGTTTAACTGTGGCTGGATTTTCATTGCCATTGTTAGATCAAAGTATGAACGGGTAGTTGACAGAACATGTCAAGCAGTGACTGACACGCTATGCTTATAATCAGTGTTGGGGAGTAACTAGTTGCATGTAACGAAATGACGTAATTTAATTACAAAATAAATGTAACTGTAATCTGTTACAGTTACTGATAAAAATGTGTAATTAAATTACAGTTCCTTATGAAAAGGTTAATGATTACAAAGGGGGTTACTTTGAATATTTTCACACACACTCACTCACACACACATACAGGTTTAATTGATTTCATTCCCAAATTGCATTGATTGCTTTAAAATATGAGACACCAATGTTTCAGGAGTTTAGGACACAGAATAGGACACATGCTTATTCGATAACTGTTTTTATTTCCTGCTTGGGTTTATGTTTATGCTTTATTTTTTAAGATTAACTGTTTTTTCCAAAGCATTGTTAGATGCCAGTTTTTCCTGTCATAGCTGTGCAAAGTTGATTTCAAAAACCGTATCATAGCTATTAAACAATATCTTATGATTTTAAATCTGTATTTAACCTCAGAATGATCTCTAAAGCCTGCTAAAGTCTGATTTTGTGGTGGCTGTACTTTAAAATTCAATTACTTTAATCTTAATTCAAGCGATGAAGGATTTTGAGAAGTCTGTCAGCAATGAGTGTTGAATATTGCTGTAAGGTTAACCCTAAATGTTTGAAAATTATTAACAGTTGAAAAAATATATTATAAATTTAGAAAAGTAATCAAAAAGTAATCGAATGTAATCAGTTACATTACTTTAATAAAGTAATTGAAATAGTTACACTACTTATTAAATTTTAAATAGGGTAACCTGTAATCTGTAACCTATTACATTTCCAAAGTAACCGTCCCAACACTGCTTATAATCGTGTATGATTAAGTATGCGTGCAGTTTTTGATAAACATATTAAATTAGAAATTTCATGGATGGCTTTTGAATAGATTTCTAACATGTTTTTAATCTGTTGTTGCATCTGTAAATACAGGTGTTAAAAACAACCAGCACATGCATAACATACCCAACATAATTAATCATTTTTTTATTTACTTCAGTTTGCATTTACAACTTCAAGTTAATTTACATTAAAATCATAAAAGGTGTTAAAAGATCCCAAATTAACTACCAGCCATCTGATTAAAAAATAAAAAATAAAAAAAAGGTAAAGTCTTCAGCCTGGTACTTATTATAATTAAAAAAAAAACTGCATGATAAAATATTTAACTGTAGCAATACTAAATGATAGTATAAATTAAAAGCATAATTTCACATATTTAATTCATACCATACTGTATTGTTAGCATGAAGGAAGATATACAGTAGTGACTCATGATAAAACTATGAAAATAATATACATTATGATGGTTTCTTCTTTATACATCCAGGGCTCAGACTCCTTTCACCTAAACTGTGGGAGATAAACAAAGAAAAACAACTTAACATCTAAATTTCATTATAAAGACAATATTGTCACTGGAAATACAGGTAAAGTGGCCCAAAGCGAACAGTGTCTGTGAATACGTACTGCATTCTTGAGACGACTGCCTGATTTATGGAAGATTGAGGTTCGTTTAGAGCTGGTTCTGGCAGGTTCGGGTGCGGGGGGCTCCGGTCTGGGTGGGTCCAGTCGAAGTGGTTCGAATCTGGGTGGGTCCAGTGTGAACGCGTCCAGACTGGGCAGTTCCATATTGGGTGGGTCAGGAAAAACAGTAGGCAGTGAACTGTCAAAACTATTGACTGTATTCCCTGGAGGCGAGTCCATCGGGATCCCTCCCATCTCATAGTGCTTTTTCCTGAGTTCTCCCAATCGTATACGCTCGTTCGCCAGCTGCTTCTCCAACTCTAATACTTTCACCTATAAATAAACATGAGTTTACATGTATGCATTTAAAGTCTATTTCAAGCATGAAAAAGAACTTGCAAATCATTTTTACTTGCATGATGTGATGTATTTCATCATTCAATGTGAATTTTGTACTTGATTTAATCCTTTGGGATTTGATTGGATGGTGTAAGGGTGTTTTCATACCTAAAACTGTACTATTTTTCATTTTGGCAAATTTACCTGAGAATCCATTTCTTCTGTTTTGAGTTTTATAAGAGACATGCTGGAAAAGTCCATGGAGTCTATAGGAAAAAAAACAAGACGACACACTTAGAAATTTAGCATCACATCACTCACCAATGGATCTTCTGCAGTGAATGGGTGCCGTCAAAATGACAGTTCAAACAGCTGATAAAAACATCACAATAATCCACAAGTAATCCATACAACTCCAGTCCATCACTTAATATGTTGTGAAGTGAAAAGTTGCATGTTTGTAAGAAACTAATTCGTCAGTAAGGCATTTTACCTTTAAACTGTCACTTCTGGCTAAAATACGAGTCCATAATCCATAATGTTAAAACGCCTTCATGTACTACATTTGTTCTTACAAACACGCACCTTTTAATTTTACGAGACATTAACTGAAGGACTGGAGTCATGTGGATTATTTGTGGATGATTGTGATGTTTTTATCAGCTGTTTGGACTCTCATTCTGACGGCACCCATTCACTGCAGAGGATCATTTGGTGAGCAGATGACCTAATGCTAAATTTCTCCAAATCTGTTCCCATGAAGAAACAAACTCATCTACATCTTGGATGAGTACATTTTCAGCTAGTTTTAATTTTTGGGAGAACTATTCCTTTATGGTGTTGTTGGTGATAACAAACTTCACTATTTGCAGGGAGTATGTTTCTTGTTGCATGTGTCCATGACACTCACTCTTGTTCTCAATCTGCATTTGTCCTGATTTAGTAGACGACACCACAACAGCGGCCATGTCATTCACGTGACGGGATGCTTGCTGTAAAGTTTGGAGCTTCTTGTTGCCTCGATCTGCCTTTACCTGTTAAATGAAGGATTGATGTGTCAGAATTATCAGATTTGATTTGATTAAACACACTTATATTGGTCTCATGAATTTTACCTTTGAAGCAGCGACAAGTTGTGCCGTACTGGCAGCAATCTCATGAGAGCAGACAATCAGCTCTTCATATTTCCCTTTGTCAGTCACGACTTTATCAGCCGATTCACTTTGTGAGATAATTAATCACAGTTACAGGGATTGACACTAATAAATCCAGGTTAAAGCTTTAAATATTCTACACACTCACAGCATCTGTGTTGCACCCCATCCTACAGCCTTTGATGCTGAGATGAGTCCCTCCGTCCAACATGAATTTTTAGCATAGAAGTCTTTGACAGAACCAGCACCCTAAGATGGAATAGGGCAATAAGGTGTTTGAGTGTGTGAGTATGCATGATTTATGAAAATTATCTAAAATTGTCCATATAGCCAAATCATACCCGGCCACTTTCCACAATGTCTCTCTGCAGGTCAGTAGCGGCCGTCACCAGCATGTGTATAGCCTATGGACAAAAGTGATGAAAAATTACTTGAAAAATCTTGAAAAATTTAAAAAGTTTAGGGTCAGTATTATTTATGTTTTAGAAAAGTGTAACTTAGGCTGCATTTATTTGAAAAAAAAAAACATATTTTGAAATATTAATACCATTTAAAATAACTTTTCTATTTGAATATATGTTAAAATGTAATTTATTCCTGATGCAAAGCTGAATTTTCTGCATCATTACTCCAGTCTTCAGTGTCACATGATCCTTCAGAAATCTTTCTAATATACTGATTTGCTGCTCAAGAAACATTTATAATTATTATGAATGTTGAGCTGCTTCATATTTTTGTGGAAACCGTGATACATTTTTTCAGGATTCAGGATTAAAAGAAAATTCAAAAGAACAGTATTTATTTGAAATCTTCTGTACATTATACATGTCTTTACATGTATTTCATGCATTTTAAATGGTAATGTATTTAACAACATATCCATCTCTGTGAATCTAAATGTACCTTCATTAGATCTGAACACGAGCCAATGATGCTGTAACAGAACAAAACAAGAATTTAAATACATAACACATAAACTACAAATTGTGTGTGGCGGTATTTATAAACTATATCACAAACTAACTTTTGGTTAACTTCCAGCTTCACTCCAGATGAATCTCTTCTTGCCTGGCTCAATATTTCCTGTATTACATAAGAAATATTGAGAAAATTCCTGTATTACATTCCCCATAAGCAAATCCTGAGTTCAATCCAGCATCATTAACACAGTGTAACTTACATCCATTCTCAGCACAGCATCTTCAATGGCAGTGGAAGTCGCAGCCATTTCCTTATCCACCATTTCTGCCAGCTCTTCCTTCTGCACATCTGCTCCCCTGGGCCGCAGGTCCTGCAGGAGACCAGGAGAGAGGTCACTTATTATTGCACACAAACACAGATCAAGTCTGAAGATGCCATCTCTGGTCCGCCACACCTGTCCTTGGTTGAGGATACGCTGGACCACATAACGGACAGCAGTAGGGTCAGCTCTCGGGAGTGTGGCCTTCAACTTCAGCTCTTTCAGATACTGGAGGCAGTGAGTGGCACAATCCCGGCAGTTATCTGTCAAACCTATGGAGAAATGAACCAAAAAAAAAAACAGCTTTTACCAGTTTATGGTGGTGAAGATGGTTTTAGGAGCATGGTAGATGATTTGCTACTGGATTGAGATAGTAAACCAGCTCTAACTAGCTTGATCAAAGTGCTCTACCAGGTTGCATCCAGGTCTACAGTTGATTAGTCATCTAAGGACAATAGATGAGAAATTTGGACCTGCTAAATGCCATGCAAAACCATCTGGTTCTAGCTGGATTTTCTAATGCAAATCATCAGTACAAACTGCAACATTTGAAGAACTTTAAAGACTGTGCTAATTTTCTAATGCAGTCATCTGTATAGATTTTCTAATGCAAAACTTTATTATAGCTTCAAAGATTGTAGTAATTTGCAACTTATTTTTTAAGAAATTATAAATTATATCTAGACCAGCAGCTAAACCAGCTTGGACCATCTAAAGGACAAAAATAAGCAGTTTGGACCATCTAAAAACCAAAACTGTGTCATATTAGCTGGATTTTCTGAAGCAAATCATCTGTGCAGATTTTATAATACAAAATCTTAAATCATTTTATACACTGTGTTAATGCAACTTATAATTATAAATGTTTTGTGTATGTTTTGTAATACTACAGAAAGTTTGATTTTGAATGTCAACAGCACTATATGCATATGAAATTTGCATATGCGCATTTTTAATAATAAAGAATAATTAGGACTCTCACGGTCTGCTTGGTCCGTAGGTGCTGAGTGTGCAGTTCCTGCTCCATTCACAATAGTGTCAGCGATGAGATGGGAGAACTGGGTCACTGACCTCAACAAACCACTGGCATCTAGAAGAGAAGGAGGAAGAGATTACATCACACTAACACCTGAACCTGTAGCTTACTGATGAGAATGACCGACATCTTACCATCCATATTCCTCAAATAGGCCGCATGACTCTGCTGCATCTTATCAATGGACGCCAACGTCAGCTCAGCACGACTGATCAAATAATCTGCAAACAGAGATTAGATATATGTAGAGTAAAAGAAGTGATGAGGATATTCAGAGGTATGAGGAGGAGGAGGGTGAGGAAGGACAGACCTGGAGTGCTGATGCAGCGCACGTGCAGTGGATCGTCCACTTTGGCCACAGCGTCCAGCACGATGCCCTCGGCCTCCACCACAGCACACTGCAACAGACTGAACTGCTCATCCTGCAGCTTCTGCTGCAACAGTCCTGAGTCCTGACTTAACTGTACAGAAAAAAACACACAACAGAAGAACTAATTAAGACCCTTAATAGACACTACACCTGGGTTACAACCCAATGTGCATACTGTTCATCCTATACAAGATTAAACCGTCCCAAATCATAGTATGACTTTGAAAATATATCATATATTTCACCATTATATCATATACCAGTCAGCCCACTCTCTGAATATTGACATAAGTAATATTTATATAAGATTATATTAAATTAGATGAGATAAAAATATTACTTTTATTAAATAGTATTATATATTAAATTATTGGATTATATTATATTGGATTATATTTGCTTTTATACAGTATATCATAGAACATTATATTAGCTATCAATCAGCCCACTCTCTAAATACTGACATCACTAATAATTACATATCTAATATTATGTTAATATTATCTATTATTAAATTAAGTCATACATCATTTTTCAGTATTATTTTAGCTATCAGTCAGTCCACTCTAAATATTGACAGAACTAATATTTATATAACTAATATTAAATTAACAAATATATTAATATTTGCTATTATTGTTTTGTATGATCATATTTCAGTATTGTGTCAGCTATCAGCGTGCCAAATCATAGTACTTTAAAAAGTGTACCTATACTATTGTAAATGCATGAATGTTTTTTGGAGAAATCTTGCCCGCACCCCCTAGCTTTTCTGACCTTGGCCTGCATTTGGCTCTGCAGCACTGCCAGCTCTCTCTGACTCCTGTCTCTCTCCTGCAGAAGTGTGGCCTGGTGGAGTTGGGCGGCCTGACGCAGGTTAGTGACCTCAGCCTCCTGTTCTTTCACTGAACGTAGAAGAACCTCCTTCTCCGCCTGCAGGCCCACCAACACACTGCTCAGCTGGTCTCCTGTCTAAAACACACATACAAACACAAAGAATGTACAGTTTTGAAGGTGTAGTACTGATCCAGACGCTATAGGTGAATTGACAAACGTAAACAGGTCCTGACAAAGAGACCCTTTGTTCCACATCCTTTGTTCTTAGTATATAATCGCCAGGCTGTGTGTTATGTGCCAATATTTGACCATTCGCAGATAATTTAAAAAAAAAATTATCATGTGACCCTGAAGACTGGAGTAATGATGCTGAAAACTCAGCCTTCCATCACAGGAATTAATTATGCTTTTGACAAGTATTATATTATATTATATTATATTTCAGTACTGTATAAGCAATCAGTCAGCTCGCTTTCTAAATATTGTATCAGCATCTGATTTTGTAAAAATCATATTGGTCACCCACTAATATGTTCAATTAGTGTCTGCATGCTTGTGTAAAAAAAGTCATATTATGCATCAGTTGCACAAATGTAAACAGCTTGCATATGTTTGTAACAGAGGGTCTACTGAGAAGGAAATACTCACGGTTTCTTTACTGTTCAGAGCACTTTGAGCACGCAGCAGCTCGGCTCGCTTCTCCTCCAGCTCACGTCTCAGTTTCTCCATCTCCAGCTGCAGCTCCTGTTCCCGACACAACTGACCACAAATAAACAGCAAACAAATGACTAAAACACCTCATTCAGGCCTCATGCGGTTTTGTTTAAAATTATGATAGCAAAAAAACTGCATATAAGTTAATATTAATTGGCACTAGGAAGGATTAGGAAGCTGCACTGACTTTTTCCTGCAGCTGGTTCTGCAGCGCTGTCATCTCTCTCTGATGTCGGTCTCTCTCCTGCTGTAGGGTGGTCTGGTGGAGTTGGGTGGCCTGACGCAGACTAGTGAGCTCAGCTTCCTGATCTTTCACTGTACGAAGTAGTGTCTCTTTTTCTGCCTGAAGACCCACCAACACACTGCTCAACTCGTCTCCGGCCTAAACACACACACAGATCACAGAAACATTGCAGTATTTACTAAGATGTTTTAATGCATTCAGTTGCTAATCTAGAAATCTGGAGTCATTTATGCACATTGACAGAGATCCTACCTTCTCCTTGCTCTGCAAAGTATTATGGACTTGGAACATTTCGGCCCTCTCGGTCGCTAGCTCTTGCTTCAAACGTTCAATTTCTGCTCTCTGTGCCTCCAGCTGAAAATTACAGTTCAGTTCAGTTAATGACAGGTGGATATTTCAGCCAGGCCAATAAATCAGCAGATATTTTTGAGATTATCTGCACTAGTTTCAATTAAATATTCTAACCTGATTGTCAATGGATAATGTACAATTTCTGCTGTTTTTGAATAATTATGAGTAAATTCACTACCATTCAAAAGTTTGGAGTCAGTAAAAAAAAAAATTTTTCCTTTTATTGAGAAAGGATGAATTAAATTGGTCAAAAGTGACAGTAAAGACATCTATAGTGTTACAGAAGATTTATAATTCAAATAAATGCTGTTCTTTTGAACATTTTTTTCATTAAATTATCATAAAAAATGTGTCAGTTTCCATTGAAATATGAAGCAGCACAACTGTTTTTAACATTGATAATAATAAAAAAAGTTTCTTGAGCAGCAGATCAGCATATTAGAATGATTTCTGAAGGATCATGTGACTCTGAAGACTGGAGTAATGATGCTGAAAATTCAGCTTTGCATCACAGGAATAAATTACATTTTAAAAATAATATTTTTACTTTATTTTTAATTAAATAAATGCATTAAACTTCATTAAATATTTTTTTCATACTACAATAATACTATTATTAAAACTATAATATTGGAATATTTGCATCAGCCATTGAAAATCTCCTAATGGTCAACTAACCTACAGCATTCCAGGTTAGTATGAGCGGTAAGGCAACTTTTAAATCTCAAGAATTACTGGAATCATAAACATAAATGAGTGTAGTGTGACCTTGGAGCTGTTGTCCTGTTTCAGTTGTTCCACCTCTACCGCCATCTGCTGTTTGTGAGAGAGCAGCTCCTCCTGCGCCTGCTGAGTGCCGCTGAGCTGCTTCACCATCTCTGCATTCTGACACAGAAAATCATCATCATTAACAATGACAATAACCATATGGCAAAGACATTTCACCACCTCAAGTTTATCTATGACAAATGAAGATACTTTTTTCTCCAGAACTCCTTGTGGCAAGATATTTGGGGAATGTTCCTCACATTAGGCCATAACAGAAATATGAGGAAGACAATCACAATGTGTCAAAGTATAATTGTACTGGAGGATCACATATCGTGTAATTGATGCTGTGAGTGACAAAGTTACTGGCACTGTTTATCAATAATATGTGAGGAAAGCGGCACAAAATTGTCTTTACCTTCCGCATGAGATCAGCATGTCTGCTGACCAGCTCGGCGTGTTTCTCTTTGAGTCGAGTGAAATGTATCTGAGCAGTCTGAGCTCTGCCTATAAAACATGAGAACAAGAGACTTTCAGTCATATTACCACATAAAAGTTTGAAAAAGGAGATTTTTAAAAATGTTTTTGAAAGAAGACCCTTATGTTCATCAAGGCTGCATTTATTTGATCAAAAATACAGTAATATTGTAAAATATTATTTTGATTCAAATTAACTGGTTTCTTTTCAAATATATTTTAAAATGTAATTTATTCCTGGGATGCAAAGCTGAATTTTTCATTACTCCAGTCTTCAGTGTCACATGATCCTTCAGAAATCATTCTAATATGCTGATTTGCTGCTCAAGAAATATTTCTTATGATTGTCAGTGTTGAAAACAGTTGCGCTACTTAATATTTTGTGGAAAACATGATATATTTTTGTTCAGGATTCTTGAAAAGCACAGCATTTATTTAAAATAAAAATCTTTTGTGACATTATTGTCTTTCACTTTTGATCAATCTAATGCATCCTTGCTGAATAAAATATTAATTTCTTCCAAACCAAACAAACGGTAGCATATATGTTGTGTATGTGAGTCTGGGGTCAGAGGTCACTCACTGCCCGCGTCCTCGACCGTGGCCTGTATGCTGGCAGCGACCGCGGTCTGTGCTCTGAGGTTCTCCACCTCCATGCGCAGACATTCGTTCTCCACCAGCGCCATCTGCTTGTGCGTCCGCTGGTCCTCAAGCTCAGATTCCAGTTTATTGACCTGAGATTTGAGCTGGACCACGACACGCTGGGCCTGAAGACACACGGATGATGGGATTCAATCACAGGAGAAGAAAACACTTTTCAAGACAGATACAAATAAAGACAAATGTCTAACCTCCACTTTTATGAGCTCCAGCTCTGGTTTCACCACTTCAAGTTCCTTCCTCAGAGTATCAGCCTCGGACTCTCTGTGTGAGAGTTAATATTATAGATAAAATGAAAAGAAATTTCAAACATTTGGACACCAATTTTTTCTTTAATTATGTCACTATTCTCCACAATTTAGAATAATAGTTAAGTCATCAAAACTATGAAATAACACAACTTAACTTTGTGTACAAAACTATTTTAAACATCAGATTAAAAGGTTTTAATTATCATAAGAAACATAATTTCAGTGAAAAGTGCAACCAAACAATTGATTGACTTCTAGCTTTGTCTATTTTTTTTCTCCTAAAACTCCCTTTTACACAAATAAGTCATGTCTACATCAGGGTTATTATCATTAAGTAAAACTACAGCAAAAAATAAAAATAAAATAAATTTTAAAAAAAAAATTAAAGCAAAAAAAAAAAATTGCTACTTGAAACAAAATAAACTAAACTAAAACAAACAATAAAACAAAATAAACTGCCAAGATATCATTGCTCATTTTTGTTTAATTTAAGTTTAATTACTAAAATAACTCAAACTAAATAATCTAAATAAAATAATACATACAAATTAATAGAAACTATATAGACATTTAAAAAAAATACTAGTAATAAAAATAACAAAAACACAACAAAATTACTAACGATTTAACTACAATTAAAGTGAAAACAGAAGATATATGAATAAATTCTCATTCATACCAAGAAACTATAATTTTTATCTATATCAGTTCACGTGATTTTGGAAGAAGCTGATGAGAACTGAAAATGAGAATACTGAGTTATATATTTAGATCTCTGACAAATCTGAGCACGGTTTGAGATATTGTTGAGATCTCTTCTGAAACTCTAGAAGTCTGCATTTGCTCTCCATTTAGTCTCACTGTTGTCAAAGAAAAACTGATAAATATTTTAATAGATTTCATTTGTGAGCTTTCTTTCATAAAGTGGTATGTTACCTTTGCTCTGGTATGTCAGTTGGAGGCTCAAACTGGTTGTATCCAAAATACTGTTGAACAAAATAAGCAAATGTTAAAATTGTCACAAATGTGGAAAAACACTTAGTAAGACTTTCTCTGAGCTAATCTACAAAGTTTGATCAATCCAGGTTGTTTTCACCACCTGATAGTTTCCTTCACTGAAATCCAGCTGCGTGTCCGTTTCATCATAGTCAGGGAATGTCTCATTCTGAACGACCACAGGCTTCACGTGGTCAGCAAATGAAGCCGCGCGCAGGAAATTTGGAGGCTCCTACAACATTCATATGCATATATTCATCTGTTCAACATTTTACGCCATCTGTCAATAGTTTCTTTTATAGCAGTTTGTAAAAACATTTTCAGTAAACACGACTTGAAATTCAATTATTTATGGACGTAAAGATCTTACATCGGGAAGATCAGGAATCTGAATGATAGATTTGAAAAACTCCATCCCTCTTGCTCTCTCGAAAAACTGCGTCAAACTGTGGAGGACAAAGACAGACCAAAAACTACTCAAAGCACCAGTAATTTCATGAACTCCACTTCTGCATTTTGTGAATTTAATTTAATAAAAGCATCCACCAACTTAGTATATGTAAATGCACTGTAAATAAATGCTGTTCTTTTGAACTTCCTATTCATCAAAGAATCCTAAAAAAAAAAAAAAATGTATCACAGTTTCCATGTAAATATGAGTCAGCACAACTGTTTTCAACATCAATAATAATAAGAAATGTTTCTTGAGCAGCAAATCAGCATATTAGAATGATTTCTGAGGGATCATGTGACACTGAAGATGCTTAAAATTCAGTTTTGCATCACAGAAATAAACGACAATAAAGTGCATTCAAATAGAAAACAGTGCTTTTAAATTGTAATAATATTTCACAATATTTCTATTTTTACTGTATTTTTAATCAAATAAACGCAGACTTGGGGAGCATAAGAGATTTCTTTCAAAAACAAAACAAAAAAAATCTTACTGACCCCAAATGATTTTCAATTATAGTGTACATTACATCAGTAATGTCTGATATTATTATTGTTGTTATTATTATTATTATTATTATTTATTTTTTTATAAATCAATGTCATTATGATTAGGCTGATATTGGTAGCTGATAATATCAGGGTTTCTTGTTGGCATGAAGAATGTTTATTTCAATAAATATATATTAGTCAGTGGCAATAACAAAAACAATTTTCTGCTTTTGCTATTGGACAAAATTTCTATAACGGTCCATTCTTACACAATACTGCAGTCCACGTTACCTGTTGAAGTGCTCACGGAATCGTTCCCTGTGTCCTAACAGAGCATCCACCGGTATTCCTGTGACAGATGCACAGCGCGGGTAAATTCAATGAAAATGATGCATATAAATGAAGAGAGCAGCATGTAAACGGCAAGACTCACGGCTGTGTAGCTTGAACAAGAGCTTGACCAGGAAATGGTAGAGCGGACCGCAGTCCTGGATGACGAGAACCAGCGGTGCCAGACGGCACTGACCCACTGGAGTGGTAGAGCTGGTGGAGTTGGACTCCATCTGCCGGAAAACTGCATTTAAAAAGTACAAAATATTTATTATACATACACTGCCGTCTCTTCTGCTCACCAAGGCAGCATTTATTTAATCAAAAATGCAGTAAAAACTGAAATATTACTACAATTTAAAATAACTGTTTTCTATGTGAATATATTTTAAAATGTAATTTATTCCTGCGATGCATAGCTGAATTTTCAGCATCATTACTCCAGCCTTCAGTGTCACATTATACCTCTTATTTATTTATATTTTGTGCAATCCATGATACATTTTTACAGAATTCTTTGATGTGTAGAAAGAAAAACAGCACTTGAAATGGAACTCTTTTGTAAATGTCTTTACAGTCACTTTTGATCAATTTAATGTGTAATTAATGAATCAGAGTATTAAAAGCATTTTTCGGGTAAAACATTATGTTTACCTGTTTCTTGCAGCTTTAGAGCTGCTTCCATGTACTCCAGAACCTCACCTGTCATGTCAAACCTGTATATACAATAAACATGAATAATTAATTTACATCAATGGATTATTCAAGCTCACTGAAATCATTAGCAATGTACTTACACTTTGTTGATATCAATGGAAATGGCTTTATCAAGAACTTGTTCAGGAGCTTCAAGGTTTGGTGGGATTTCCAGATGCTGTGATGGAAACAAGATTAGATAGATGGATAGAAGATATTTTTAACTCATATGTCAATGAAGGAAACATTAAACTTACCTTTAAATGGAAATCGATTTTAATACACAGCAGCTTGGCATACAGCGCAACAATATGTCCATATCTATCATGTAGATTCCCCTAAAAACACGAACAAAATTTACGCTGAAAGTTTCAGATGAAAGATGATGTAAATGACTTTTCAACACAAAAACAACCAGATCATTTCGACACTCACCCATAATGTTCCCATCTGTCTAATGCTTGCGGTGTGACCTCTGCTGTCTCGTAAAGTCTACAAGAAATACATACATTTATATTTGTAGGGTCATTTTGGACAAAGTCATTTTCATCTGATGATACTTTGGTAGATGTGACTGACGTTAGGATGGCCGTCTCGTAGCAGTTTGTGCACCACGTGGCAGAACTTCCAGCTGAGGATGGCGTTACTGGACAGCGGCAGACTCACGGCATGAGACCAGAACGTGACGGCACCACCTTCCTTATGTGTGCCTAAAATGATATCTGTGCAGAAGTTAAGGACAATGTACAAGTCCAGATGATATTTAGCAAAGATGATTCATAGCATTTGCTATATACCAAATTTCAAATGCCTGAATTATTATTATCTTAAAATGCAACTATATTATCACCCAGCTTTTTATATAAAGTTGGAAATACATAAATAAATCCAACTTTATCCAAATACATAGAGTACACTCACATAAAGCTATAGATACAATATAGCAAATCTCAATTGCTTGAGTGTTTACACTACAGTAAAATGTAAACAATATTATCACCCAGCTGTGATTCTGCTAAATGTGAATATAAGGCATGAAGATATTAATAAATATAAATGTTAACATCATAATTTTTTGTGAAGCTGCTTTGAAACAGTGTATTTCGAAAAGTGCTACACAACTAAATTTGACCGATTGACTGATAAAGTACATGCTGTGTCTGTAAGACCTGGGCATCTGTGTGTAAGCTCACTACAACACACAATTAACATGATTATAAACATAAGAAATGCTGTATTAAATCAATACTAAAGGATACTGCGTCCATATTTCTCTTTAATAGGGGCCTCCACATTGGTGATGGATTTGGTGATGCTTTGAAGCTGTAAAGCAGATGAAATGGAGATATGATATAACATCATTAATTAAACAATAAATAATGCACACCTATAATGTAAATGAACATGACTGTTTAAAATATTAAATAATACACATCTCAATAAAGTGAAGCACAAATTAATAACCAATAAATAATTGTGGCCAGGATGATCATCTGAGTCTGGTCTTACATGTGTTTACCATTAGCATAGCAGTTCAGTTATTAGTAATATAATAATACAATACCATATCCATAGCATGGTACTTTAATAATACCATTATGTATATCCATATTACTATGGTAAAAGACATTGGATTACAATGTTACACTTCCATACAAAACATTTTTAAAAGACTATGGTATTAAACTTATTACTGTATCAAACATGTTATTACTGTGGTACATACCCAGAAGCATTATTACCGTGGTAAGTCAAAAAAACATGGCATTATAATGGCGCATGTCCAAAAAACAAGGAATGTACAATAAAACCATGTTTTTAAAACATAATGGCGATTGTTTTTAAGCGACACGTATTTATATATAAAAAATAAATTTCGATTTAAAATTGGAAAGCTACTTTAAATAGTTTCAAAGATAAGGTAAATGACAAAAACACCTGATAAATAGTCTATTTTGTCATATTTAGTTTTGTCATATTACCACCTTATCATTGAATTCTCACCTGAAGTTTGACGAATTGCTCCTTTTCTGCAGCTAAAGCTTTTTCAGATTTATCCGTTTTCTCGTTTTTCTTCGATTCGGTTTTCTTTGAGGCCATGTTTAACTCCTTCCTCAGATGAAACCAGATGTACAAATGATCGAGTGAGTCCCGACACACACACACACACACACACACACACACACACACCTGAGATCTACCTGTCACGTCAACGAGTCACACACAGGTGAGTTTCCTCACGCGCTCTATGAACAGAGTTTACTCAATCTGAAAATTGTATTTCAGTCAAAATACAATAAAATTACATTAAAAAAATATCCGTAAACAAAATTAAATATTCCAACTACTTCAACCGTGAACTACTTGTTTTTATATACATAAAAAAATACAAATAAACACTAAAATGAGAGTCACTCAAAATCACCAATTAAAAGAAAAAAGTTAATGACAGCATGTAAAGATCTTTATTGTTCTTTCAAATGTCCTGAGATTAGGCAAATATCAGTGGCTTTTGAAAAGGCCGATGGCTCCTTGTCCTTAATGTGACAAGAAGACTGCATTTCAGGTGTAAAACACAATGATCAGGACAAGAGCCACATCACAGTTCATGAAACCAAACAGGTTCGATGACAGTGAAACTGGAATGACAAAAAACAACCAGCACCATTGTGTCATCTTGTATGACAGGTTTAACACTTGAAGAAAGTAGTTTATAAATAACAACAGTCTTTACATTATTCAGAGGTAGTGCTTCTGTAGCATTAATCATTAATGCTTATTTTTATACACATATCATAAAAATAGATTTTGATAAAAATGTAGAATTATAGCATCTGTAAAAACTACTTGTTAGCTTCACAAAACTCCTCTTTGGTTGCAAAGAACTGATTTATTTTCAGAAGATGGAAGTAAGCGGGGATTCGCTGCTCCTCGTGGCTTTATGGACCACATTACTTGCTTCCTTGATGCAAACGTGGGCTGCTTTCGATCTGGGAGTCACTTTCCTTAAGGACAATAAGAATAAAATGGCATTTAGCTGCAGTTTTATCTTGAAGGATACTATGCATTAAACTGTTACGTAAATGAGTTTTGTGATGTAATAGGAACCCCATGTGTTTGTCTGCCCTCCTGGCAATGAGTGGAGGTTTAGGAGTGGCTGCCGTTGCCGTGGTTACTGTGGAGGTGACAAATGGCATCGCAGTTCATTGGGGTCTGAGGTTTCGTTGGGCTGACAGATTTCTTGGTAGAACTTTCCAAACATGCCACCATTTCCTGAGACTCAGCCAGCAGACGCTGTAACCGTGTAGTGGACGAGCTGTAGCCCTCCTGCGTGGTATGAAAATACACATGAGAGGTTAATACTATTGTATTGTACAAAATAAGTATTTAATAATCATCATCATCACCATCATAATTATTAAAAATGCTATTTTTATTATTTAAATTATAAAAATTAAATCAATTAAAAAATATATTACTTTTGTGCTACGCAAAATGAGTATTTAATAATGAAATATTTTACTATTGCAATAATACTACTGTACTGTTAAAAAAATGAACATTTAATAATAATAATAATAATAATAATATTTTATTATTATTTTACAGAAAAAAGTAATGCAATTTAAGCATATTTGAAAATGCAGCAATTTACAAAAATGACATGGGTTATACTTTTCAGGTAGGAAAATACAGAAATCTGTATATTTTTCTACACACATAAATAAATAAATAAATAAATTTAAAAAAAAAAAAATATATATACACACACACACACACAGACACACACACACACACACACAGATATATATGTATATATATACACATACACACACACACACACACACTCACTGGCCACTTTATTAGGTACACCTTGCTAGTACCGGGTTGGACCCCCTTTTGCCTTCAGAACTGCCTTAATTCTTCATGGCATAGATTCAACAAGGTGTTGGAAACATTCCTCAGAGATTTTGGTCCATATTGACATGATAGCATCACGTAGTTGCTGCAGATTTGTCGGCTGCACATCCATGATGCGAATTTCCCGTTCCACCACATCCCAAAGGTGCTCTATTGGATTGAGATCTGGTGACTGTGGAGGCCATTTGAGTAAAGTGAACTCATTGTCATGTTCAAGAAACCAGTCTAAGATGATTTGAGCTTTGTGACATGGTGCATTATCCTGCTGGAAGTAGCCATCAGAAGATGGGTACATTGTAGTCATAAAGGGATGGACATGGTCAGCAACAATACTCAGGTAGGCTGTGGCATTTAAACGATGCTCAATTGGTACTAAGGGGCCCAAAGTGTGCCAAGAAAATATCCCTCACACCATTACACCACCACCACCAGCCTGAACCGTTGAGACAAGGCAGGATGGATCCATGCTTTCATGTTCTTTACACCAAATTCTGACCCTACCATCTGAATGTAGCAGCAGAAATCGAGACTCATCAGACCAGGCAACATTTTTCCAATCTTCTATCGTCCAATTTTGGTGAGCCTGTGCGAATTGTAGTCTCCGTTTCCTGTTCTTAGCTGACAGGAGCGGCACCCGGTGTGGTCTTCTGCTGCTGTAGCCCATCTGCTTCAGGGTTCGACGTGTTGTGCGTTCAGAGATGGTATTCTGCATACCTTGGTTGTAACGAGTGGTTATTTGAGTTACTGTTGCCTTTCTATCATCTCTAACCAGTCTGCCCAATCTCCTCTGACCTCTGACATCAACAAGGCATTTTCGTCCACACAACTGCTGCTCACGGGATATTTTCTCTTTTTCGGACCATTCTCTGTAAACCCTAGAGATGGTTGTGCGTGAAAATCCCAGTAGATCAGCAGTTTTTGAAATACTCAGACCAGCCCATCTGGCACCAACCATTCCACGTTCAAAGTCACTTAAATCCCCTTTCTTCCCCATTCTGATGCTCGGTTTGAACTTCAGCAAGTCATCTTCACCACATCTAGATGCCTAAATGAGTTGCATTGAGCTGCTGCCATGAGATTGGCTGATTAGCAATTTGTGTTACCAAGCAATTGAACAGGTGTACCTAATAAAGTGGCCGGTGAGTGTGTGTGTGTGTGTATATATATATATATATATATATATATATATAAAAAAACATATAGAGTTGTATTTTTGCATTGTACTGTTGAGCTACCTCATTGCCATGGCGAGCTGCATCATTGGCACAGAGTTCAATGCTTAGCATAGAATCGGGTAAACAGACAGAGCTCCGCCTACTTCGGTGACAGGGGGAGGGGCAATCCAGATGAAGAAGGCTCAGATCTGCTGCGCTAGTTAACGAAGAGAAAGTCACGGTTATGATCAGGCCAACAAAATCAGCATTGTTTTTTGCCTGCTTGATCTTAAAACATACCTACATAAAATCTGCTATATTCAGTGCAATGGATTTTATTATGGTAGGACATAGTAAAACTGAGCTCTCCTTTAATAAACTTTAATAAGGAAATATTATTTTTAAAATTGGTATGTGCTTTTAGCATCGCCAAGGTGTGGGTCTGACTCCCAGGGAATGCATGAACTGATAAAATACAATTGAATGCAATGAAAGTTGCTTTGGATAAAAGCATTTGCCACATGCATAAATGTAAATGCTTTTAATTGAATACGGGGGGGGGGGGGGGGGATGGGGGGGGGGGTTCATTGGAGTTTTTGCTCTCGGATTAATTGGAGTTTTTGTCTAAACCTATGATTACGACCTAACTTGAAAGATGTTTTAATAAAGCTAGAGAAGCCTACCAAGAGATTCTAGGACTGATATCCACATCGACAACACAGACAGGAGTTCCTGTCTCTGAATCATAGTCAATGACAGCCATTAAATCCACATCAGCTCTAGTGTCACAATACACTGCCTGACAGTGTGGATCTTCTGATGGGCTGTCAGCATTATCACAGCAGAGAGACTGAGATGACGGCTCAACACAGTTGTTCACGCTTTCCTTCATTTCCATCTTGGGTGATTCTTGTTCATTGATGTCACACTGGCTAGTTGCACAGCTGCTCTTAATGTTGGCGCCACAGCAACTTTCCACTACAGCTGAAAGCTTTGCGAATTCATGGTTTGTGGTGCTGAAAGCTGTGCCAAAGTCATGCTCAAAGTCAGTCTGCGTTTCCATTTCAACACAAGGACGTTGCACTAAAATCGATGGGGCATTTCCGCTTGGTGGACACATGGTGGACATTAGTCCTGTTTCTAGTTCTGTCCCTTCCTGATGATCATTGTTTTCTAGCACATGACTGTCTCCTAAACCAGAATCAGCCCTACAAACACAACAACACTCATAACTCAAGACGCCTAGACCAGGGTTAATAAATTTAAAAAGTTGGAATATTGCTTTGGCAAATAACTGAAATAAGTTACTAAATAAGAACTAAAATTACTAAATGGAAATACAAATACACACTAAAAATTAAGTAAAACAAAATAAAAATACATTAAACCTATACAAGTAATATTAAAATAACAGAAAATATTACAAATAAAACCTAATTCAAAATAAAAATATAAACTGAACTAAAACTAAAACATTATATTAAACCTACATAGTAATATTAGTAATTTGCAATATTACAAAAATCACTTAATAAATTATTAAAAATAAACTAAAATTAAGATGAAAACTAAACATAAAATATTAAAACTAATTTAAAATTATTAACTGGAAATGAATAAAAACTAAAACTTACATAAAAATATATTAGACAAATAGTAATATTTAAAAAAAAAAAAAAAAAAAAAGATAATGACAACGGAAGTACTATAACAAAATTTCTCTATATAACAATTTACTAAAAATTAAACTAAAATGAAATTTAAAATATAAAAATAAAAGATAATTCAATATATTAAAAAAGGATAATAGTAAAAACAAACAAACAAAAATACTAAAACACTGGTCTAGACAAATGTAAAGCCAGTGGCTGAAATAAGCAATTTAATTTTATAAAACACTGCATGTTGTAGATGCCCACCTCTCATGTGACCTTTGACCCTCATGATGTCGGAGTGCCTCTCTGGTGCTCTCCAAGTTCAACTTCAGCAGCTGGAGGTCATTCTGTTGGCTTTCACACACCTGTCACAAACATATGCAATAATCATAACCCTATCAATCATTTATTATGTGCTGACTTGGTGTGAAGAAAATCCTAACCAATCAGAACATTTCTGATGCTTTAAGTACAGAAATATGGATCAGGATTACAGGGAAATATGAAAAGGCCCATTATAAGAAAATGATTCATATTTAAAAAGGCAAAAAGTTTAAAGCAGGGTAATCATTGCTAACTAAAACCATAAAATACATTTTTGTTACTTTGAACTTTAACTGAAATCAAATAAATTATACAGAAATAAACACCTTAAAACTATTTTATTTTAGCTAATTGACAAGGCAAATTTCTCATTTTCTTCAAGTACTAAAATAACTAAAAATAAAAGCTAAATAAAAATAAATAAATAAAAAGACAAAAATACACAATAAAATTACAAAAACAAAAAAAATTAAACTGAAAACTGTAAATATAAAAACTATAATAACATCTCATTACTAAAGTAACACTGGGTTATAGCCTGTTCTTATAAGATTACTGGTGCTGTTTTAGAAGAGATCACGACCCTGTTTAAAACACTAAGTCATGAAAAAGGAATGCAGGAAATCTTACAAGCATGATGAAAAACCAGAAAAACTACTCCGGAACAAATGGGAAGGACAGAGATTTCTAAAAATGAACGCTGGCTGGCATTGGATGATGTAAAGGGAGGGAGTTCTGAAAGCCAGTACCTGCCGCAGACAGAGCAGCTCAGATTCCACTCGAGCTTGTTTTGATCGGGAGAGTTCAAGTAATTCATCCCTCCAGCTTTTATCTTCATCTGGGCAACAGACACAACAACCTCCATTAATTTAAAACAGTAAGCATAAGCAATCATGAAAAGACTGTGAAATACGTTTCTGCATCTTCACTAATCAGTGTTTAGGCAGTCAACAGATGCAGTCTACGGCTCTGTTCTGAAACCAGTGAAGGTGAAATCATCAAATCTTGCTTTCAAAGATTTCAACCATTACATTTTTAAAAAGACTTGCAACAAATTTCATTTTTAGGCAATAGGCATTAATAACAAGATCTCAAGTGTTTGTAAAATTTATTTAAAAACTTTTACTGACACACCGTTAAAAGTCTCACTACAGCAACAGCCTGCTAACTAATTTTCAGATTTTTATTTATTCATTTATTTTTTTTATTTACAGTCATCCAGTTACTTGAAAATAACAGAGGTTCCCCAAACTAGAGAATACTGCGTGGAATTCTTGAGTTGATGAAAAGCTAATAATTAATTCAATTATAAAAATGTAAAATTAAAATAAATAAATAAATAAATAAATAATTGTAAAATAAAAACCATAGAAATAAAAAAAAAGTTACAAATATTAAATTTTTAAAATATATTTAAAAAGATCAGATATTGCATTTGTTTACCTACATGTCATGTGACTATTAAACAACATCAAAGTAACGTGAATTTGTTATTGAATTATTTAAATACAAACAGGGAGTACTTAAGTAAATATTTTAGGACAACTGATTTGAAAAGTTGACAAAAAGTTTGGGAGTCCAATATAGTTAGATGTTAACATTTTTCTAGCAACCAAATAGTCAAATAAAAATAAATACAATACATACAAACAAATATTGAGTGAATGTGTGTGTCATTTCTTTAATTACATAATTTTCGGTGTTGAACAAAAATATGTATTTTTAATCGTGTCAAATACAATGCATTCTGGGACCACCTGATTAGTGAAGAATACATGATGCAATGTTTCTATAGATGTTTCTGTGTCTGAAGCACATCTATGATGCGGTCTAGCTAGAAAGGTTTCTAGGGTTTGAAACAGCCTATATTATACTATGAAACATGCAGTAGTGGCATACTCATCATCTGAAGTTCAACAGAAGTGATGTCTTTCTTCAACAGCTGGTTTTCCTGCTTTAAGCGGATGAGCTCTTCTCTCTGGCTGTTGTTCTCGATGGTTTTCTCCTGAAACTCAGCTGCAAAAAAATGAAACGTACTGACAACATCCTGATGAATCCAGCATGAATTCATTCACACTACACATGAATACTATTTAGAATGTACTTTTTTAACAGTCACGAAGAAAGTTTCAAACCAAATAAAGTAGCTACTGTACAGTATTCAATTTGGGACACAGCGAGAAATTGTGAAATAACACCGTCTACCTTTCAGTTGTGTGTTTTTGTGCTTGCTCTCTCTGAAACGGTGTTTGTGTTCCTCCATTTCTCGCAGCGTTTTGCTCTCATGTGTTCGCAGCTCTTCGAGCGATTTCTCTAGTTCGCAAAGATGACCGGACAGCTCTAAAATGTGATTGGTGGCCTCAATCATATCTTTATCCTGGTGAAAAAAATCATGTGCTTACAATAATGTGTCTGAATAATCAGGATATAAGATAATGGATGTGTGTGCGAGCGTTTGAGTCTCTCATACCTTCAGTTTAAGCATGGAGCTGAGCTCCTCCTCGCGCACCTGCAGCTGCCCCACCTGTGATGACAGCATCATGACCGTGGAGTTCAGACTCTGGTTCCTCTCCTATGAATAACAACGTATTAGAAATTATAATAACAAGTTATGGAGTATTTGTCTCATAAGATAAAGACATGTGGGAAGATGGAGGAATGGGAACAGGATATGGGCCAAAAGTTCAGACCTAAAAACAGATTTGACTTCACCTCCAAGTCCTGCTCATGTCTGGTGGTGTTCATCTGTCTGCAGCTCAGCTCGTGTAGCTGCTGTTGGGTGCTGTTGAGCTCTCTGTACACGTCTTTCTCTCTCGATTCTGCCACCTTCGTCCGCTTACTGAGAGCTCTGATCACCTCGTTACGCTTCTCCAGCTCATCTAAGGAAACATGAGCAGTCAAATACATTACCGTTCAGGTTTGGGATTAGTAAGACTTTTTTTTTTTTTTTTAAGAAATTAATACTTTTAATCAGCAAGGATACATAAAACTGACTGTAAACTTTCACAAAAATATGAATCGTGACACAAAAGACTGGAATGATGATGCTGAAAATTCAGCTTTGCATCGCAGGAATAAATCGCATTTTACAATATATTCAAATAGAAAACAGGTATTTCAAATTATAATAATATTTCACAATATGTATTTTTGATCAAATAAATGCAGCCTTGGTGAGCAGAAGACACTGTATCTCTAATTACTTTTAAATTCAAGGAAAAATGAATTTCCTGCAACTTTGAATCAGAAGAGTTCACGGCTCAAAATGATCCAGTTCATTTCTTTAAACGTATTTATTTATTGAAACTAAGGCGCAAAAGTAGAGCAATGTTTTGAAACTTCAACAGTACATAACAGTATTTACATTTAAGGGGGAATATAAAATTCTTAAAAGTATAGTAGCAAAAACAACCTAATTCTACGGGACAGAAAAAGAGTGGAAATGGTAATTTTAAACTAAATTATAGTGTTTTGGTGCAGGATTATTATTGAACTTGCAGTGCTATTAGTATTTTCATTATATTATACTATTATTACTATGCTATTGAATTAGTTTTTATTTCTATATTTTCAGTTTTCATTTTAGCTAAGCATATTAAGTGTAAATTTAAGTAATTTTGTCATATGTTTTTGACATTTACAATTTAAGTTTAATTTTTTTTTTTTTTTATTTCAGTTTTAGTTTTAGATTTAATTCCAGTTAGTAATGGTAGTGCTTCAACTTAAACTTCTTTCAGTTAGTTTTTCCTGTTTTATTTCATCTTTATTTCAGCTTACAAAAATGCATTTAATAGTTTGAGTTTGATTTTAGTTAACCCTACTCTGGAGTCACTCTCACCCTCCAGTCGGGCACATCTCTGTTCCAGGATCAGCACTCTCTGACGGTCCTGCTCCCAGGACAGCAGCTGCTTGTGATGGGCTGCTGCCATAGTGTTGAGCTCCTGGTCGCGGTCCTTCAGTTCTGCTATGAGAAGCTGCAGCTCCAGACGCTGCCTCTGGATAGTTGAGACCTCCAATCCATTAACTGGGGTCTTGTAACATCACAAAAATGGGCCAATACTTAGTTAACAAAAACACAAAGTCATCCAAGAGTTACCATGGTATTCACAGTTTTAAAGGAATAGCTAAACCAAAAATGAAAATTTGCTGAAAATAAATTCCAAACATGCAGCTTTTTGCTTCACAAGATGTTAATTGATCGACTGGAGTGGTGTGGATTACTGTGATATTTTTATCAGCTGTTTGGACTCTCATTCTGACGGCACCCATTCACTACAGAGGATCCATTGGTAATGCCAAGTGATGTAATGCTAAATTTCTCCAAACCTGTTACCATGAAGAAACAAACTCACATATATCTTGAATGGCTTGAGAGTAAATTGTCAGCAAATTTTCATTTTTGCATGAACTATTCCTTCAAAATACAATTATATTCTGGAAAACTGGGAATTATAAAGCAAAAAGCAGCAAAACAGATTTTGGAAATCAGTTCAATCCACTTCAAATGTGTTACCTGGAAATCCTGTGTTAATGAGAAAGAGGACATTGGTTTTGAGAGGTCATGTAGACAAAGTCCTGCAGGCCTTGTTCTGTTTTCATCTCTGAGTTTGGTGGAGGAAACATCTGGCGCCTCATTAGCAGCAAAAAGATTCTGAAGGATTGAGTATCATAAACTCAGAATCAAACCTATATTCACCAATAAGTGTAAAGTTAAATTTGAAATATAACTGCTTGACCTAAAAACAAGGTTACAATAAATACAAAGGAACATGAACACATCACAATATAGATACAATCTACAATGTGCCATATAAACTATGCAAACAGAAACGGAACACAATACATATTAAATGTATAATCAGTATTCAATATATTTAAAGAGAAAATGTAAGATTTTCATTACTTTTTAATGATTATTTTTATAAGATTAGATAGCAGTCAGAATTCTAGCCACTACTCATGTTTTCCACATTTTAGGATGATCATAAATTCATCGTAAGTATGAAATAACACATTTACATTTAGTTATTTAGCAGATGCTTTTATCCAAACCGACTTACAAAAGAGGACAATAGACAATTTATTTATTTTTATTTTTTTTAGAGAACAAGTAGATAGAACACAAATGGAATGGAATAATACAGTGACTAAAAATGTCAACCAAATAAATACTATATTATTTTAAGCTTCTTCAAAGTTAACATGCAATGTCTTTCAGCTCTGTACACTCTCTCAACCAACTCCATGAGTTGCATCCTGAGATGCTTATAAATAGTATTGAATAAATGATAGACACTTGTTGTGGCCCTTCACTATCCATTAATGACCGATATTGTACATAAAACAATTAAAAAACAACCAACCAACCTGTTTTACAGGAGTACTGTGCCAGGGCTCCACTGGAGATTCTGTAAATTAATTAATTAATGCAAAGAACAATCAACATGTTTTATATTTGAGGGGTTTCTAATATTCATTCATCTTTACATGATGTTTATCACCTTTTGATATCGAAAAACTTCCAAGAGTTTTAGAGTTTCTTCTTTCCTTGAACCCCTCCATCACATCTCGCATTAGACAAACACTGACAGACGAATGACTCAACTAGCAGACAAGACTTCGTATTACTTCTAACTTCACTTTAAATGAACAAAACAGCAGCGTCAACATCATAGCGATGCACAATATCAATATCTCGCTGTCGGTGCCTGATTATGACACACAGTTTAGTTTGATTGTTTTTAAAGATGCATTATTTAAGTGTAAACAAGGGATTAAAAAACAATAATGAATGCAATATAAACAGCCTAACTCCTAATCAAAATCACTGTTGACTTTTGAAAAATTGTGCAATTAAAAATTTGAATTCAGAATCACTGTGAAATATATGTGACAAGAAGCGTGCGATTATTTTCGGAATTCTCAAACGACATGTTATGGTCCGCACTTAACGGGGCTGTCCAACGAGATGCCTGATTTAAAATATTCGTTCAAAATTCAGTTTATACATATGCTTTTCATTCAATTACATAAAATAGCTTATATAAAAATTTTATTACACATGTTAAAATTATTAATTCAGTATTACCCAAAAATATTTCATCACGAAGTACGTAGGTAATACGGCAAAGGCGCGAACTACGTTGTTGCTCTGCCTCAGAGAGGCGTTGTCAGGACCCAAAGCCAAATCGACCAGACAGTGAAGGTGTGCTGAGCAACAGCGGAACTCTTTCACCCTTTAAGGAACATCCGCACGAGTTAATTTAATAATGATCAAGGTGTTACTCAAAAGCAAGTTATACTGAGATTATATCGACGGGGTATGTATGAGCTTGAGCGCGCGGCTGCTGTAGGAGAGCTCAGATTAGCAGTGCTGGCTAATGAATGGGTGCTCAATGGAGTGGATGGATGATCATTGTGCGCAGGCTTCTAGATTCAAGTCACTGTCAGTGACTCTAAAAGAGTTTTAAACTATATTTGAATGCATTTATTAGTGTAATAAGAAGAATATTTGATCAGACCCATTGCATCTGATCGTAGCGTGTTGGTTAGTATATCTAAAGCACCACTAGGGTGTTGCTGGCACTTGACAATTTATGTGTTTACATGCACTTAAATGCATCTTTTGTGATTTTATTAACCAACATAGTACGTTTTGATAGTCTAATTAATTTTAAACGATTATTAAAATTTACCCAAGGTGAATAAATCGTGCAGAAGTGACATGAGGAAGGTCTCTCTCCTGTCAGATGGGCCGTTTGTAATTAGATAGATAGATCTTTTGTTGACGACATTTAACTTTCAACCCAACATTGTATGCCAGATGTGTGATTAGTTATATCTATTATAGATTGAGTATAACCATTTTCAGACAGACCTCATTTCTGAATGCATTATGAAGGCACCATATTGGTTTTGCAATTTTCATAAACTAAACACTTTACTCTAGGTTTTTGTGAATAATATCTTGTAAATGCACTTTTTTCTTGCACGGTATCTTAGAATTCAAGTGTTGGTCTCAGTCTAAAATAACCCTTCTGTATGATTTGTGTAGATACATGTAATATGGCTACTACTGAGAATGCAGAGTTAGGTTCACCAGAAAATAAAGTGGATCGGGCTGACCCAGATGCAAAATACCCACTCAAAGTCCTCTATTGTGGAGGTGAGAAAATGGGGGGGGAAAAGTCATAAATGCACTGCCAATGCTAACTGTAATATATTAATTAAATAAAACAGTATATTTTATTTATTATTCTTAATAATTCTGGTTTGCTGTCATGTAACAATAACATTTCTCTTCTCTTTTACTTACAGTGTGTTCTCTGCCAGTAGAGGTGAGTACATCACGTTAAAGGAATAGTTCACCCAAAAATGAAAATTTGCTGAAAATGTACTCACCCTCAGGCCATCCAAGTTGTGGATGAGTTTGTTTCTTCATGGGAACTGACTTGGAGAAATTTAGCATTACATCACTTGCTCACCAATGGATCCTCTGCAGTGAATGGGTGCCGTCAGAATGGGAGTCCAAACAGCTGATAAAAACATCACAATAATCCACAAATACAGTAATCCACACCATTCCAGTCCATCAATTAACATCTTGTGAAGCGAAAAACTGTGTATTTGTAATAAACAGACCCATCATAAACGCATTTTTAACTTTAAACCATTGCTTCTGGCTAAAATACAAGTCCATAATTAATAATAATTGCTTTTTCCAGTGGAAAAGTCATCTAGGAGAGTAATATGCACAGATCAAGCAACATTTAAAAGCGAAAACAGTTCTAAACATAGTATATCTCAGTGGATTTTGATGTGAGTGCAGTGGATGGACTTTTTCAGTGGAGGAATCGTTATTTTGGATTATGGACTAATATTTTGGCCAGAAGCGATGATTTAAATTTAAAACATCTTGATGGATGGAGTGGTGTGGATTATTGTGATGTTTTTATCAGCTGTTTGGACTCTAATTCTGATGGCACCCATTCACTGCAGAGCACGTGATGTAATGCTAAATTTTCTGATGAAGAAACAAACTCATCAACATCTTGCATGGCCTGAGGGTGAGCACATTTTCATTTTTGTGTGAAGTATTCTTCACATATTCTGTTGGTAGAAAGCGACTGAATAAAATGCTTCTGCTTTGCTCTGCTAGTACTGTGAGTACATGCCTGAGCCGGCCAAATGTAAACAGTGGCTTGAGAAGAACTTTCCTGATGTGTTTGCTAAACTGACTCTTGGTAAGTAGATTTTCTTTCACAGCAACTTTTAAAATGTCACCAAATCATATGAAGTCTTAAAAAGTGCTTTCTCTTTCCATTTTAGCTTGCTTACCATTTTATTTATGCCTCTATAGTTTTGACTTTTGCAGAATAGTTTGATCTCTGAGTGTCTTTTTTCATATTTGACAATGAGACAAACAGAATATTTGGTCGGCACCATTATGACATGCACTGCTGTATCAGTTAGTAGTTTGCTCACTGATGTCAATGCTGTTGTGTAAGTACAGCACCCAAGAAGGAAACAACCGGAGGAGGTGGAGAGGCGCCCCCTGCGGGAGAGGAAGAGGAGAAGAAGAAACAGAAGAGAGGTTAAACATTTTTCTTTTATATTTAACATCTATAAACAAAAATTATTTGGAGCAGTGGAAGTGCATATCACACCACATCCTACAATTTTTTTTTATTTTTTTTTTTTATATGTCTTAAAGGGTAAGTTCACAGATTTTCAACCAGCTTTGTATTATTACAATGTTCCAAGTTACCTGCACCAAGATATCCGTGTATTCATCAGCAAAAGTTTGCCAGGTGACATAAATCACGTCATCCAACGACCTTTTTGACAGTCCCAGGGCTTTTGTGAAAACTACAGATAGTACTTCCACCTTTTCTTAATCACCACTAATGTTTATTCTGATTGAGCCCAGTGCATTATGGGTGTTAATGTTTTCCTACCTTTTTTCACTACATCCCTTTTTTTTCTCTCTTTTCTATTGCAATGCAGCACTGATTTTTTTTTCTTTAATTGTATTTCTACTGCATAGACAGACAACTTTTATTTAAATCCCATCTAGCAAGTGGTAAATGAACCCTATATCTATCCAATGAAAACATTTGAAATTAAATTATAGCTAAAGAGAAGTTTATTTTGGTTTTATGTCCATGGTTGTCCATCAGTGTTATTTTAGTATTGTTTATATATTAATATAGTATTTATTCATATTTTCAATTAACCTTTATTGTTATACTTTTAGTTTTCATTTTAGTTTGGGCTTCTGTCATTTTATTAATTTTTGTTGTTTTAAATTTAGTTTTAATATATATATATATATATATATATATATATATATATATATATATATATATATATATATATATATATAATTTTTTTTTTTCAGGTTTAGTCATTTTAGTACTTCAAATTAAACTTATTTCAGTTAATTGTCAACACAACTTTTTAAGTTTTCATTTAAATTTTTCATAAAATATTTTATTTCAATTACTGAAAACGATTTGTAGCACTGTTTTAGTTGCTACCAACAAACACCACTGACATGTTTAATATTTGAGTTTGTCTGGCTATGAAATTATAATTAAATATTAATTTAGTTTTTCCCCTTTGCAGGTGGAAGAGGTCAAATCAAACAGAAAAAGAAGACCGTCCCGCAAAAAATCACAATAGCAAAAATCCCACGAGCTAAAAAGAAATACGTCACAAGGGTGTGTGGCCTGGCCACTTTCGGTAAGGCTGTGATTGTAGGTACAACACTGTCCTAATGTTTGTCATCTGTATTTTCACCCTGTGGTAACTTTGTTGTTATTTTGTGATCCACATCAGACATTGACCTTAAAGAGGCTCAGAGGTTCTTTGCTCAGAAATTCTCCTGCGGTGCCTCAGTGACAGCAGATGATGAAATCATCATTCAGGGAGACTTTACAGATGACATCATCGACGTCATCCAGGAAAAGTGGCCTGAGGTAAGCGAACATCCCAGATCCAGCTGCAAAATCTGACCAGAAGAACCTTTATCGAAGCCGTTTTTGACATATTCTCTAACCCCACAGGTGGACGACGACAGCATTGACGATCTTGGAGAGGTCAAAAAGTGAAGCCCAATATGCACTTTTACTGAAACGGATGCGACATGACACAGCAAACCTGGCCAAATGTACACATTGACATAAAGCCCTTTTATATCTATTTTATTTACTGTATAGAATTTCCGTGGACTTGGCTTCATCCTTGGGGTTTTTCAGTTCTTGATAGCTGCTTTGTCTCTTGGTTGCCAAAGGTCTGGAATGATGTGACTTAAAGCATTTCTCACATGCAAACAGTAGACTAATAAATTTCGGTCTCATTCGACACACTTCTGTTGTGTATTGTTTCTTTTATCACTGCCTCCAGTGCAACCCTGAGGCCTTTAGTTTGATGATTTACAAATGCATTTCGAAAGGATAATAACAAAAAAGGAAATCATTTACTCACCCTCATATCGTTCCAAACCCATATATATATATATATATATATATATATATATATCTCTTCTGCAAAACACAAAAAAGTATTTTAATGAATATCCAGTTGGGTAAATTCAATACAATGTCAGTGCAACTTTGTCTTACAATTTTGACTTACTTTAAAGTTTCATTATCCATGCAGCTTGCTGATCATTTTCCAAATGCTCCAATCAGTTTTGGTGAAAATCAACCTGATATTTAACCCATAGCACAATAAAATCCCTCTCCTGTGCTTCAGGCCTTACTCCATTCCAGTAGGTGGTGGAAATGCATCTTTTATGTTTGACATCTGCCATTAAAATGCCAGAAAAAAAAAACAAAAAAAAAAAACATTTCTACAAAAATATATCTATTCAAAAGTTAAAATGCATCCTGAATCAAAGATCTAACACACAAAATCTGCAAGTATAGCTCTTCTACTCCTCCAATGCCATGAGCTGAAGCTTGTGGACAGCAGCAGTTCAAAGACCCCTGCTGATTTGATTCATCCCTACACTCCTGCTCAGTCTGACGGACTCTCAAGTCCTCTGGTGCCAATTTATTCAATTTATTCACTATGTCCTCCATGGGGAGAAGGTCCTTCAGAGCAACAGCCCCTAGATGCTGGAACTCTCCCCCCTGCATCCCCACCTTTACAAGTTAACAGAAAGCATTTGTTTACTAAGTGATATTAAAATGTTCTGATTAAAATTGTTGCCTAATTTTGTTGTACTTGTTTCTTCTGCCTTTTGTCTTAGATCGCTAATATCTCTGTCATTTACTTTCTGTTCTAGATGTTGTGAAGCTTATTTGGGTTTGTGAAAAGCATTTTATGTATGTATGTACATTATCATTATTATTATTAAATTATTTCGTGCAATCAAACCAGATATGAGAGAACAGTTGGCGTCAGTTGTATAGCAAAAGATTCTGTTGAATGCTTTAACCTACATTTGCTTATTTAAAAAAAAAAAAAAAAAAAAAAAAAAAATCAAAAGAACGAAACATATATTTTGCAGGAATAAGATTTTTATTTGCACTGACATTTTCATGACAGTAATGGCCCCAACAAATTTCAGTAGCACATTATAATGTGAAAAATTTGTCCTCATTGGTATAAAACAAAAAATATTTAAACAAATGAAAATAAAAATATTAAAAGAAAAAAATCAAAAGAACTAAATATTTTGCAGGGGAAAAGCTACATTTGTAAAGAACAATTGTGTAAATCATGATAGCATTTGTTAATTTAATATCAGCTTGTTTTATAAAATTAAAAAAAATTTCATTAAAAAATGTGTTTGAGCAAAAAATATAAATATAGTCATAAAGTATTTTTCTTTTTAAGCAAAATATATTTTGGATTAAAATATAACCTGAACAGTTCTTTTGTGAGATTCACATTATACCAACAAAACATGCAAAATCATGTTCAACAAAAACAAAAAGTTCTCTGTTAATTGTATTGTTCACTTTTTCATTGTTTGCTTGTATGCCCAAGTGTAAAGTATCCTTCCTGTAATCATTTTAATGGTGCTTTTGGAGAGTCCCAAGTTGCAGAACGATATGATTATTAAATTCACAGGAGGCACAAATGGCTCCTGAGACCATTTACCCATCACACCTGGGTTTTTTGTTGTCCATGTGCATGCTTACAGCTACACTATTTGCATGTGAGCAAACATCTTAAGAACAAGTCTTATGGGAATCATTGCCATATGAGTCGAAACTGTGAAAAGATCTGAAGTTCTCCGACTTTTGTCTAGTTTCACAGCAGCACCATAATCATGAACAACTCCTCAATGTGCTGCACTTACGAAACGCCCATGCTGGACCAATACCTCCCCCCTGTAATGTTAACGGAGTTTGTATTAGGCCTTATGGGGAATGTTCTCGCCCTTTCAATGTTCTTCTTCCACAGGAGCACCTGGAAGCCCAATTCTATTTATCTTGCCCATCTAGCTCTGGCCGACTCATTGGTCCTTTTCTGCCTTCCTTTTAGGGCCGACTACTACCGCAGGGGCAAGGACTGGGTCTACGGAGATGCTTTCTGCCGTATTTTGCTCTTTCTTTTGGCCACCAACAGAGCCGGCGGTATATTCTTCCTCACTGCTGTCGCCGTGGACCGATACCTAAAGATCGTCCACCCTCTAAACCGCATCAACCGAATGGGTCTGCGTTATGCCCTGTGGGTCTCTGCTGGCCTTTGGGTTCTCATCATAGCCATGACTGTCTACCTACTAACAGATGAACATTTCTACTATCTAAACAACCACACGCAGTGCGAGAGCTTCAACATCTGCTTTGGGAATAATTCACGGTTCACCTGGCACAACGTATTCTACGTTCTCCAGTTCTTTGTGCCCACAGCCATTGTTATCTACTGCACAACCTGCATAACGTGGCAGCTAAAGAGCAAGACAGTGGACACACAGGGCAAAATCAAAAGAGCCGTGCAGTTCATCTTAACAGTGGCTGCGGTTTTCATTATATGTTTCTTCCCGAGCAACATCTCGCGTATCGCCATGTACGTCCTGAAACTCTGGTATAACGAGTGCCACTATTTCCGTGAGGCAAATGACGCGTTTAAAACCAGTGTCTGCTTTACCTACTTCAACAGCGTGCTCAATCCCATCGTCTATTACTTCTCAAGCCCTGCCTTCAGTGGATCCTTCAGGAGAATCTACATGAGACTTCTGGGAAAGAAAATTGAGGAATAATTATAATTATGTGACAACATTCAGGTAGACACTGGCCCTGTCCCAAATGCTGTCCTAAGCCCTTGCAGTTCCTCAAAGAGTTCATAGTTTGGTAACATCAAGTGTGCTTGGCAAAAGTGCATTCAAATGAGACACTGGTGAGCACATTACTGAGGCCTGAACTCACTGAATTAGATACTCTACAGTCACACAACAGTGCATTTAAAGGGTGCCATTTGGGACAGAGCCACTATGTGGACATTTTAAAGTGGGGTATTTATTAATTTAAATGTAAATGATATAATATATAATCATGTAAACTTCAAAACCTTGTACTGACAAACAGTGGCATACATTTCACATTTCTGTGCCTTTATTTAAACCGTTGTTGAGTTATATTTAAACATATTTCTTGCTGTCTATTTGGAATACTGATTTGCTACTGGTTATTCAATGCTCCATAAATCTGATTAGTACTTTGTGTATTTGTGTATTTTTGTATTAGTATTTTGTGTATTTTGTCTTTTCAGTGCAGCAAATAAAAAGTTTTTGCAATAAGCTCTCTGAGATTATGACTAAATGAAGACATATTCTGCTGCATGGACAAAATAAATCAATAAAGCATTTAATACATTTCTTCAATAGTCCTTTTGGTTTTCCCGTGTGATTATTTTATTCGATGGACTTCTGTAATGTTTTAAACCTTTGGCATAAATGACATTGCTTTTAAAGATGTGTCTTTGTCATTTTGTTTTAATTACACATAGCTTTAATTGTGTTCTTTTTGTCTTTGTTTTTTGCATTTCTGTTATTGTTTAGAAAATTGTTAAAATTACCAACATCTTAATGCTGTTAGTCAGTTTGAGTCACAAACCTCAAATTACACACACACACACACACACACACACACAGCTGTGCATGATGAACAAATCTACTGCTTGCATTTATGATGTTTTTTTTTTTCTTTTTTGAATTACAGTAAAAAAATAAAGATTCCTCTCATGAACTTCTAAACCAATTGAAATTTGGAATCAAATTTGGTGTACATCATCTTTCGACAAATATCTAACAAAACTGTGAAGAAAAAGTTACATAAACATTTGCAGACTAAAAAAATACTGTATATGTTGTACAATATTGAAATTTCATAGACCGACTTTACTGAAATTTCCCATACTGTTCTGATCTCATGAAGATCATTAAGGATCAGCCACCTGTGCTCACTTGATGTACATCCACAAGGTTTTTTGCAGTTTAAATGTTTATGTCTTACCACTAAAATCCAGAAGAGGGAGTGTCACAGATTTTAAGCTTTGAAATGATGAGAGCAGGAGGATGCTATATGGTTATCATTATAGTTATGCCATTATCAATAGATGTTATAGATGTAGCAGATAACAGAATAGAGAATCTGTTTCAGAGAAAAACTCAGAAGTGACTAAATATACATAGAGAAATATAGAGAATACAATCCTGATTCCAAATCTTGATGTAAATGTTTAATCTGCACTTAATTTCCTACATGTTTCTGTTCTTCTGCTCTGAACCTGCAGTGCTGCTTACATTTTTAATATGTATTTTCGATATTATGGCTATTTTTTGGATCCATTTTGATTCATTGTGTTGCATATGGTGCTTATAACTAAATATATCACTTTCTTTTCTTTTTAAAAATGCACTTGCAAAAATGCCATTCGAGTTACTTAATTATTTTGTTGTATCAGAATTAAAAATGTATATGGTCTAAAGAAAATACGAACATATATACTCTTATATAATTCTGTTTTTCTTTCCTTACATGATAACAGTAGCCAGCTGGATACACAGCCTGTGAAGAACAGCTGTAGCACGAGCATCAGAGGCCACTGCTGCTGCTCACTCTGATGGAAACAAGTGGAAGAGAGAACAAACGCCATCCCCTTACAAAAGAATGAAAAACACGAACAGATCACAAAATGATTATTAAATCCATAAGAGGCACAAATCCCCCTTGAGGCCATTTACCAACCACACCTGGGCCTGTTGTCCATGTGGACCCTTGAAGCAACGCCCTTTGCGTGTGAGCAAACCACTGATGTTATGAGGATGCCAGTTGGATATGTGGAGTGGGCAACAAAAGTCAATATGAAATTAAATAGAATTCATTTTGGGAGATTTCTCTTATTTTTACATGACAGTCAAGTGAGAGTGTAAAAGAGGGGAAACACTACTGTCACAACAAAAACTGCAGTGCTTAAATATATGGGTATCACTTAAAAAACAACATTTTAATTAAGCCTATTAAAAGCAGTGAACTAAAATAAATTGTATTATATAAATTTAAATAAAAATATTTATTTTAAAATAATTTATTAAAATAAATCATTTTTTGAACTTGTTTATTTGATTAACAAATACTCAACCTATAATCCCCATACGTAAATGTAATATATGTACATATATTACATTTCCACATATGAAATATATTGTCATATTTAAGTAAAAACATATATAAAACCAATTAAAAATTGGAACAACTTCATTATTAACACATGTGTATGTATAATACATTCTCAAAAATGTATGTCATGCACATGAAAATCTATCCTAAAACCCATTAATACATGTTGGTATTATATAAGTAAATATAACAGATAGACATGTATTTAAAATCTATTATAAAACATAAACATACATATACACAACTTCTTTGTATTTATGTTGTTTTAATAAAGTTGTGTATAGGAATTATATATTCTTGACATATACGGTTGCTACATACATAGAAAAACATCATATAGATATTATTAACATATATACAATTAAAAGTAAATTTTACTATGGGATTTTATATGTGTTAACAACTTATATCTTCATCTACCCAAAGAATGTACATATGTGAAAATTATATACAGTCTTACTGGTAACATATATGGCAATATCACTTTCAATATAGGGCAATATATATATTACATTTCTGTATGTTTAAAAAAAAACTATGCAACAGCTGCATTACTTTAATTCAGCTAACAGTGACCATGAGCTTACTCATAATTATGATAGAGCTCCACATAAAAACTTTTTTTTTCTAAAAAATTCTGTTTCATAAAGAAATCAGTAATTTCCATCTGCTACAAAAAACCTAATCAGAACATCCCTTCTCTGTATGATCAACAATTTAACAGCGTCAAACTCTCATTTGACACATTCAGAAGTGAACATACGTGTACAGACAAGACAATACAATCACTGACACACTGCTTTTACAGTAAAGCTATTTGCCCTTTTGTATAAAGGTATAAGTAGGGGTTTTATTTAAAAGTAATGTTGTTAGTAATGTAAAACAATAAATCTAATCACTATTTTAGTTAAGTAATTAGTAATGTGTAATTGATTTTTTGAGTAACTCACCCAACTCAGGATCTAAAAGACAACTCAGCAAACATGAAGCATGACTTCCAGCGCTGACAATCTGACAAAATAAAAAAATCTTAATTAGAATTTAATTAAATATTCCTGCTGCAAGGTTTCTTCCCCTTTTTTCAACAGAAGAAAACTACAGACAGAACAAGTGATGGGTAAATTACATCCATGCCACACATCAATACACAATTCAGCTACATTAGTATATGAGTGAAACCAAAACTACAATTAGTAGTACACAATTAAAGTAAATTATAACAATAAAAAAAAAAAAATCACTAATAAATCTAGTCATGGTTCAACAAAAATAGGTGTGTAAGTTACATTGTTAGATTTTAAAATAAGCGCACAGACAACTTGCACTGTTTGAAATGAAAGGTTCTGTGCCAGCGTTAAACGGTGACTCCTAAGGTTCCCGACTACGCCTCTTCTACGCTTAAGACTTAAATAGCCAATAATAAATTAGAAAGAAATATAAAAGCCAATCTAAGCTAAAACTTTAATTTGACTGATTTTCAATTGGGTGGGCACTGCCCACCCTTGCCCACACATAGCCACGCCTCTGGAGCAAACATCTTAAGACCAGGTCTTGGGGGAATCATTGGGATATTCAGTACTGAGACGAAACAATAAAGGTCTTAAGTTCTCCAAGTCTCTCAGCATCAGAATCATGGACAACTCCTCAAAGTGCTGCGCTTTCGAAGCACCCATCTTGGATGAAGTCCTACCTCCGATATTATTCGTCGAATTCATTTTAGGCCTTATGGGGAACGTCCTCGCCCTCTCTATGTTCTTCTTCCACAGGGACACCTGGAAGCCCAATTCTGTTTATCTTGCCCATCTCGCTGTGGCAGATTCGGTGGTCCTTTTCTGCCTTCCTTTCAGGGCCGACTACTACCGCAGGGGCAAGGACTGGGTCTACGGAGATGCTTTCTGCCGTATTTTGCTGTTTCTTTTGGCCGCCAACAGAGCTGCTGGTATATTCTTCCTCACTGCTGTCGCCGTGGACCGATACCTGAAGATCGTCCACCCTCTAAACCGCATCAACCGAATGGGTTTGACCTACGCCTTGTGGGTCTCTGTTGGCCTGTGGGGTCTCATCATAGCCATGACTGTCTACCTCCTAACAGACAAGCATTTCTACTATCGAAATAACCGCACGCAATGTGAGAGCTTCAACATATGTCTAGGTCACAATGCATTGTCTGACTGGCACAATTCATTCTACGTTATCCAGTTCTTTGTGCCCACCGGCATTGTTATCTATTGCACGGCTTGTATTACGTGGCAGCTGAAGAGTAAGACAGTGGACACACAGGGCAAAATCAAAAGAGCCGTGCAGTTTATATTAGCAGTTGCTCTAGTTTTCATTATATGTTTCTTTCCGAGCAATGTCTCCCGTATCGCCGTCTGGGTGTTGAAGAGCTGGTATAGTGAGTGCCAGTATTTCCGTGATGCAAATGTGGCTTTCTACACGACTGTCTGCTTTACCTACTTCAACAGCGTGCTCAACCCCATCGTCTATTACTTCTCCAGCCCAGCGTTCAGTGGATCCCTCAAGAAAATCTACATGAAACTTCTAGGAAAGAAAATGCACGATGAGGAGGACGATGAGAAGAACAATCACAGTTCTGTTACAGTATCAGCTAATGTATCTTAAGTTAATATTCACTATGTAGTGTTGATATTATAAAGTCATACACTTTATAATTCATAATAATGTTTATTCAGATGTCAACAATAGCTGTTAATGTATATAGCCTAATCATCGATTTGTGACCTTCATAAACATTTAATATGCCCTTGACATTAGTCTGTTTATATAAATTAATTACCTACACAAATGACTTCACTAATACTTTAATAAATGTCTTCAGCAGTCCTCTAGCTTTGTCTGATTATTTCATTGTAAAAATAGAAATATAGTAAAATTAACACTATATGGAAATATTCAATGTTTTAGATATGAACAAAGTTTTTTTTTATCGAATGTGACTATAATTTCTATTACTGTACCTATGTTGTTGTCATATTGTGCTGTATTTTCCTATGATTTAAAAAAAACTTTTTAAAATAATTACTGCATATTTTAACTTATTTACTTATTAAATATTTAACATGCATAATTTTACTTAATAGGCCTACTTATTAAATTAGGACTGAAATAATTTTTATATGCTTTCATTTTTTAAAGCAAACAGACTATTCAATTTACAATAGGCTAGTTCAGGCAAGTCTTTGTTTTTGAGTGTATTAAATCATAAATGTTGCTAATTATTATTATATTATTAGAATATTGCATTATGGTAGGCTATTATTAATATTGATATTAATTATATTGTATTAATACTAACTATATTGTTAAACGGTATTGTTAATATCAATAATTATTGTTATGATTGTATTAAGTCATGTAGGCTATATAAAATTCCTACTACACTCTAAAAAATGCTGGGTTGTTTCAACCCAATTTTGGGTCAAATATGGACTAACCCAACTTTTGGGTTAAAAATTTAATGTAAAAATTTAACCCAACAGCTGGGTTAGTCCATATTTGACCCAAAATTGGGTTGAAACAACCCAGCATTTTTTAGAGTGTAATAATATTGAAATCATAGCATGCCAATATAAAATCACGTTTTCATTCAATGTTTCATAAACGTACTGTCTTATTGACAAAAGGAGCTACCAAATGATAAACCCACACATTAAAAACAACCTTCGCAAGATTCCGTAAATTACTGCACGCTAATTACGCGAAGGATAAAACACGCCAAAAGAACAAAAGAGTTTGCATCGGGTCTCGCAGCTCTCGCTCGCTGTGTGTTTGGCGCAGGCGCGCTGTATGCGGTGTGTGCGCATTGTGTGTGTGAACTGCCGGCGAGCTTAAAAATATTACCGAGCGGCGGGAATGTCTGGCAGGTCAGTGCGCGCCGAGACCCGGAGCAGAGCCAAAGATGACATCAAACGCGTTATGGCCGCTATTGAGAAAGTACGAAAATGGTAAGATCGCGAGAAAAAGCTCTGTGTTTGTTCCACTGGAGAAAAAAAAATGCGCTTGTGGGGGAGGAGAGAGAAAGAACAAACGAGAAGGACAGAGTGAATTATAAGGGTCATTTTTGAGAAGTGAACTCGAGCGCACGCCAGGTGCTATGCGCTCACCCGACACCATGCACTAAAAAAATGTTTTGGAGGGATTTCAAAGGTTTCTGATGGAGATGAAGTGGGTTGAACCCAGAAGCCATTTCGTTGCAGTCACATGAAGCCATTTCTCGCTGCAGTTTGGCGCACTGTGATGTGCAACATCTGTGTTTTGGGGATGAAAGGCTGGGTAAACTCACCTGTGCGCGCGAGAGTCACAGTCGCTGTAACGCACACAGTGAGTTGAAATGCAGCTCAGAGTCTCTTTACATCAAATAAAGCTGAACACATGGAGCGCTGTGGGGGCTGGGACAGGGAAGTGAGCGACTGCATGCCTGATATTTGTCGTTAACAACATTAAAGCCACGTTTCAAAGATGTGGCTTTTAGAAAAAGGATGTTATCTTTAGACATTTTACATATAAACCCATTTTTGCCTGCATTCATTTTGTTGCTTAAGAAAAATAATTCGGAGTGCAGGTTTTTGATATTATGAAGCACAACATTTTACCTAGCTTTTCTTGTAACCACAGGCATTTTTGCTTGCATGTTATTTCTGGTTCCATCTCCTTTTTTATTTATTGGATATGACTTTTTAATATGCTCTTTTTTTTAAATATAATATCTCTTTTTATTAGATATATTGTTTGTGTTTCATATGGCTCGTATTGCCATGTTATTTTAAAAGTACTGCCATTGCAGAAAAAATATATCAGGTTCATTTAAGTGTATTTTATTTTAGGTAAACACAAAATCAGTAATGGCCTATTTACTTTTTAAATACTCATTCCTGGTCTTATTGTACAAAATTCATCAGTGTGTATTAATTACTGCAGTGAATATATTTGGCTTTTTAAATCAGAATGTGATTTTCTCTTAAACAATCATAGGCCGTGTAAGCTATTGGATAATGCTAACCATGTAACCAAATAGCTATTCAGGTATTGAAGTACTTCTTTTTGGGCTACAGATCTTTGTTTTAACAATTCACAGGGAGAAAAAATGGGTGACGGTTGGAGACACTTCACTGCGTATCTTCAAATGGGTTCCAGTGACTGAACCAAAGTCAGACGATGTAAGTGTTAAGGTGTGCGACAACTGTGCATTCTTTTCTTTTTATGAAGTTGTAGTTCATTAATATTCTGTCTGACTTCTGAACAGAAGAACAAAAAAAAGAAGGGCAGAGAGGAGAAATATGGATCAGAGGTGACGACTCCAGAGAACAGTTCCTCTCCGGGAATGATGGACATGCACGGTCAGTCTCTTAACCATGCCAAGATTTTAATGTAATTTGACAGTACTGACTTTTAAATGACAAGCTGCGGTTTCCCTTATAGATGAGAACAGTAATCAGAGCTCAATAGCTGATTCCTCTCCAGTGAAGATGGAGAACAGCTGTAGCACGAGCCCGACACCAGAGGCCACTGCTGCTGCTCACGCTGATGGAAACAAGTGCAAGGCAGAACATACACCATCCTCTGACAAAGGTACGAAAAACCACTCTGATCACATGAATATATTTCATGTTTACACAAAAAAAAAAAAGTTGCTGAAAATGTACTCACTCTCAGGTCATCCAAGATTTAGATCTGTTTGTTTTCTCATGGGAACAGATTTAGAGAAATTCAGCACAACATCACTTGCTTACCAGTGGATCCTCTGCAGTGAATGGGTGCCATCAGAATAAGAGTCCAAACAGCTGATAAAAACATCACAAAAATCCACACTACACCAGTCCATCAATTAATGTCTTGTGAAGTGAAAAGTTGCATGTTTATAAGAAACAAATCCATCATGAATGCATTTTAACTTCAAACTGTTGCTTCTGGCCAAATTACAAGTTCTCTATCCATAATATGATCTCTCTAGTGAAACTGTTTTGGACTGATTACTTTTGTAAACAGTGCTTGATCTGTGCATATTTCTTTCCTGATTCAGACCAGATTACTTTTTCACTGGAGAAGGCAATTATTATGTATTGCGAACAGAATCTTAATGATGGATTTGTTTCTTACAAACACACAGCTTTTCACTTAACAAGACATTAACTGATGGACTGGAGCTTGTGGATTATTGTGATGTTTTTATCAGCTGTTTGGACTCTCATTCTGACGGCACCCATCCACTGCAGAGGATACACTGGTGAGCAAATGATACAATGCTAAATTTCTCCAAATCTGTTGCGACGAAGAAACAAACTCATCTACATCTTGGATGGCCTGGGGTGAGTACAGTTTCATAGAGACAGTATTCAAAACATTGCATCCAAGATCTGAAAGAAATGTGATGCATCACAATTGGATGAATCACAGTTGTGGTTGATTTTTTACAGGGAATTGTAACTCCACTCCTTCAGAGACCTCAACAAGCAAAAAAGATACTCAGTTATCAGGGGAGAAGGAGTCCCCATCAGACACCTCGACAAACACTCAGGTAAAAGCATCACTTACGTTCACGTCGGAAGAAAATAATCAAGGCTGGGAATGACTTGCGGGTGAGAAAACATTTTGCTTTTTGTGTTTTGTTAGGAAAGTGAAGATGGTTCCCCACCCACAAAGAAAAGTAAAGTGGAATCATCTTCTCAGGACTTAGATAACTAAAGCTAACTAGTTTGCTCCCACGTTTCAAACACGTCACTGTCACAAACCAATGAGGAAACCTGACCCATTTGACAAACCATTCCTGATCTTCAAGTACAGCTTCACCTTCTTCTTCTCACCTGGAGCGAACGTTTGTAGACATCACTGTGCCAGTGAACCGAGGTTGATGGCAAACACTGACCTGATCCTGTGAGAAACCTTCAGCCTCGCTCCATCCAATTCATGCACGATATACAGCGTTAGTTTAACAATAACGAGAGTGAATGCACTGCATAGATTTGTCAAGATAAAAGATGGATTTGCTGCTGTGATCATCTTTGTTTTAAATTTTTTATTATTTAAATTAAAGACTCTACTAGTTGTTTTTCTAACTATTTTGCAGATTGTTGTATGGTTATTGTGCAGGTGTTTGATTTGTTTATAGATTCTCTACTGGTTTGTGTGCCTTCTGGCTCTATGATGTTTTTTTTTTTTTTTTTTGTGGCTTTTGTTTTTAAAACTTTTCGAAGCATTACTGCTTTTTAAGGGGAGGAAGAATTTTTTTTTTTTTTTTACACATCAAAATGACTCGATATATACCTCATTTCCAAACCAGCTGAGCTGGAACTTAATTCTTGACTGATGGACAATAAATCCAATTCACTGAACACAATCTGGCAGTTAGTAAAAATGATGTCATTTTCAACAATAAATCCACTCTGACTTAAATACGTACGCAACATACAAGGAACTCACAATGATATACTCTAGAGATACATTGGGACCATGTTTTCTTGAAATGATTTTGACTTGTACAGTTGATTAATTTTGGTTTTATTTATTTCATCATTAGTGCTTCTTTTTATCATATTCAATTTGTTTTAATAAAAAATGTTAACTGAGTTGGTTGTGACTAGCCTATTTTTTTTTGACTAGCCTATTTTACCTTCATGCCTCTTTTGATCTAAGTATTTTAGAGCTTTTTATCATTTAAAGATAGTCCTGGTAACACAGCTAAACGTTTCGTTTTGAAAAGGCTAAGAATGTTTTCATATTTTATATAGCATACAGTATACCACAGATGTATTTCATATATTTACTCAATGTTGCATGAAAGTTATGGCGTTGTTAGCACGCCCCCTAACGACACTTTATCGCATTACCCCATTACCCCCGTGCAAACTTACAGGTGCATCTCAATAAATTAGAATGTCGTGGAAAAGTTCATTTATGGGGTGGAGAAGCTCATAGCCCAAGTTGCTTGAAGTCCAGTGTTAAGTTTCCACAGTCTGTGATGATTTGGGGTGCAATGTCATCTGCTGGTGTTGGTCCATTGTGATTTTTGAAAACCAAAGTCACTGCACCCGTTTACCAAGAAATTTTGGAGCACTTCATGCTTCCTTCTGCTGACCAGCTTTTTAAAGATGCTGATTTCATTTTCCAGCAGGATTTGGCACCTGCCCACACTGCCAAAAGCACCAAAAGTTGGTTAAATGACCATGGTGTTGGTGTGCTTGACTGGCCAGCAAACTCACCAGACCTGAACCCCATAGAGAGTCTATGGGGTATTGTCAAGAGGAAAATGAGAAACAAGAGACCAAAAAATGCAGATGAGCTGAAGGCCACTGTCAAAGAAACCTGGGCTTCCATACCACCTCAGCAGTGCCACAAACTGATCACCTCCATGCCACGCCGAATTGAGGCAGTAATTAAAGCAAAAGGAGCCCCTACCAAGTATTGAGTACATATACAGTAAATGAACATACTTTCCAGAAGGCCAACAATTCACTAAAAATGTTTTTTTTATTGGTCTTATGAAGTATTCTAATTTGTTGAGATAGTGAATTGGTGGGTTTTTGTTAATTGTGAGCCAAAATCATCACAATTAAAAGAACCAAAGACTTAAACTACTTCAGTCTGTGTGCACTGAATTTAATACACGAGTTTCACAATTTGAGTTGAATTACTGAATAAAATGAACTTTTCCACGACATTCTAATTTGAGATGCACCTGTACACTTGCATATTGTGCAGAAATGTTTCTGATACGAACATAATTTAAAGCGTTCACTAAAAACATGGGTAAAAAAGCGAAAGAGAGAGAGATAGAGATCAAATATTTATAAGACACTTTCCACCACAACTAAGAATTCATATTACATCGAGGCTATATGATCCTTAATAAACCTTTACCTGCAGTTAACCTACACCTAAACGTTATAACATTTAGAACATTACTCTCGTATGTTTTTAGTTAACTTTTCAAGAGTTTGTTGATGTAATTCGTGTTAAGTATCTTACCTCAGATCCGGCGTCTTGTCAAACTGCGCGCGCTTTTCAGTCTCTTCAACGGTTTATTTTATTTTTTATTTATTTATTTTTTTTAATTATTATTTTTTTTTTTGTCTCGCGAGCTTGTTCAACAACTCTCTGCCATTCACAAAATGAAATGAGAATAATAATTTATTTGACAAACTTTTGGCAAACGTGGTAAATTCCCCTTTTTTATATAAAAGGGACATTGTTAATAAAAAAACGTCACTTGTATTTTGGCCATAAACATACACTTCTAATTAGCAAACACCACTAATTATCCTAATTAGGTTAGCAAAAAGCGTCAAATTTACATCAAATATGCTATTTTCGTTATTTTATGTGGGGTTCAGAATTGTCTTATCAGGCTGCATTTTTAAGGGACCTGAATTATTGACCAAAGGCCCCTTCTGTTCTATTTAGGAGCTGTAGAACCTTGTGATGGGATCTGCTGACCACCCTTTCGTGAAATTGAGAAACTATGAGAGTGGCGTTTCAAACTTTGGCTATAAGTGCAGTTCTAAAACTTTGAGATATAAATTTAGATGAAAGATCAAGACTTAAAGTCATAGGTGGTTTTATTATGTGTCGGCTAATAATTGTATTCAATGGATCACACCAGTGACTGACTCTAAATTGTGGCTATAACTGTCCTCATATCGTTCATGAAATGTTTGTGAAATGTTTAAAAGGTTTTCACAAAAACATGGTCAGAATCCATGTGTAGTCAGAAAGCGGCGCAATATATCCAGACAGACAACGACAAGAAAAATCTTTGAATGTTTGTATTGAGTTCAAGTGAATATACAGTACATGAAACAGTACAATAGTTAAAGACTGTCACAATATTTCAGTAGAAACAGACCATATATTTACAATGAATGCAAATTTTTCTGATCAAATTCATTTAAATCAAAGGGGAATAATCATGAATATTATACATATTTAATATAATCTTGTGCACCATTTCATTGCGGGTTACCAATTCTAACACTTGCAGTTTATTAGGTTGCTAAATAAACTGTTATATTACATCAATAATAAGAGATACAATATGATCTTGTGCTTAAAAATTGTGCTTTAGTAAAGGTCTGTTCACACCAAATTTGAGGTGACTAAAATATATGGAATTATAAAATATTTGGAAGCCATTGTTTGCACCAAAACAATTCTACACTGCTTTTTGACGCAGAAATTTCTTCATTCTCTGAAAAAAGTCTGGATACCTGAAGTAACTGTTCGGCATTTTATTTCACACAAAAAAAGATTCAATCTTAAAATCTTGCCGTGCATTTATTTTATGCCAAGAAGTCGTACTTGGTGTGAATAGGCCTGAAATCTACAGGACATACCATCGAAATACACATAAAAAGCCATTCAAATGACAATATTATAACTATATATATATATATATCTGACGTTTAACAGTAAAAATAACTTAGTTCCAGACAATGGCAGTTAAACTCCTGTGCTGTATACATTTAAAGTGAGAAGTGCAATAAGTTAATAGTGGTTAGCTTCAGCTTTGTTTGGTGCACTTGTACTGTTTTGAGTCTTTGATAACAGTCTGTTACGAGCTCTTCAAGCTGAAGTGTGTAATTTCGTTTCATTAAAATAACTTCATTAAAATCTTTCATCCTGGTTTAATATGCAGAGACAACTGTAAGTAGACCATTTGTAGCGCGAATTACTGAATAGTGCAACAACCGTGGCTATGTTCAGAATAGCATACTACATACTACAGTATGTATACTGTGTATAGTATGTATAATTTCTGTATGCATAGAATACCTGGGTGAAAATGTGCAGTATACAATCAGATCCCATAATACAATGTGCTCGACATGAGTCAATTCAACATGAGTAACGAATAAACTGAAATTAAAATCCACTATAATTTTAAACAAAATTTAGCTTAATTTTTTGTTGTTGCATAATGCGTACCATTTCACATACTATCTAAAAAACAGTGGGCAGTATTCAGTGTATACGGTCTAGTGTGCAGTACGCAGTGTGCTAGTATACCAATCCTAACATAGGCTACAGCTTTGTGGAGCTTTCAAAACATTGCTGTTTGTTTGAGCATCCTGAAATGTCAGCTTCTGACTCAACCAATGGGTTGACTTTGGGGTGGAGCTACAATAGCAGAGAGAGGAAAACCTGTTTGGAAACAGTCATTATTTTTGCAATTCCATTTTGTGCCACTAGAAATTACACACAGCAGCTTTAAATACACTGCAAAGTATCGCTAAACCGTTCCCAGTTTTCTTGCTGGTAATTCATCATTAGATCAATCAACACAGGACAGTGAAAAATCTACAAAACACACAAAACAGTATTGATAACAGAAATATCTCTCGCCTTCATAACATTCAAATTCATAAATGCAGCATACCTTAGCCTTCATTTGGGTGGATTCATTTAGGGAATGTACAAGAGGTTCGAATGTATATATGCTGTGTACAAAAATAGCGTATAATCTGGTTGAAAGCGAACTGTGCATAGCCTGCTCACAGGCCGAGGGGCTGAGGGGAAGTTCAGAAGGTTTGGTCATCGTTGCAAGAGTCTGTCCAGTGACCGAATGCTTCACAGATGTCGCAGTATGGTCGTTCGCCGCTGCGGCTCCCGTGGTATGTGGTGTGTGGAGGCGAGTCTGGGGATTGCGTTTGCGTGGGACAGTCCTCCGTGTCGTGCAGGTCGAAGCAGTCGCAGATGTCGCAGAAAACGCGTGGTGGGGCTTTCTTCTTCTTTTTGACCTCACCAAGACTTGAGAGACAGAGGATAAATTTTTTTTATTTTTCGTAAACCCTGTGCGAAGAATAATAATAGCAACGAAGATGCAAGTATTGCAATGCTTGTCAAGTCTGTACAACATGACCATGTGCCAGGGTTATTACGGTTAACAGAAACATTTCATTTTCATTTAGTTTAACTTGATGAAATAAAACTGAAATAATTTATAAAAACTATAGACATTTAAAAAAATTATAGTAATGACAAAAACACCCAACAAAATTACTAAAACTAAACTAAATAAACTTCAAAATTTAAATGGAAAATATAAAACTAAAAACAATCTCTAAATATTAATAAAAATATTTAAAATATTTAATTACATTTTTTTTGTCTGCTAAACAAAAAAACATGTCAAGATGTCAAAACCAAGCGGCAACCTTCTGGTCTCTCTCGTGAAACCAACACGGAAGTGACTTAAACTGTAATTCGTCAACTGGCCGCTAGAGGCTGGCTGCAAAAGGGAGTCAATCCCATAGACTCCCCATGTTAAAATGCCCAACTTTACAGCAGAAAAAACACGTTTACAGCCTGGTTCAAAAAATTATTTTGGTCTATATAGCTAATTTTGCCCTTCATGATAACTGAGGGTGGTGAATTTTTTTTATAACTCATCCGTTTAAATTATATTGAGCCTTAAAGTTCTGCATAATTAAGAGCATGGCCAGTTGAGTGACAGGCGGATTGCCGCTGCTGTCACCACTAGCGAGCTAGGTGGGTGTGGTTTCAGCAACCAGCTCCGCCCACGTCCTGCTTCTTTGCCCATTTTCGATTATCCGGGAGTGAGGCGTGGTGATATGCTTGCCAAGATGGCGACGGCCGACTCTGCCTACTTTGGGCTTCAAAAATGCTCTTCAGAAACCTACGGGTGACGTCACGGACACTATGTCCATGTTTTTTGTTTTTTTTACAGTCTATGGTCAAAACTCAGGTGGACTCACCCATCATTTTCATCATTTCCGTTGAACTCGGTCAATGCCATTTTCTTCAGCTTCACCTTCAGTTCTTCATTCTTCCTCTGGAGGTCCACAATGACTGAGTTCAGGAAGTTGATCTGATCCATGCAGGAAAAGATGCAGAATTTAGAAATTTACACATATATCCTAAAAATCAATCAAAATATAGAGCAGAAGAGTTTTACCTGTCCCTCAGCAAACTCTTTCTCTTCTCTCAGTTGGTCTATAGCAGCATCACCTACAGGTGAAACGAACAAACAGTAATTCAGGTCAGTGAGAAAAGCGCTGAATGTCTATGTTGGAATTAAGGAAGATTTGTAAAAAATTTAAGTTTGTTTAGTTTTAGATTCATTTTTCAAATGGAAATAAAAATAGTAGCACGGTATGTATTACTCATACTACTTCCATTTCCAGTGTAACAAAATTCAAAGCAAAAGCAACTGTTATTTTTAACAAATATGACGACATTTTAACATAAAATTGGAATAAAAATTGAAAAAAAAAAATTATTTCTTCTGAGATGAGAACTTTGATGAGAACTTTGAATCATTGATCAAATAATGGCAGGGTTGGTGAGCAATAGAGACTTTTTCAAAATATTACAAAATCTTTCCCCAAACTTTTAAATGATGAATTAAATGTGAATTAAAGTAGCTGGCAATATACAGTATACAGTATAGAATGCAAAATGCTGTCACTCATATTGTTCCAAATATAAATACGCTGACGGACCTGAACTGACTTCCTCTCTCCTCCTCCCTGTCTGCCGGACCTCCAGCTTTTGCTCCAGGCTGTTCACTCGGCTCTGCAGCTGGGCTTTGTCCCTCTCTAGAGACGTCACAGCTGACTGGAGTGTCTTGGCCATGGCATTTTCCACACGAAGCGCTGCAATCTGGAATGAAAAATTATTTTTTCCCTTATCCAACAATATTAAGCGCCAACAATACAAAGTTTAATATAAAAAGAAAAAAATAGGACCAACTGCTTTAGACAGCTTTAGTGTTTTGAAATGAATTTAATCTACTAGAAGCATTGTTTTTATATAAGACAAATTCAGTCATAGTTCACAGTGAATAAAACATACTTTTAAGAATGATCCAGAGGTTTAGTAAGACTTAGAGTCAAATCCAAGAGTCAAAGTTCTTACCTCATTTCGTAGTGTCTCTAGCTCTTTGTCTTTATCAGACATCATTGCATTGGAGTTCTCCCTGTGAGGACAGACAAGAGCTCATTGTAACTGGTTGGATTTACAGTCATGTTACAAAAGCCATATGCACTCTGAGAACATGCATAATACCATCTCTCAATGGAGCTCCAAAGATTAAAAGCTTACAGAAAAACATGAAAAAAAATGAACAGATATCCAGTGGGACTGCGCAGTATTTTTAGGGTGGAGGAAAACAATAGAGCTGAAGCCAAAAACTTTTTTTATTTGAGCTTTTCAACTAAACAGCAGTCATGGAAACAGATCATCTCTCTAGATGTGGTAATCTTGGTGTATCATAAAACACAGATCTGTAAAGAACATGTACTGACAAGCTTTTTTGAAAGCCTTCATTTCCCATGAGATGAAATGACATTTAAAGCCTCCAGAGTGCATGTGATCTCAAATCAAGCTCTCATTTGAACAATTACTAAGACAGAGCTCCATTAAGCACCATCAAAAGCATGTGACATGCTGTTTATAACCACAGATAATAAATTTGGTTTTTGAAAGCTTGTGAAGAAATTTAAAGGAATAGTTCATCCAAAAATGAACAGTTGCTTACAGTGTACTCAACCTCAGGCCATCCAAGATGTAGATGATTTTTTTCTCTTCAATGGAATAGATTCGGAGAAATTGAGCATTACTTCACTTGCTCACCAATGGATTCTCTGCAGTGAATGGGTGCCGTCAGAATGAGAGCTGATAAAGACATCACAATAATCCACACCACTCCAGTCCATCAATTAATGTCTTTTGAAACAAAAAGCTGGATTATGGAGTATTTTGCACCTGAAGCAATGGTTAAAGTTATAACACCTTAATGACCTTAAGGAATTGTTTATTGCAAATATGCAGCTTTTCACTTTACAAGATGTTAATTGATGGACTGGAGTGGTGTGGATTATTGTGATGTTTTTATCAGATGTTTGGACTCATTCTGTCATTCTGACAGCATCCATTCACTGCAGAGGATCCATTGCTGAACAAGTGATGTACTGCTACATTTCTTCAAATCTGTTCTGATGAAGAAACAAACTCATCTACATCCTGGGTGAGGGTGAATAAGCTTTAAATTTTTGCTTTTAAACTTCCAATTGAAGACTTCCGTCTTGATTTGAATGAACATGATACTGAATCAAAGACATGTGCTTACCTCTCTGTAATCTCCAGCTGGCTAGTCAGAGCTTCGCTGCCAATCTGCCAAAAAAAACAAACAAAAAAAAACATGATACATGATAACTCAATCCCTCAAACTGATGGAGAACGTCACAGGGCAACACATTTTAGAAGAGCTGACAGGAAACGTCTAAGGAGAGATGCAGACAGATAAATACCTTCTGCTGCACGTGGACGTCCAACTCCTGAGCCAACGTCCCTTTCTTGTCCTGGAGTGACACCTGCCTCTGAGACTTCTGATTGGCTGACAGTTTTAGCTCCTCACTACACAGAGAGAGTGATAAGGAGAGAGTTAATGCCTATACTATCAAACAGGACTAGCATACTCACATACTAGTATTTGCAGTACGTGAATTTTCTGTGTGCATTTAACACCTGGATGACCTACACTACCATTCAAACGTTCGTGGTCAGTAAGATTTTTTTAAGACTTTTATTCATCAAGGACACATTAAATTGATCAAAAGTGGCAGTAAAATCATTTATAATATTAAAAAAGACTTCCAATTCAGACAAATGCTGTTTTTTGTTTTTTACTTTCTATTTATCAACAAATTCTGAAGAAAATCTATCAAGGTTTCCACAAAAATATTAAGCAGCACAACTGTTTTCATTTATAATAATAATAAATGTTTCTTGAGCAGCAAATCAGCATATTAGAATGATGTTTGAAGGATCATCATGTGACACTAAAGACTGGAGTAATGATGCTAAAAATTTAGCTTTACAGGAATAATTTACATTTAATATAAATTTAAAATGTATTCAAATAGAAAATAGTTATTTTAAATTCTAATAATATTTCACAATATTACTGATTTTATTGGTTTATTCAAATAAATGCAGCCTTTGTGAGCATAAGAGACTTCTTTCAAAAACACAGAAAAAAAATCTTACTGATTACATACTTTTAAACAGTAGTGTACCGCATTTACCAAAATATGTAGCATACCAGAGTACACTGTGTGGAATACTGTACCCACAATGCAATGCGCTCAACTTGACTTTCTATTTCATATATGACAAATTATTTGGAAGTGATAAATGTAATATTTAGCTAAACATATCACTTCCAGTTAATTGGTCATATTTAATTTTAACATTTAGTTAAACAGTCAAGATTAAAATTGTAAATAAACACATTTCCATGTAGCATACTACTGATTATCATAATATTCTGCAGCATATAGTACATATACTGTGCAGTATGTAATGTGAGCAGAGTCAAAAACAAATTCTGAACATAAAATACAGTTTTTTTTTTTGTTTGTTTTTTTGTATTTCTGTATTTTTGCATTATAATGCACAGAGATTTTCATGTTCTTTTTGATGGCAGTGACAACAAGCCCTCAACCCTTCAATCCACCCTGAGGTCAATCCTGTTATCCTTTCCTATCTTCCTCTCAAGGCAATGCACATTGTTTAATAATGTCATCTTTCCTTTCCATCACGACCCGTCAGCAGTTAAGACATTTCAAAGACCAAGCGCTTGACAAATAACACCGTTTGGTTACAAAAAGCGGTAGTAAAAACGTGAGCACGAAAAATAAATAAATAAAAACACACTTCAGAAAGGTCACCATCCTCCTCCTCATGTGTAACGAATGAGCCAATCTATTTTTACCCAGGGTGCATTATGATGCAGGAATAAATCAAAACATGCACACTCAAAACTCAAGCAGAAAATCAAGGTGAAGTCTCTAAATTATTAGAACAAATGCACTGTCGCAAATAACTACAACCTATAAGAGCCCCACAAATTCAAAAAGAATATTCTGTGTTCAATAAAGCGTAACATTTTTTCCATAAAGAAAAGAATACCAAAAAATATATTATTGTAAGCTACACTATGATAGATATTCATGAGGATCAGAAGATCAACAGAGTGTTATGAAAGGAACTCCATGGGATCTCACATGGAGTCGAGACCATTAGACAGGCGGAAAACAGCAGCTGTAGCTGGAAAGATGCGGTTACGTAAAACTCCCTGGAGGAGAGAAGCTCACTTCTGAAACGTTCGGCTATGAATATCTTCAGCACAAGAGTTCAAAAGAGGCTCCACATGGGTACCTGCTTGCATCACTGGAGCCGTCACTCGCTGGATGCGCCATTCAACCGCGGCTTGAAGGAGTGTGTCGGATCAGCTCGAGTTATAAAGGCTTTGAGCTTCGGTTTGTGGCGCTTCAATTCAGAGTCAACATGAATTCAGAATGGACCCCACTAGATTTTACACCACCAGAAATGTTCATTGTGGTTGTAAAAGCATTTTGAGCTAAAGGTTTATGCTTTAATGCCTAAAATTTATTGTCCAGACAGATTTATTGCAAATAAATTGCAAATAAACTGCTTAAATATAAAAAATGAAACCCTTTTTATTAGAATTTTTTAAATATTTATATATTTTCCCTCTTATTCTTCAATTCCTGGTGTCTAAAATCAGGTTCTGCCCTACATTTTTTCTTATTGATTATCCAGATTCAAAAGCTCTTTGTGTCAGAACGTGCATTATGCTTGTTATTCAAAAACTGAGGTAGAGTAATTTTGCTAAAAAAAAAAAATTAAATGGAAACATTTTCAAAATTGAAAAAATGGATTTTTAAATAAATTTAAATACATTTTTAAAGTAAATCAAAATAAATTGTGCTTAAATATGACAAGTGAAACATTTTATATTTAAACTTTATATATTTTTTAAAATCTTTTAGGTATTTTAAGGATTTATCTCTTAAGCGAGTGTCACCAAACCCTCTTATTTTTTAAACACTTTCATATAGACACTTTTCACCATCCATTCAATTACTGATGGATCAAATCAGGTTCTGCCCTATATTTTTCCTCTTATTGATTATCCTGAATGTGAAATGCTGCAAGCCAAATTCCACCTCTTATTGCATGTGAGCAGAACCGCTCAAAAATGTGTCCGAATGTGTATTGTTGTTATTCAGAAAAAAAAAAAAAAGTAAAAATTTTTGGAATTTATTTATTATTTTTTCAGCAGGTGTCACCGACACCCTCTTGTTTTTTCAAAAGCTTTCTTACAAAAGACACTTTTCATCATCCAGTCAATTCCTGATGCATTAAATCAGGTTCTGCTCTACATTTTTTCCTGATTGATTACACATGATCACAACAGCTCAGAACACGCACATTACGCCTGTTGTTATTCAGAAATCAAAGCTGTTGTGACCATGTGGACTTGTGATGTTATTCTGTGACTCACAGATCTAATTTAATCACAACAATGACACTAACATGGTACTTAACTGACTAATTAAGACCAAGATCCTTAATAGCACCAACTAAGCAGACAATTAATGTAATAAGATGCAGTTGAAAGATGTTAAGTGGGGCTCATTTGTTGCAGCTGTTGTTCAGTGGTCAGTAAACGTGAACTAATCCATGTGAGGCTGGATCATGTCATTTCCTCTCCTCGCTATTATTTCCAGTCCTCTCACTACTATCACTATCGATGAAAGTGTCAAAAAGTCCTAAATAAATAATGAAACAGTCAATGAAGAGAAAATGCATGGGTGCATGTCAGCAGGAGACTCACATTTCTTTGCGGAGGCTGACGATGCTCTGTGTTTCTGAACTCAGCTGCTCCTGATACTGAGAGTTCTGCTGCTTCAGGGCCTCAAGCTGGTGGATGAGATAAAAGACAAATAAATCAAGTGAAAGAAAGAGGTTTTAGGAAAAACGATTTTGGACAAAACATAGTGGGGTGAATGTCATGAAACCGTTCAAGAACATGTATTTTGCAAATTGCTTATTTAAGGACTATTTTATCATGTCTTTTCTTGGGTTCTTAAATTATTTTAATGACAATCAAGCATACTCCATTTCAAATTCTCATTACCATAAAAAATATCTACATTTCATACCTGCAATGTAAAAAAAAAAAAAATAAAAAATAAATTTTATACATAATTATTGTGTAAATATTATTTCAATTTACATAGTGTATTTCTACATAATGGTAGGATTTGTTGTACTTTTTAACTCAAATTTCCGAGGGTGACTTATGGTTCTAAAACTGGTTTTAAAATTATAAATTTGCTTCTGATATTAATAATTTATAGTGTATTTCTAAATAATGGTAGCATTTGTTGCATTTTACTATATGCTCATTTGCACAAAATATCTTTATTACAGTATTTTTCTAAAATGTCAGAAATTATCATTAACTAAAACTTTTTTTTTTAATTTTCATTAATACAATTTCATTAATAAAAAAAGCAGAAACAATATAGAAAAATATAGAAATTTAGAAATTTCATCTATAGAAAATTTGAAATTTTGCCTCAGCAACTAAAAGAAATAAAATATGTTTAAGTACTAAAATTATTAAAACTAAAATATTAAAACAGCTAAATAGTAATATTTAAAACGACAAAAGGACATAACAAACACAAAGTAACATTAGAAAAAAAAATGAAAATATAAAAAGAAAAACTAATTAAAATGATCCATAAATACCAAAATATATATAATACTAAAATAACACTGGGTAAAAGGCATTAAATTGTCATGAAATAATAATGTGATTATGCACAAAGGTGTTCTGGGTGTTTTTTGACATCTTTTTAACGTCCAAAAATTGTAAAATCAGACACCCCTCATCAACTAGATACACACTGAAGTACTAATTATTTCTGTAGCACAAAAATTGCAAGTTAAATGCTAAAGTTTAAAACTAATAGTTAGAAATTGGAACAAATACATAATCCTAAACATGAGTAATAATAGTGATGCTTGCTTTAGTCAAGCGAAAAAAAAAAAAAAACAGTTTAGTACAATCGATGAGAGCAGAGAAGATGGATCACATTTCGGAGTAATGCATACACAACAAATATTTAGAAAAAGCATGTCAGACCGTCACATCTGGTGAAGTCAGATTACTGTTCCCACGAGACCCATAATTCAATCCCATCACACTGGTGCTGGCTCACTGTGAGTAACTGGTCTGCATCAGACTGAAGCATTAATTACACTCTTCAGCACAAACGCCCATAACTGGCCGAGCCGATAATTAATATCATCTACATGCCAAGAACCAACATCAGCAGAGATTCGCCTGTGCTGATATCTCTGAGTGATTCAGTGTTTACATTCAGAAAGCCTGAGAGAATTACACTGTCATCATTGAATGAAATGTCATCAAACAACCATTTCATTCACACTCAGACACGTGAAAGCTTTCTTCAACTCATTCTCCACACCTTAACATCTATCTCTATTACTCACAGAAATAACACGCAAGACATTCAGTGACACAAAGTATTTTCTTTCTTTTCTGTGCATAAAAAATGTAAAAAAAAATCTGAAATATCCAACATTATGGCCAATATCGGAGGGAAAAAAATGCCACCAAACTTCAAAATGGGGGAAAACTGATTTTTAACAAATAAAAATCCTTTTTATTTGTTATATCTGATATTTTTCTCAAATTTCTCTTATACATTATTGCCAGGTGGAGAATTTAATTCACAGCAATGATTTAAATATAAATTTAAATATCTGTTTTATGGTTATACAACTGTTTATAAAAGCTTATGTTATCATATGGTTATTATTATTTATGGTTATAAAAAAGTATTTCTCAACTATCAGCAAAATATCCCGTTATTTTTGGGAAAAGCATTGTTATTATCAACTAAATCTAAAACTAAAATTCTGATTGTAAAAATGCTTTCTTACTTGAAACATAAATAAATATAAATATTAGCTGAAATGCTTAAATACAACTAAATAAACTAACACTAAAAATTTATGAATTATCGTACTTATTCAGATGGGGAATTTATTTTAATGTGTTGACTGAATTCAAGTATCTGAGGGTGTTTTATGGTTATAAAACTCCTAAAAATAAACTCTAGGAACTTAATATTTTAACTTAATAATTAAGTTCATTTCTGACACTGGTCAAAATTCTAAATCAATACATTGGGAGAAAAAACAACAACAACAACAAGAAACAGCGTTCACATTAAACCTTCACTTCTAAACGCTTCAAATGCAATCAGGCACCAAAACTAAATAGGAAAATGAATTTAAATAGGAAGAAATAAGCCCACTTATTATACAGTTTCAATATCATCCTAACCCAGTTCTAATACCTAAAAAAAAATGCTAACATTGCTGAATACCAACAAGTCACCGATATACAGTATCATGCATCCCTAAAAAGTGCACTACAGAAGAACGATCTTTACCTGGCACAGAGAGCTATAAACGCTGCCTGTGTAGTTCTGTTGGAGCGCTGTCACATCCATGCTGCTGTGTCTTTCCTGCTTTTTCCAAAACAAATGTGCCCTATCAATAATACATCCCCCTTCGCCCCCCTGCAGCGAAAGAGAGGCACGAGCTCTCGTTCCGCTGGCGTTCCAGCACACACTCACATTTGTGCAAACACACGCTCTGAAAAGCATCACACAGGGCAGCTTCATTATGCAAGGACGACAAGCCCCGCCCCCTCGACATCCCCCTGCTGTCCCCGCCCCCTCCTTCTCCTGTTCTCCGTCATCTGCCTGTTCTCGTCCTCAATGCTCATTCATTCTGTATTAACTGTTTCTACATGATGATACATGTTTGTCTCTGGTGTCATCTGAGAAATGAAAATCCTTGCATGAGAAAAGCCTCTATTATCTGTTTATTTTATGAATAAATATATAAACAGATTAAAATGATTCTGAAGGATCATGTGACACTTAAGCCTGGAGTAATGATTCTGAAAATTCAGCTTTGCATTACAGGAATAGATTACATTTTAAAATATATTCAAATAAAAAACAGCTATTTCAAATTGTAATAATATTTCACAACATTACTGTTTTTACTGTATTTTTGATCAAATAAATGCAGCCTTGGTGAGCATATGCACGAAAAACCCTTACGTATCTCAAACTTTTGTACAGCTGTGTATATTTTTAAAGCTGCAGCACAGGATGTGCAAGATACTTCAATCCTTGAATGACACAAAAAAAGAATGAAATTCAGGCTAAACTAAATTAGCTCTGCTTTTTTAAACCTTAAGGGGACAGAAGTCTAAAATGAGGTCACAATAAGGTTGTCTTTTTCAATACAGAAACCAAAAATACATTTAAAGGGACAGTTCACCCAAAAATTTAAATAATTTACTCACACATGTCATTTCAAAACAAAAAATAAGACCTTTTGAAAAATGTTCATGCTCCTTGTTTTCATATAACATCAGGTCATTGTTATAAATAAGTAGTCCATACCTAAAATTCTAAGTAATTTGATATCTTTGTGTAAGAAATAGAGCAAAATTTAAGTAAATCTCCTCTGTCATAACACACAAAGTTACTGTATGGCTCCAAAAGAGTTGGAATATAGTGCAAAAAGAAGCTTGAGCATTCACCAAAACTCAATTGGTGCTCTATGAATCATATGTTTAGAACAACACTCTTAAAAATAAAGGTTCCTTACTGGATGGTTGAAAATGAAAATTAATTTTCAGCTGAATATTTTCAGCTGCATCAGCGCATCACAAGCGAACACCCAATATAACCACAGACTGAACCAACAACACCATCTAAACCACGGCAGGTCAGTCAATATAATACAGATGCTGAATTCGATTGAGAACCAGTGATATAAGAAGACCTGTTACGCTTTCATGCAGTCTTAATGAATGTGAAAATCACAACCCCAGGAGGCCAGTCTCCTCTGATAAGTGCAGGCCGTTGGGGTGATTATGTAAGGCCACGTATGAGCGAACTGAACATGCTTTACATGCAGCCTGCAGGCGGTCAGATGTAGAGGACTCATGCATGAATTAACAGTGCGTCTGAACCATTATGTCAGTAAAAGTACAGTTACATAGTGAAAAATCTCTGTTCGCCTCTGAAGCAAACGTGTTTATTCAGCTACAAATGCTAAATATGTTTTAATGTTGCTACTGACATGTTCACATGCATTTTTATGATGATTACTGATGTCTGCTAAGGTGACATAATGACTTAACTAAGGTTAAGTGATTTGAACAAACTCATAACACTAGTATTAAACTTTACCGTACACCAGTGCTACTGTCTGGATATGAATACCTCAAATCATGTGGTCTGTGAAGAAGATCCAGTGAGCAACCGCCTAGCAATCACCCAGAGCATCCTAGCAACAACTCATGACATCCTAGTAACACGGAGGTGACTTTTGAACCGGTAGACACTAATTCAAATAACTCAATTAGTCACACCCTTCCAAGTCCCTTTCAGACAGCAGATACGACCTGACAGTAACCATGAGTCACTGTTTATCTTCATGATATAAAGAATAAAGCATATTTACCTCCTCCTGCAACTCCTTATTCCTCTTTGTCATCTGCTCCTGCTTTTCATCAGACTGTAAACTCTGTTTGAGTGAGAGAAAACCTCTGGTCACTCATGTGCCATTTGACCAACATCCTCAAATATAAACTAACATATAAAAGCTTGGGGTTGGTATAAGATTAATTTTTCAAAGAACTCTCTTCTGCTCACCAAGGCTGCATTTATTTGATCAAAACTTAGTTAAAACAGTAATATTTTGAAATATAATTACAATTAAAAAAAACTGCTTGCTATTCAAATATATTTTAAAATGTAGTTTATTCCTGTGATGAAAAGCTGCAATTTTCAGCATCATTACTCCAGTCTTCAGTGTCACATGATCCTTCGACCAACCTGGCAATATTTTAAAATGGCAAAATACCATATCCTCAGGAGTTATTCTTATTACTGTAAAATCATAATACATAAACATGCAATCAACTTCAAGCTGTGTAAAATAACTGAACTATGGCATTACGGAAACTATAGTAAACACTACTGGTTAAAAGTTTGGAGTAATTAAGATTTTACTCTCTTCTGTTCACCAAGGCTGCATTTATTTGATCAAAAACACAGTAAAAACAGTAATATTGTGAAATATTTTTGTAATTTAAATTAACTTAAATTAAACTTAAATATATCGTAAAAATGTTATTTCTTCCTGTGATACAAAGCTGAATTTTCAGCATCATTACTCCAGTCTTCAGTGTCACATGGTCCTTCAGAAATCGTTCTAATATGCTACAAATAACAATACCATCTTAATCTTACCCACCCCAAACTTTTGAGCAGTAGTGTATAAAACAGCAGGAGCTACTGGGCATGTGTTTTAAAAATGTCATTCGGTCACCTGGGTTTGGTCTTTGAAGGCTTTCAGTTCCACCACCTGCTGTTCCAGCTCAGCACCCCTCTCTGTAATTCTGTTCAGCTCTCCTTCTGCTCGGCTCAACTTCTCCTTCAGCTCCTTCATCTGAAGCTCTCTCTCTTCACCCTTCGCCTGTTCCTGCTGCTGCCAGACGGCCACATCCCTCTGCAGGTCCTCCTTCTCCCTTGACACCTGATCCAGCTTCTCTCTCTGCATTTTAATGTTCCTTTCCATTTCTGCCGCCGAACAGAAGTAGTCATAGAGAAGCTCATGTACCAGTATTTGTGCTAAAATGATCATTTTCCCCAAACTTTGACACAAATTGGACTACTGAGCAAGTAAAAGTGTGCCGTTGTGAATTATGGCTCTGCTGGGAATGGCTGGTTTATCTCATGAACATGCAAAAACAACATTGCAAAGCTGTTCACGTTGGTGCAGGATTTATTTAGCATTTAGGTGCATTTGATGAGTCTTGTTTTGCTTACCTTGCATGGCTAGTGTTGCTTTATTATTGTCCTCTGCTGCTGTGTCAAGTTTCTGCTTCTGAAATCAAACATAAAGAATTGGTACAACAGGTTGGCAAAAAAAAACAAAAAAAAAAACAACAACTTTCAACCCATTTCACCCATTTATTTACATAAAAATTTTATATAAATGTGCTTTACTTTCATAATTGATAATTAATGTTATATAGTTTAAGTACTTGGTGACTTTTATCATATTGCTATTGCCGCTTCACATAAAGCCTAACCATACCTATTTACCATTGTAAAAATCACTGTAATGTATGGCCTCTCATGACTTATTGGCTTAAAAGACAAGATTTTGTAATGATATAACACTTAATTTTAGAGAAATGTATGTATCCTCAGGCACATCTAAATAATTCAATAACATAAAAAGCAGTTATTAGATCACCATATGGGCTGAAGGGAGCACAAGATACAGAAACCTTTAAAAATACAAAGCGCCATTATGTGAAATAAAATACAGGTTTTCAGGTTAGTAAATAAGCAGTATTAGTGTTGAATACCAGATCTTGCAGTTGCTGCTGGAGGGATGTTTTCTCCTGTTCAGAGGAGGCGAGTTTCTGCTGGAATATGAGAACTTCCTTCTGTCTGTTTTCCAATTCAATGTTCAGCTCCTTGATCTAAAAGAATGCAGAGAATACTGTGATCAATTCTTATGACGCAAATGTTTTCTGATGTACAGTAACATGTCATAATGGATCTTGTTTAGATGGATTTGAGGGGGGTGAATGGACCTTTTTGTCTTGTAATGGAGGTGAGGCTGATCCTGCGGTCTCGGCCCGGAGAGTTCTAAGCTGAAGATGCAAATCGGACACCTCCTTTTCCAGCTCCATGATTCTGGAGCGCTCGGACACCGTGGCCACCTACAGTGGGACACAAGACTTCATCAACCGCTTAGTGACCAAACCGGGCGACTGAAGCCATTACACGTAAACAAGATATTTTCTGCATAAGAAACATCTACTATTTTCTCATTAATTTAATTATCTAATCAAATTTGATCCATTTCAGATTCACATTATGGTCATGTGGAAAAAAGATTAAAGACAAATCATCATGCATGTACTATCATTCAAAGGATTTTTTAAAATAAATTAATACTTTTATTTAGTAAGACTGCATTCTGATTTCATATCTTGCAATTTGAAAAACAAAATATGTACTATCATTCAAAGGATTTTTTAAAAGAAATTAATACTTTTTAGTAAGACTGCATTCAAATTGATCAAAGATGACCGTAAAAAATAAAAATAAAAATATGATTTTACATCTCGCAATTTTTACTTTTTTCTTCTGAATTCCAAGTTTTTTCTCAGAATTTCTTCCAAGCAATAAAAAAATAAGTTAACTGTGACTTCTTATCTCACAGTTCTGACTTTTCTTCTCAGAATTTTGAGTTTGTATCTTGCATTTGAGGAAGATACTTGTATTGAGCATAAATCTAGCAAATTCTGCAGCAAATAGTAGAAACAAGCTTCCATAGTTTTTAATATTGATAATAAGAAATGTTTTTTGGCGGGCAGCAAATCGGCATATTAGAATGATTTCTGAAAGACGACGTGACACTGATGACTGAAGTAATGATGCTGAAAATTCAGCTTTGATCACAGGAATAAATTAAATTTTTAAATATATTCAAATAGAAAACAGTTTTTATATTTTAATAATATTTCACAATATTACTGTTTTTACTGCATTTTTGATCAAATGAATGCAGCCTTGGTGAGCATAAGAGATTTCTTTCAAAAACATTTTAAAAATCTTATTGACTCCAAATTTGAACAGTAGTGTAAACTTACAAATATACCTATAAAATGCACTTTACACTTTAAATCAAATATTTTCCCAAATTACATTAGACTATTGAGACTTGTGATGAAAATGTGTTAAAATGTCATGAAAAACTATATGGACCTAAAAAAAAATTAGAACTAAAAATATTCTTTATGCAAAACAATTTCTTATTTTTTTTTCACTTGATTTTGGGATGAAAAACAACTTGCAGAGATGCATCCAGTGGTGCTTACAAAAAAAGAGACCTACCTCAATCCATCATGAAATAAAAAAATAATCACTTTCCCAAAATAAGCAAAATCTCTTCCGTGTATGGGGATCTGACATTTACCCCAAAAGAAATCTCTCTCACCCTCCCATATGACAGACTGATTTACCCTAGTATCCTCTAACTCCCTCTGGAGTTTATCTGCTTTGGTCTTTTCAAAGAGAAGACTCTGTTCGAGCTCCTTAATGTGGGCATGCTCCAGTTTGGTCTGCGTCTGTTAGTAGACAGAAGAGGAAAAGAGAGAGACAACACCAACGGCGCGGTCACGTGCCAGCCAAAAGCCAAGTACGAAGAGCTTCATGCAGACCTTGATATTATCCTCCTCTATGAATGAGGACAAAGACAGCAGTGACACACACAGAGAGCGGCATGAAGATTGCATTAAAAAAACAAGAACACAAAGACATGAAACAAATGCTGCTCAAAGAGAAGGCCGATGAAAGAAAGATGGAGGGTGTCAATAATAAAAGAATGAAGGAAGGAATGAAATGTGCAAATGTGATCAAAGATGAAAAAAGAAGAATGCTGTGAATGACTGAACAAATAAAGAGAATAAGGGGAATGAAGCATCAATGGCAGAGTCAATGGCAATGCTACAAGAACTACAAACTGTTTATTACTTATGAAAGTTTAATAGATCTTCTCCAAAGTGATTTTTTAAGAACTTGATCCCCGTAATTAACGATTCGATCTTGAGACAAAATGAATGAATGAAAGAATTTCTCTCTATAGTGGTCAAAAATACCTTTCTATGAATAAAACACTGAATTAATTAATCTATCTATCTATCTATCTATCTATCTATCTACCAGTGTGGTCATTAGTTTACAAATACCTTTCTATAAATGAATCAATGAGTCATTGAAGTAATGAATTAAGGAATCAATGAATCTATCTATATATCTATCTATCTATAATTGCAGTCATTAGTTTACAAATACCTTTCTATAAATGAATCACTGAAGTAATGAATTAAGGAATCAATAAATCTATCTATCTATCTATCTATCTATCTATCTATCTATCTGTCTGTCTATCTATAATTGCGGTCATTAGTTTACAAATACCTTTCTATGAATGAATCACTGATCTCATCTTCACATATATCTACTTTTCTCCTGTGAATTTGTCTTGCTAAAATATTAAGTACAAAAGCCTGATCTCATCATTTCTGCATTAACACAGACTGATCTGTTAAAGACAGGTTACTCCACTGGTCTGCTCATATCCAGTTTCTTTCATTGTAAACGTATATGATAGGATCACTTTACCTCTAGGTCACCTTTGGTAATGCAAGCTTCCTCTACACGGAACTGCAGGTCCTCCACTTTTCTGTGGGCCAAAAAGTACACTTTACGCCCTCAAATGTTTCTTCAGATATTCAGAATATTGCATGTTCTTCAGTAGTAATCAGTTACTAAACAAACTATTTTAAATTATAAATGTTACCTTTTTTCCTCTTCCAGTTGATTCATCAGCTCTACTTTATCTCTGTCTGCAGTCTCCACGAGTCTCCGCAACTGGTCCAATTTGGCTTCCATCTCCAGAGTGTACTTCAAAAACATGCAAAAACAGAGTCTTGTTTATCATCCAAAAAATTATAACTTTCACATAATGATGCCCATAATGATGACAGAACGGCTACTGACCTGTTCCTGGCCCTGTCTGAACAGCGCCAGCTCTTGCTGCACCTCTCCAGCATGACTTGTGGCTCGTGCCACTTCCGTCCTCTCCAGGTCCCGCTCGGCCAAGAGCTGCTCGATGTGCTGCTGCTTCTCCTTCAGGGCCTCCTGCAGGGCCGTGGTGCCTGAGATCTTCCGTGCGTACCGAGCCGACGTCTCTGTGAGCTGAGAGATTATTGAAAGGTATTATTTCAAATAATATTTAAAGAATGTAAATGAAAGGTGTGGGACTGTACCAGGCCTGCTCGGCTGGGTTTGCCTCCAACTGAGGAGGTGACAGAGCTGAGGGAGCTGATGGAGGACGCGCTGGGGCTGTTCTTTAGGGTCGACTTGCGCCTGGAGGATTTGGATTTAGCAGGAGTGGTGGACGGGAATCCAATGCGGGTGACTTTGTGAGTAGGAGCGAACAGTCCGTACTTTGGTAGGCACTGGAAATATCTATGGGAGTGAAGCATATACTGTAAATATACTGCTACTGCTCAAAAGAGACTTTTAAATGTTTTTGAAAGAAGTCTCTATGCTCACCAAGGCTTCATTTATTTAATCAGAAATACAATAAAAACAAGAATATCATAAAATATTACACTTTAAAATAAGTGTTCTCTATTTTAATATATTATTATATTTATTCCTGTGATGCAAAGCTGAATTTTCAGCATCATTACTAAAGTCTTTAGTGTCACATGATCCTTCAGAAACCTTTCTAATATTCTGATTTCTTATAATTATCAATGTAGAAAACAGTTGTGCTGCTTAATACTTTTGTGGAAACCAGGATAATTTTTTCAGGATTCTTTACTGAATAAAAAGATCAAAGAAAAGCATTTATTTGAAAAAGAAACCTTTTGTAACATTACAGATAATATGTTTACTATAAGTTTTGATCAATTTAACGTGTCTTTTTCTGAGTAAAAGTAAAAAAAAAAAAATTCCAAAAAATTAAGAAAATGACTGACCCCAAACTTTTGAATGTCAGCATATAAACTGTCCGGGGAATAGCCAAGATCTTCTTTTTCATTTAGCTTACAATAACTTCTCATAAAGAAATTTCAGAGTAACGCGAGGTTAAAGCCACCACAAAAAAGTACTAACAACCCATTTTACTTCCATAATGTGGCATATTTCACAATAAAACTGGATTTTTTTTTTCCATTTTTTCCCATTGGAATTGATCATGAAAAATGAACTTTATGATACATAGCGGAAAAAAGATCCTAGTAATCTCACACATCTCTTCTATATTTTCAAAGGAGATATCAAGAGTATCTTAAAACTCTAGTTAGATTCACTTAGATAAGTAAGACCTGAAAAATCAGTTTTATAAATATGTTTTAAAACAGATCGTCTTTTTCCCACGGTTTGATTTTACGTAATTCTGGCAAATTGTGGCCTTACCTTGCACCAGCCACTGCCCCATCATTCTTGCCAAGAGGCTCATCCAACTCAACACCGCACCAATCACCTTTCGCAAAGTCAGTTTCACCCAGAAAACGCACAACACCTGCCTTGGATCCACCAACCTGAGGAGTGCAAGCAAAAAGTTCCCTCAAACTTCCCTCAATGTGCCACTAAGCATGAAGACAGACCAGAGACGGGCCTTACCAGAACACGATCACTCAACTTCAGTTCCCGCTGCAACTTCTTGGCTGAATCAGTCTCAGACAGATTGGATGCAGACTCGCTGGCAGCCCTGGTTAGGTTTGTTGAGGTCTTGGTGGTTGCACTTGTGGTTTGAGTGACAGGAGCGGGATCTTTGGCAGGGGAGGTGGACATCTTGTTGGCAGGCGTCTGTGTGCCATTGGCCTCATGCTCTGGCACGGGAGTGCGGGATAGTTTGGAGGGCCGAGTAAATATACCTCGCAAGTCCTCACACTGGAAGTAGCGCACTCCGGACACAGAGCCATCGTTCTTCCCGATGGGCTCGTCTAGAACTATTCCTGCCCATTGGCCCGGTGCAAACTGGGTCCCTCCAATGAACTGCACATAACCCGGTTTATTTCCATTGACCCAAACTCGTTCGCCAACAGAGAAATCTGACGCAGCATTTTGGGCCGTATTAGAGGTTGGGGATGTTACAGCCTTGGCGCCAGCTACAATCAGAAAAAATAAATAAAAGCACGTCAGCACTGAATCAGTGTGTTTCTTATGTAACCAATGGGTGACTCACCTGAGGTGGGCGAGGTTTTGGTTGGCGTCGCAGCTGGTTTACCAATCTTGGTGGGTGGTTTGAGACCACTCGGCTTCCCTGTACTCATTTTCCCTGCTTTATGCACACAAATGTGCTATTCCTGCAGGGCCTGGAAGAATGACAACCCTCCCTGACCAGATAAGATTCCCTAACAGAAGAAAATACAAGTTCAGAATACAGTTTTATTGCGTTTAGTTGTTTAATTGTGTGATAAACCAAGAACCATGGACCCTTCGCAAAGAGTTTGACTGACAGGCGATCTGACCAATCATAATCCCGAATCCACCATTTTTTCTGACAAACAAATCAGACAGGAGAGTAGATTAAATTCAGTGGATTTAAACTGTGTGTATTGACGTCTTTCCGCAGTTGAAATAAAATACGTTCTGATGTTCATTCATGTTTATTTTGTGCTTTAAGTAAATATGTAAAGACAATTGGTTTATGTGCCTCTTGAACTGAGGCAATACATCGATTTGTCACGACATATTAAAGAGCAACAAAACTGTGTTTATTGTTCTCATTTCTTAAAAATGACAAAATTATAAATCTAAGACTTTGTTTCATACCAGAAGTAACCTGCTGTGTCTTGTGCTCCGCATGTATTTTTCACTGCGGGAGTACGATGTGTAGTGTGAGAGTGGCATGGCAGACATAGCAATAGTAACTAAGGAGGGCGGGTTTTTGTGAGGGGTCAACTGTGAAGTCATGATGAATTGGAAATAGCAACAGATATTTATTCTGTATTGTGACATTCATTTTAACGATTATCGGAAAAGTCAGGACTTGGTTCTATCCACCGATTGTTGATTGGTTGTTGAGATGTGGGCGTGGCACTCTAGCAAGTGGTTGTAGGGGCGGGGTTTAAACAGACTACATGATTAAGTACATCATGGACCAATTATTATTAAAAAAAAATTAAATTATAAGGTCAAAAAAAAGTACTAATGAAACATACACAAATCAATTGTTCACAATAATGACTATAACACACATTTAGAAAACAGATATGGTGAATTTTCATTTCATGCCCACTTTAAAGTAAGAGGGGCCACAACTATTTGTAACTTTAATGTGCAAAGCTTCCAGTGTCGGCCGCTGCAGTTGTTTTAGCTTTACAAAACCCGTCCATTCAGCTGCAACAAACTGGTATTTGTTATCATATTTAATTATTGTAACCATAAACAAACTGGACTGTTGCACAAACCGTTTACTGCACTATTATTCATCCATTCTGGTTTTCCACAGCAGCTAATGAATCAGAAGTCAGGCACATTCACAGGAAATAGTTTATTTCCGAGGTGGGTGTGTTGGTATTGCTTTGATACATAACATGGTACTGAATCATTATGGTTTATGCATGGTAAAACCATTATTGTCACAGTATTGTTTATAAAACTCATGGTGTTACCATGGTATTTTTGTTAGTGACTGTTGAAGGAAGAATCCATATTTATTATGATGATTTACATTCTAACTGCCGTTACTATGGTAGTTTGGTGGGAACTGTTGTTACCATGGTAACCAAGGCTATTTGTGTCAGTTAATGTCCGTTAATACTTGCGCTAATTCACAACATGACACACAATCAAACTCAACGTTTAAACAACGCACTTACGAAAAAGTACCATGGTACCACCTTGGCATTACATGCCTTCGTGGACATGTACCATGGTAATATAATCTGTCACAGCTATTGTACCATGTTACCACCAAGTACTTTTTTATGACACCAACTATAACATAATTGTTTACTTTATCTATTAATAATAAATCAGTGGTTATTCGTTTCGTTTTAAGAAAGTGTAAAAGTAAATAAAGTTACCTGCACTTTTGATTCTTATTGATTATTATATAAATATGAAAAATAAGAAGAATAACGCTTAAATGTAATCAACGATTTCAATCAATTTGGACTGGACCGTTAACATGACTAAATATTGTTATTATTTATTTTTAGCGAGCTAACGATAACTAGCCAAAACTATAACTGTCAAAACAAATATCACAAATAAACGAATTTCACATTGTATTCCTTAAAATCAATATCAAAATGTCTGTTTTCAGTCAGTAATTCAGTGTATTTGTGTTTCTACGTGGCTGCGACTTCATGTCATAAACTGTCTGCTAGCCGACATTAGCCAGAGGAGCTAAATCCTGTAAATGCAAGACAAATGAGCTCAATGCAGTGAGCTTTAGAGAAAACGAAGTGATTATAGTCTCTTACCTGAACCGTTTTAATGTGTAGCATTCCTCCGTGGTAAAGGGAAATGAGGGATTTGGTGTTTGTCTGGATGATCTCACACTAGTGATGATGATGATGATGGGTGAGGCAGTTCAACACAAAGCTGCACCCAAACACTTTAATTACAGTGACTTCTGACATGACATCTGAATAATGTAAATGAGCAAGTTCAACAACAATTAAAATGGGGTGGCATCAAAGAAAGTGGGGGAAAAAAGTGGATTTATGAAATGGTGGCATGGGGACTTTGGTTGCAGAATAAATTAGATTGTAAAATAACTGTCTGCAATGTCTCGATAGGGAGAAGCAGAAAATTAGTTGACCTGTGGTAAAAATGCATAGTTTTCAGTCTGAATTCTGTAATATATATTCATCAATAATAATGTTAACACAGACATATCTTTGGATTGAATTATTGTGAATAGATGTGACCGGAAGGTGTCAGTGGTCTGTGGTGACCACTAGTGGTCAAATCTGATTATTGACAAAAATGTAAAAATATTTTTTTGCATTGTCGCGTTCATGTATTAATGAATGAATGAATGCATGCATGAATTTTCATTAAAGTTGAGAGACCGGAATAAATGTCGCATTTTTACTATTCTGACCACAAGAGAGCGCACAGTTGATTAAATATCGCAAATCAATCAATCAATCAATCATTAACTAGCTGATATGTTTCAACACTATTTCTGATAGTGTCGTGGAGCAGAGAGGGAGAAGATCTCTTCGGCGCAGTCAAAAAAGCTCAAACAGCAGGGTTCCAGGTGACAGAAGCAAGACTTTATTACAATGTAACAAAGCCGAGAGACAGCCGCCACATCCACTGCCTCTGAGTCTTTGTCTGTCCAAGCTCCATGTTTTATACACTCTTCTTATCAAAGTTGGTTCTTTCTATTTCTTTCATCTGTTCTGCCTGTCTGATCTTCCATAATTGTCTACCTGCCCCCCCAGCTTATCTTTAATGGTGGCACCTGGCCAAGGCCATCACCTGGAGGCAATCTCGTAAACAATACATCATACTTCATGTCATCTTCTGGAAATCACCCAACATTTGCAATGGAAATTTACCACTATTACTTTACCATCTGTTTTTAGAATACTAAGCATTGAAATGATTTCACATAATAACCATTATATTGATTTTCTTCATTATCATTCATTCTAATATTTTCTAGTAGGAATTTTACAATATATTCCCCCCTTTGAGACTTAACTAAGTCTCACCACTAAACCCTTTTCCCAGAGTGCAACACCATGAGTCCACCCACTCTTCAATTCATCTATGAACCAATAAAGGTCCGTCATTCAGTCTTTAACAATTGGTTTCTTCATGACGGTGCACTCCAGAGGAAGTCAGACCCAAACATCTCCCCTCCCACTTGACCAGAGAGAAGTAAAAGAATCTGCTTCCCTACCTAAACATTCTTTTGGGGGTCAATGATCAATTACTTAAATCAGCAATATGTATGTAAGCATGTGCAGAAAATGTCTTTGAGCCTTGCCCATGGTTATCATGGTTATGTAGAATATACAGGTGATTAGTCAAAATAATCAAAATCAAAATGAATCAGCTTAATGCAAGATAGGTACACTGGTTCATCCCACGTGGCCAGAGGAACTTCAGACATTTCCGGTAGCCTGAAGCGCTATCTGGTGCTGCTGTCCTTCGTTGCCAGAGGAGCTCTCAGGCAAGTCTTTTGCCATCCAGCACTGTCTGGTGTTGGAGTAGATGGTGGGTTTTTAAACCTCCAGTTGAATCTACTCATGCTGCTAAGCACTGAGGTGCTCGTCGATCCTCTTTTTCCTTCAAACTTGCTAGTGATGTTTCCCAGTGTTAAAACAATTAATCATCATACCAATAATAAAATCTTTGATTAGTTTAATCATGTCATAATAAAGTAATCGAAACAAAACATACTATTCTCTGGAGGCCGGGCTGAATGAATAATCACTGTTATTGCACCCCTGACAAGTCAGACCCTCAGTCACCCCTCAGAAAATAGTCCTTCTTTATCATTCCCTTTATCTGATAGCACTGTCTCATAACATGGACAGGGACCTGCTTAAAACCTTCATCTTTTTCTGTTTTGATTGAAAAAATCACATTTTACATTTAATTTAATATAGTAATTTCAACATAAATGATTTATGGAGTAAATAACTTCAGGAAGGGGCATATGCCAAAGGAAAATACATAGTACCCTATAGCTTCCTGCCTACTCTACCCAAATTCTCTAATACTACTCTAAAAGATAAAAATAAAAAATGATAAAAAAGAAAAAGGCACCCCTTCCCTACCACTCCGTTGTTTCTCAGGAAGGTCTCACACAAAATTATCCAAGTCAAAGTCATCCAGTTCATCCAGTCCAGGTCCCACACTGTGTTCGTTGGTGTACCCAATGTCAATTCCAGTTGGTTTAACCGATATGTTAATCATCTGTTTGGCCGCAGCTTTGGTCAGCATAGACCTAATGAGAGGCACAATACAACAAAACAGTAAAAGAAACACAACAATGGCAATAGCTATTATGATGCCCACTTGAGTTAACCATTGTCCCCAAGCCCCAAAAAGTGAATTAAACCAATTCCCAATATGCTTATCTGCTCCAGCGTTCTTGGTCACTTCCTCTCTCAGGTTTTTCAGTTTCTCCATTGCTTTGGTGAATGACCCATCTGGGGCTGTATTACTTGGAATATAAATACAACAGTCAGTTCCAAGCATTACACATACGCCTTTTTTCGACCAACAACCAGTTCAATGTTTTTTCTGTGCATCATCAGTATAGTTAATAAATCTCTGCTTATTACAATAAATATAGTTTATCCACTCTATATTCTTGATAAAAGGTATCTATATTATGAATATTGACTCAAATCCATATTTTATCTCATTCTTGGCCTTAAATTGCTCTAGAATTCCCTTGATTGGCCATTCGAATGTATGTATACACTTGGTTCTGCCTTATTTGCTCTTTTCACTCTTTGTCTATTTGCAGGGACTGTACAGATTCGTTTAGGTCCCCTCCTATATTGTCACCCCTTGTAGTAATCTTACTCAGTCTTCTATTGCTTCTGATTGATTTTATCTTGTCTACATAATCCATTACTAGTGTTTGAATGGCCCTTCTGGGACTGGTATATGGCCTATAGGTGAAGATGTTCCTTTCCTAACATTGTTTTGGGCACAAACGTCGCATTCAAATAGATACTCGTCCATCATTGCCTGTAAATAAGACGACCAGTAATCCTGTCGCTTAATTTTTCTAATCACTTCCCCCCTCGCGCAATGGTCAAAACCATGCGCGTCAGAGATTAGGATTGCAAGCAATATAATAGTAGCAATCATATGCCTCTCAAGAAACTGTCAAAGCCCATTTGCATTACATGTTGCTCCCCTTTGTTACCCTACATTAATTTCATTTAATTGCTGTTTCACAGCAATATAAATGAGGCATTTCTATAATAATTCTCGTGTATGTAAGTTTTTTACCTTGGTAGGTGAATGCAAACAATGGTCTGCTCTCTTCTACTAAGGGAATGCTGAAAAAGGGCGGAGCAAAGATAAATCACAGTGAAATAATCAGCAACAGGTGGAACATTAGTTAGCAATTTATGCTGGTTTAGAACTTCAGTAGGCCAATCCTCCACAACCTCATTCACCACTCTCAAATCACACACCAAACGCCATTTTGTTTTATCTGCTTTAGCCACTGGCAATATTGGGGTGTTACTGTAGCTAGTAGCACTCCTTTCATTAATCCCTCAATTGTCTTTTTTTTTTTTTTTTATTCCCTCTTCTGCTTCAGGTTTCAAAGGGTATTGTGTCTTTCTAGGTGGTTTAGCTCCTGGTCTGAGATTTATTCTAATTGGATTGGCTGATTTTACTAACCCTACATCTGTATCATGTTGAGACCATAGTTCTGATGGTACTCGTTTCTCCATTTCTCTCCTTAATTCAGATTGCTGTGTTTGATGTTCCCTAACTTTTGATTCAATTTTTGTGTTTACTACCATTCTGGGGATTCCCATCATTGGGGTGGCACACAAATTTTTAAGATACGCTTTATCTGCTGATTGGAAAATTAGATGATTTTCTGTGGCTTCTCACTTGCTTTTTCTGCTGTTTGCATCATGGGTCCTAAGTCCTTAGAAACACAGTCTTTATTTACATATAAGGTAACATGGGGAACTGAATTTGGTACCTCAAACCATTCATCAATGAATTTTTCCCTATCTATCTGCAGAGCTGCACCTTTTGGTCCTATAGTTTGGGCTTGCATTTGTGGCTGTCCATAGTTAACTCCTACCCCATTGGTTTGTTCTGTTGCCAAGGATTTATGGGGCAGTCTCTTCCAGGCCAATTACATCCCCATCACACTCCTGGTGGGCCACCAGCTCTCTGTTGATTGTTGTTAAATCTTCCTCTGCCACGTCCTCCTTGTTGTTGCTGTCTATTCCAGTTCCTGTTGTTTGATTGCTCTGGTTTAAGATATATTACAACTGGTGCTGGTTCTTGTGGTGTATTGACTGTTCCAGCAGCTGTCACTTGTGCTGCTGCAGTCTGATGTACAGGTACAGGCACATTCATTGGTGCTGGTGGATTGACAGGCACTGAAGCATTGACAGGTGCCATCACTGCTGAGAGGTCTTCCTTCTGTACTGCTTGGACCTTCTTCTTCTTGTTGAGTAGTTCTTCAAGCTGCATCTGAGTCAGTTTTCTTTGCAGCTCCTTTTCTTGGGTCTTCATCTTTAGCTCTTGTCTTCTGTATTGTTCCACAGCATGGACCACATGCTCTCTGAATTCTTTGTGTGACTTTGAATTCAGACCTACCACATCCTCCAGCTTCACTTTCACTGCTGCAGGCATGGCTTCCACAATGGAGGTTCTGAAGAGTGCTGTCAGTACTCTGTCTTGTTCTGGATCTCTTTCCAGGTCTTCTTTCCATCGTTTCAGTTGTTTCTGAATGTAGGTGGTGGGGTTCTCAGTTTCTCCCATTGGTTCCCCCTTCGGGAAATTTGGATCAGTTTGCATTGGATATTCGGTCCTCTTGGTGTTTGGCAGGATTTCAACAGGTCATCTGGATATTCTTTATCTTGCATGATCAATGTACCAGCTACTTATACTGCTTTTGCTGGGCATAATCATGTGAGCTTGGACGTAGTTGCTCTGTTTGACTGTTGTTCAACAGTTCACTTATCTCTTGTCGCAATGATGTCACAGCTTGGTCATATTCTTCTCTTGTCATGTTGACAGCGTGCTTGAGATTCTCTCTTGTCCTGTTGCACCTTTCCTCCATGTCCTCCAGTGCTTCCTGGATGGAGTCTGTAGGTGTCACTCTCCCTTCAGAGGCTTCTTCGAGTTCTTTTTCTTGATCGTTCTCCTCCTCTTCATCCACTGGTGTTAAATGTTTGTGGCAGTCTTCCAATTCTTCAAGCATTTCTGAAAGACAATGATATGAGAGTGGCTCACCTTTTTTCTCTTCCTCTTTGCAGTCTTTGGCCCCCCTTCTTTCAATCCTTGACTCCTCCTGGTAGGTTGTCCTCTCTCTCTCTCTTTGTTGTGGCTGTGACAGTGGCGTAAATGTTCTCAGCCTCTGCTCCTGTGAGTTCAGCCCCTCCCTCATGGCTGAATGAGTGTGTTGTTCTTCCCTGATGTCTGTCTGCTCTTTCCCTCACCTCATCTCTGCAGCTCTGCTCATTTCTATCAGTTTCTGTGTTTGAATCATGTACATATCCCTCCAATTCTATTGGCCCTTTTAAATCTATTGTTCCCTATATTAAAGGCATTTGGTTTACAGTTTGATCGCAGGAAGGAGCATATGGAGGCGGCCTTTCTGCTTTTATTTCGTTCTTTTTATTCTCCCTTTCCAATTTCAATAATTTGATTCCATGTTGCTTAAACATGGCAAATACCCCTAATTCTTGTTCCCTTTTTTCATTTCGCTTTTTGGATTTTGTCATTGGTCTTGTAATTTATTTATTTTTTATTATTATTTTTTTTTTAACAAGACCTCTATTTCTCTACACATTATCACATCAAATGTTCCCTCTGCTGGCCATTTGGTAACCAATTTCTCTGTTCTTTCTGCCCACTTTTTCGAGAAATCCCTTATTGCTTCTTTACAGGCTGGATTTTTGGAAATCAATAATTCTACTGGAGTTGACTTTTTTTGAAAATCAAACTTATTAATTCGTTTAATGTAATGAATTATTATTATTTAGTTTCCCTTTAGTGATTTACCTCTCTAATCCCAGCACCTTAATTAATAGCTAATCTTCACCAGGCTCATCAGACGAGGACCACTAAAAGTATCCGACCCCTGATTTTCACCTGGACTTTTTGCTGGGCAGAGGACTTATCACCTTATTTATGAAAGCTGGATAGTTTGTCTCAAATATTTCAAAATAATCACCATATGTTTTCTAGTTAATAATTTGAAGGGTAACACAAGGCCTCCTGGTTCTTTCCATTGCAAATTGCTTTTTGTCCAAATTATGTTTTCTCTCAAGCTAAATGCCTCAAAACTCCACAGCCTTCTCAAATGAAATCTGCGACCTGTAGCCGTCACTCCTCCTGCCCAAATTGAGTGAGTGAAAGATGGCATGAATTCTATGCAAAATTCTTGTGTCTTGAACACACTAATGTTCAATTCATCTCTTGTACACCACATTAGGTTTAGGGGTTCCATATAATCAATCAATAAACTTTCTCCTATAATGTTAAAATTTTTCTACCCCTTATCCCCCTTCTTTTCTTATTCACAACTACTCTGTCTGTCACTTTTGTTTCTTTCTCTTTTATTCAGTTTAATTGAGCATTGATTTCAGCATGTCAAACTGCTGTGATTCTGCTTTTTCTTGATCTTTTTGGATTTCCACCCACAAATGTTGTATATTGTGGCTGAGTTCTTATCTCAATTATCACCTATAAGCATCTCACAGTTCTGCCAGTCATATCCATTGACTGTGCATTTCCTGTTTCTTTTGACCTAAACAGAATTTTAGATGTCCAGATCACTTCTCTTGTATCATCTGATATTCTGAGATGTACATTACCAAGGATTGTAGCTCTTGTTCCAAGTACTGACCACTGGCCTACCCAGTTGCGCTTCAGATAGGGTGCTACCACTGGATCGACTGGAATATCAATTACATTTAATGCAGTTTCCAATTGGGAAGATGCTGGAGCACAGAGCCTGAAAAAATTATTTACCAATTTACCACTCGTTATATGTTTGAAAACCACATCCTCCCAAGGTATTACTGGCCATTCAATTGATTTTTCTCTCAAATTTGTGATTTTGGTCAATTTTCTAAGAAAACTATTTTTCTTGAATTCTGTCAACCTTTGTACCTGTCCATCCAAATCAACAAAACTTGATTCCATCTAAAAATGGTTGTGGATCCCTTGTGTTTTTACCAAGGTCTCCTGAAATTGCTGATATTCTTTTTCACTTTCCCATTCATTTAAATCATCAAGGTGTTTCTTTTTCTCTGTTTCTTTCATTCTATTTTGGATGAGACAGGCACAAAATGACCACTCAAATATCTCCTCCGTTTGTTCCTCCCTTTCTTCCTCCCTCCTTCACACTCCTACCTTCACTATCAGCAGCACTTACACGCACACACTTAGCTTACACACACATTCAATGCCCCCACTCTCACTTTCTCCTTGTAGCCCCTCCTTTCTCTCACTCACAAGATTCCTCTCTCAGCCCCTCCTTTCTCTCACACACAAGATTCCTCTCTCAGCCCCTCCTTTCTCTCATAGACACACTTGGTTCATATGCTCATTCTTACTACAGGAGAAAAACAAAAACTTTTCAGTGTTATTTATTTTATATATGGTGACAATTTGACCAATCTTCAAATAATCAATAGAGCCAATTCGTTGTAATGTTATTAGTTTTAAAATAATTGTTCTAATTTCTCTCACATTCTCTCAGTTCACACAACTCACACGGCAATACACACACTACTTGCAGCACTCACACTCTTACACTCTGCTCATGAGCACACATACACACAATCAGTTCATGTATCCATATACACACAATGAGCTCATACACTTATGTACACAAGGCCCCCACTTTCTCTCCCTCTATTTACAACTGCAGCAAAATCAAACACCTGATCTCTCTCTCTCCTCTTTTGGAAGGCGATCAGTTGCTCTTTTTCTTTAACAATAATTTAGTTTCACAATTTAGATCACAACGTCGATAATTTGGACGATGTCCAAATAATCGACAGAGCCAATTCTTTGGAGTATTCTTTGTTCTTTCAACTTTTACAATTATGTTAACATACTCCATTCAATATAGTCTTTATTTCAGACTTATAATTATTTACACTGATTCTTCACTCTGTTTCTACCAAAAAATATTTACATATTTACACATCTCTTTCTTGTATTCATTTCAGTCAAACCAAAAGGCATTCACATCAGACACATATCATTCTCATCCAATCACACAAACATTCATTTAATGCATTAACACATACAAATATCTCTTCTCAACATATAATGGACAATACAAAGACTAACACTTTAACTCTCTAGTCTGCAGACACCCGCCCGATCAGACCTTCGGTCATGAGAGTCCACCAGGGCCAAGCTTTTAACCAACCTACAAGCTGCTCCCTGGTATCCCTGGACCTCTCACTTAGGAAGCGGTAACCACGGGTTTTAAGCCCCTCTTGGGCAGCCCCTCTTGGGCTTCTCTTAGGCCTCATGCACCTCTTGTGCTTCTCACTCTGTGCCTCCCTTAGGCACTGCACCTCTTGTGCTTCTTTCACTACGCCCTCGTGAGTGTCGATCAGGGCCAGGCTTTTACCAACCTACAAGCCGCTCCCTGATATCCCTTTGACCCCCCACTTGGGAAGCGTTCATATACCTCTGTGAGAATCTACCAGGGCCAGGCTTAACCAACCTACAAGCCGCTCCCTGGTATCCCTTGATCTCCCACCTAGGATATGTCGCTTGGACTACTAAACTATTCTACTAAGGGCGTATCTTTTGGAACCTGGAACCCGTCAATCTATATCCACTTACTTTACACATTCTCATATTTAATATTTTGATACTAGTCTTACATTCGTTGATTGGTGAAGCCCTGTCCCAGATTACCATCACAGGCGTGACCTTAGTTAACTACGCAAACAATCTTATTTCCAATATAAGCAAAATTGCTTTACCTCTTATAGACGTCTTTAATTTCGGATTAGTTTGCGTGTCAACCCAGCCCCGCCCGCAAGGGCTCTCCCGGACACCGGACCTCAATCCAATCCTGTTCGTGACGCCAAGTTCTATGTCGTGGAGCAGAGAGGGAGAAGATCTCTTCGGCGCAGTCAAAAAAGCTCAAACAGCAGGGTTCCAGGTGACAGAAGCAAGACTTTATTACAATGTAACAAAGCCGAGAGACAGCCGCCACATCCACTGCCTCTGAGTCTTTGTCTGTCCAAGCTCCATGTTTTATACACTCTTCTTATCAAAGTTGGTTCTTTCTATTTCTTTCATCTGTTCTGCCTGTCTGATCTTCCATAATTGTCTACCTGCCCCCCCAGCTTATCTTTAATGGTGGCACCTGGCCAAGGCCATCACCTGGAGGCAATCTCGTAAACAATACATCATACTTCATGTCATCTTCTGGAAATCACCCAACATTTGCAATGGAAATTTACCACTATTACTTTACCATCTGTTTTTAGAATACTAAGCATTGAAATGATTTCACATAATAACCATTATATTGATTTTCTTCATTATCATTCATTCTAATATTTTCTAGTAGGAATTTTACAATAATAGTAACTTGTTGTCTGATAGCAAACTCCATGTTGATGACAATCTCATTATTACCTCAGTTTTAGGCCTTTAACTGTATTCCTGTAACCTGTGGTTTTCGCATGCTGATACATTCCCTCAACAATAATTAAAGGATTATCAAATAGTTATGTGTATGCATAGCCGTTTCATTTGTGCTTCATGCAGCTTATAATGGAATCCAATATTTAACATCCAAAATAATATTAAAAAAATAGCCCATGGCCGTATTGATTGCAACGTTCCAGTTAAATTGTAATATTGTCGCATGCATATTCGCAATTTTCCTTATCTATCATCCGGGGAACTTCGAAATTGTTCTTCAGACATGATTCCGTTGTGTGCAACATCTGCATGACTGTGTGCATGTGCATCACCAGAGGGCGCATGACTGCTGTACTGAACCATTATAATATTACGGACATATCTCCATAATATGGTCATATCTGCACCTAAACTCAAGGAGACAGTAGGTATAGATCTTGCAGTAATCAGCACATGGATGTTTTCGTCTGAATGCAGCGCTCGTGTTGCGTGCTAATCACATGCATCTGTGTTCCTCACGCAGACCGAGAGCTTCTGCAATAGACGGGAAGACCAGGAAACCAAAGGACTCCATACAGGATTTGTGTCCAATACACAACCTCGTGTAAGGTAAGATGCACACGAAGCCTGATTTGCATTAAATAAAAAAGGTATGTTTTTTTACATTTTTTATTTGAAATATGCGTTTCCAAACATACGTTTCATAGTATTATTTTATACACATTAAAAAAAAAAGGATAAATTTGATATGTGCAAAGATCTGATGCACGTGTTGAAGGATCTTTTCACATTCCAGCTGCTGCCATTTTGTTTATGTTTTAACCCATCTGTTCTTTTAGGTCATTTTAATCAGACAGGACTTCAGCAGATATAATATAATATATCTACATTTCCACAAGGCCTGGTGACTATTCCTACACTAGCCATCTGACCACACAAATCCAAGTGACTGAGGTGTTTCCGGTCAGATTTGATCGACCATTGTTAAATAAATGAGTAAATAAATAAATAAAATGTCTGAGACTATAACAGAGCAATTATGAAACAATTTGTCAAATAATATAAACCAATCGTGTACAATAATGCAGAACAGACGCAAACAAATGAATGGATGACACTATAACAGTTTTTTTTTTTTTTTTTTTTTTTTTTTTTTTTGGAAAATACTCAAACATTCAGATTGAGATTAATTTTATTGGCCTGGCTTTAGAGTAGCTATAGATTACATACATAAAGCAACACAAACACAAATAAAAACATACAAGCACAAAATGCAACAAATGGCAAAGTTGATCCAGAGAACAAAGAGTTAAATCGGTTAATAAATAAATAACTAGAAACAGCCACAGTGCAGAACACAGTGAGGTGGAAGAAACCGTGATACTATTGGCTCGTTTGATATAAGTAGGTTCTGCTCAGAACCGCTCACAGGTTATCATCTCTGTAGGGGGCGGGGTTCATGTGACGACATCAGTGTTGCCAACTTAGCAATTTTGTTGCTAAATTTAGCAACTTTTCACACTACCCTAGCAACTTTTTCTTCCAAAAGCACCTAACAACAAATTTAGCTATTTTTTAAATTTATTTGGCAACTTTTAGCAACTTTTGATAAGCGATTTAAACGATAAAAAGGCACACATTTTTCATGTAAATTACTCAAGAGGAAACCAAAGATGCTTAGCAGTACACACATCACATGAATTAAGTTAACAGCTATTTGCAATTGTTCAATTTAATAATAATTGAATAATTGTTCATTTATGATACACCTTGTTAGTAGCTTATACCGGTGATTGTTGATCAGTTAGTAGCCTACACTGTAAGAAAAATATCTAGAAAAATGGAAAAGCTAGTAATTTTCCAGGACATTATCCGTTATCCATTATCCGTTGTAACCCTGTAACCCCAAAACACAAAATATAATGCGGAATTTAAAATGCAGGTAAAAAACCTGTGAAAAATCAATATGGAAAATTCCTTTACATTAACAGAGTAGATTGTGCCCTATTTTTACAGACTTTTCTTAGAGTGTAGCAGACTAACTAACTGATAAAACACTGCTTAAAACTATAATTGTTCAGAATGTGTAGTTTTACTAGTTTACTAGTTAATAATAAAAAAACCTTAAATTTTAATTATTCAAAAATGTGTAAGTGTTCAATAATTCAATGTTGTATTTAAAAATAGTTATATTTTAATATTATATTACGTTATATTATTTTATGAACAAATCTAAATGAACATATATAAAATTTTATGCTGCAATCTGATGTAGTGACACAATTTTGCGTCGTAATTACGTAATGATGTCATCGCGCAATGACATCACAACGTCATTTAGCAACTTTTAGCAGCAAATCGACCTTCCTTTAGCAACTTCCCCTAAAAATTAGTTGGCAACACTGGACAACATGCTGATACGTGCCAAAATACTCTCGCGAGAGCAAGGCAGCAGTTGCTTTATTTTAGATGTTCTAAAAAAAAAAAGCGATGATAATCGACTCGTTGACTACACAGGTTATCGCTCATTGGCTTAGAACAATCGTGACATTTTATTCTTGTCTAAATGTCAGTCTTTAAACTCCAAAGGTGTGCTCCGATTGACAAGGGCCCTTTGTAGTGTTCACTGCTCCCTACTCCCTAAGCGCGGGATATCCGTTTGAAATGGACATCGCTGACAATATGTTGATTTCAAACAAGCTCATTTGGACCGCCCTGGAATGTCATCAAAGGCAATGACAGTGTCACGCAGATTATGATATAACAAATAAATATTGTAATTTATTTTACTTTCAAATTTAAATACATATGGAATACATTTACAATTATGTATCTAGTAAATATAGTCAAAATGTATATGTTTAGACTATTAACAGATTGTAGTGGTCTCATCTTGTGCGCTTTCTTTCCCACACACAGCCTCATAATGTTAGTTAACTCTCCTGAGGTAAAATAAAAAATGACAGAGCCTCAGCTGTTTCTCGCCGGTTTTACTTAGTTTCACCTATTCATGCAATACAGTACACAAATGTAACATTCATCACTATAACCATTTATAAATACTCTAGTTTGTATAATAATAGCAACATTTATTGCAACCCCTCCATTGCAGATTCTTGAAAATAAGTTGAAAATACTCTTTCAACAGCTCTACGGTGCGCAATGACAGTTGAGTGATTTTCCCTCTCCACTTCAAAGTCAAAGTCGAAGTCTGCTTTATTGTCAATTCTGCCACATGTACAGCACATACATACAGAGAATTGAAATTACGTAACTCTCAGACCCTTGGTGCATACAGTTAACACTAAAACACTAACAGTAGACGTAAAATGCAGATAAATACAGTTTAAATATAAAAACACACTATACAGATATACAAATAAGGACATTGTAAAAAAAGAGTTAGATAAAGTGGCATAAGGCACATGGCAGATAGAATGCAAATCAGTTAAATAAATAAACAAAACTAAACAAAACTGTGCAGATATAATGAGTGTAGTGCAAAAAGAGCTTATCAGTCTGTTTAAAGTGTCAGAAGAGGTAGTTGAATGGGGTCAGTTCAATGCTGACTGAGGTAGTGGGCAGTCCAATGCTGCACAAAGTGACTGTCACTGTGTGTGAGTGGGAGGGGGGTTCGGAGGGTCAGAGTTGGTGGTGCGTGGGGCAAAAGAGGGGAGGGGGGGCAAGGTCGGGAGGGAGTTCAGCTTTTTTTCAAAGACTGAAAAGTCGTGACGTAGACCCATACTCGAAATTGGTGCTCTGCATTTAAATCATCCAAGTGCACACACACAGCAGTGAATAGTGAACAAACGCACACCCGGAGCAGTGGGCAGCCATTGCTCCAGCGCCCGGGGAGCAATTGGGGGTTCGGTGCCTTGCTCAAGGGCACCTCAGTCATTCAGTCATGGTATCGAAGGCAGAGAGAGTGCTGTTCATTCACAATCTTCAATTCCAACTTCAGGTTACAGGTTACAAGCCCAACTCCCTAACCATTAGGCCACGACTCCCTAACCATTAGGCCCAAAGAAGCTGTGTGTCGGGTGGGTGGGATCACCCGCAATGCAGTGGGCTTTGCGTGTGACACGGGTGCTGTAGATGTCCTGGAGGGAGGGGAGAGAGACGCCAACAATCCTCTCAGCTGCTCTCACTATGCGTTGGAATGTCTTACAGCAGGACGCGTTGCAGGCACCGTACCACACAGTGATGCAGCTCGTCAGAATGCTCTCGATGGTGCCTCTGTAGAAGGTGCACATGATAGGAGTTGGGGCTCTGGCTCTTCTCAGTTTGCGGAGGAAGTAGAGACGCTGCTGTGCTTTCTTGGCCAGTGCTGCAGTATTGTCAGTCCAGGAGAGGTCCTCTGTGATGTGCACACCCAGGAACTTGGTGCTGCTCACTCTCTCCACGGTCGCACCGTTTATGGTCAGAGGAGCATGCTGAGTGTGCACTCTCCTGAAGTCAACAACAATCTCCTTTGTCTTCTCTACATTCAGAGAGAGATTGTTGTCACTGCACCACCCGGCCAGGCGGCTCACCTCGCACCTGTAGTTTGTCTCATCTCTGTTACTAATAAGACCCACCACAGTCGTGTCGTCCGCAAACTTAATGAAAAGGTTGGAGCTGTGTGACGGTGTGCAGTCGTGGGTCAGCAGAGTAAAGAGGAGGGGGCTCAGCACACATCCTTGAGGGGCCCCTGTGTTCAGTGTGATGGTGCTGGATGTGTTACTGCCGACCAGTATTGCCGGAGGTCTCCCAGTCAGGGAGTCCAACAGCCAGTTGCACAGCGAAATGTTGAGCCCCATCTGGACCGGTTTGTGAATGAGCTGCTGAGGGATGATTGTGTTGAATGCTGAACTGAAGTCTATGAACAGCTTTCTGACGTACGAGTCTTTTTTGTCCAGATGTGTGAGTGCTGAGTGGAGGGCAGTGGCGATGGCATCATCGGTTGAGCAGTTGGACCGATATGCAAACTGAAAGGGGTCGGGGGGGGGGCAGACTTAATATGATGCATGACTAGCCGTTCAAAGCACTTCATGAGGATAGGAGTAAGTGCGACTGGACGGTAGTCATTGAAGCAGGATGGAGATGACTTCTTCGGGACTGGAATGATGGTGGTAGCTTTGAAGCATGTGGGGACAACAGCCTGACTTAGTGAGATGTTGAAAATGTCTGTGAAGACATCAGTGAGTTCCACTGCACAGTCTCTCAGAACATGCCCAGGAATGTTGTCAGGACCCGGAGCTTTGCGTGCATTGATCCTGCTGAGGGATCTCCTCACGCTGTCTGGGGACAGCGTCATCACCTGGTCGCCGGGAGGAGGTGGGGTCTTCTGTGCAGTGGTGCTGTTTTGTGCCTCAAAGCGAGCGAAGGCGGCGTTCAGCTCGTTCAGCAGTTCATCACTTCCTGTGTGAAGTGATGTATCGAAGTTCCCTTATTCCCTATGCTGTTCGCAGTGCCCTTCGAACTGAACATGTTTACTCCCGGATTGGATTCACACTTAAGATGGTGGAATACCCTGTGAAGTCCACTTTGCAGTCCACTTAAGCCTCGTTCAGACTGTCAGCCCAAATCCGATTTTTGTGCAAACCCGACTGAAATCTGATCATATTTAGATAATCTGAACAGCAATGAACTGCATGAAATCCGATTTGTGCAAATCTGTTTCGAGCTACATTCGTATGTGGTTTGAAATCCTATTCAAATCGCATTCCTGGAAATCAGTTTCAATCTGACCGCTCAGATCGGATTTAGTGTAGCGTTTTCACATCCTCACGCTACATAAAGTGAAAAAAGTAAGACGTTTTTGTAGAAAACATTATAAAAAACAAGCTTGTGCTGTTGTGAACCGCAAGTCAAGTGGAAAATACAATATACTGCTAGTTTTAAGTAGTTTTAAAAGCTTGAAGTTTAAAGGTTTTCAGTTTCATATTCTGGATGGTTGCTAGGGTATTCTGGGTGGTAGCTAAGGTGTTGCTATGCTGTTGCTAGGGTATCCAGGGCAGATGCTAGGGTGTTGATTTGTGGTGGCTAAGGTACCCGAGATGGTTGATAGGGTGTTGCTATGTCACTAGGATACTCAGTCTGGTTGCTGGGGTGTTACTATGAGGTTGCTAGGGTATCCAGGGCAGTTACTAGGGTGTTGATATGTGGTGGCTAAGGTACCCGAGATGGTTGATAGGGTGTTGCTATGTTGCTAGGATACTCAGGGTGGTTGCTGGGGTGTTACTATGCTGAGGTACCTGAGATGGTTGCAGGAGTGTTGCTATGCGGTTGTTATGGTACGTGGGGTGGTTGATAAGGTGTTGCTATGCAGTTACTTAGGTACCCAGGGCTGTTGCTAGGGTGTTGCTATGCGGTTGCTACGGAACTCAGGATGGGTGCTTGGGTGTTACTAGCATGCTTATAACATGATTAGCATGTAATTAACATGTTGTTAGCATGAATAGCATGTGACTACCATGTTGTCAGCATGATTAGCAAGTTACTAGCATGTTGCTATCATGTTTCTAACATGATTATTATGTAATTAACATGTTAGCATGATTAGCACATGACTAGCATGTTGTTTGCATGATTAGCAAGTAACTATCATGTTGCTAGCATGTTTTAACATGATTAGCAAGTTACTAACAATTCTATTATGATTAGCAAGTTACTAGCATTTTGTTAGCATGATTAACAAGTAACTAGCATGTTGCTAGCATGTTTCTAGCGTGATTAGCATGTTACTAGCATAATTCTATTATGATTAGCATGTTACTAACATGATGTTAGCATGATTAGCAAGTTACTAGCATGATTAGATAGATTAGAAATATTAGAGTGGAAGCTTAATGGAGTCTAATGGGCTTCGGTGTGTTTACATTTGAATGTTTGACAGTCGGGAGTTTGAAGTGTCTTGGCTCATTTGAACATTCTGTCAATGTAAGTCTAGGGGATTTTTCCCAGTTTTAATCGTCATTTTTAGGAAAACCGTAAGTCCAATCAGTCTGAAAAGATATAGCTTAGGAGATATTACAGAACCATTTCATGTAAATTTCTTCGATGTACTGAAAAAAAATCTATATACATTACTGTTGTGCGGGCGGGAACAGAACAAAACAAATGTCGGGGGCAGGAGCGGGACAAGATAAGATATATTTCTGTGGGAGCAGGACAGAACCTTGCGGGAGCGGGAATGAAAAATCCGTCCCGCAGGTCTCTAGAAGTGTTGCCAGCTTCTTTCAATGGAAAGTAGCTAAACCCCACTTGAAAAGTCGCTAAATGTCACTAGATGGCGTCATACGCTAATTAGCATATTCATGACGTCAGTGCGTCGTACTGTCTTGTCTCTCTGTGCTCACATACTGCATTTTAATGCAGCCAAATTCTCAATTAAACTGTTTTCATTTATATATTTTACTGTTTCTGTTGTCAGGCAACGGGATGAATATGAAATAGTGACTGAAACGCGGCCCATTAAGACACAAACAGCTCTCGAAAATATTACTCTGCACTAAAATCATGATTCATAATCACGACATTTTCTAATGAAATCAAATACACATACAATTAAGACAATGGCTGTGCTGTGATTTCGGCTATACTTGCATGTAAAACAGAGTTAGAAGCAACAGAATATCTATTTTAACGGAAAGTGCTGCTCCTCTCTGCCGCTCAGATTAGACGCAGAGAGGTGTGCGCGCTGGGAAAACAAGACCTTCTGAGACCGGCGGGTCTCAGAGACTAAGGGCGAATTCCAAACGGAAGTGAGCATCCCTATGCCCTACTCTCTTCGAAGGGCAGAGCCCTTTGAAGTGTGTTCTTTTAAGGGTGTAGGGCATTACTGTCTCATATTAGCGTTTGGAACTCCCTTGGCGGAGGGAATGACTGACCAAATGTTACCTTGACACTGCGCGTGCGTGCAGCATTCAGCACTCCATCAGTTGCTGCAAATAATTATTTCTTCTCATTATTATTATTTTATTTAAATATTGTCTCACTGTGTCTTATTTACTATTAAACTTTTTCAAACTAAACCTGCTTAAACTTGCTTACACTACCATCTTAAATCTTATTTCTGTCACTGACAAAAAATATTTTGTATCACATTAAAATAAAGACAAATTTAATCAGCCTATTCTATTTACGTTTGTATGTGAAGTTGAAATCAAGCCCAACTTTGCTTTAAAATGCGTCGCAAGAGCTCCTAACTGAAGATCACATGATCACAAACGGAAATCACTTCCGTGAAGTGACCATAGCATGTTCCCTTCGCTAACGGACTTCTGGAAGGGCCCTTCGTGAAGGGATTCAGTTGCTCACGTTCGTTTGGAACGTCCCTACAAATGGCGTCCCCTTCCCAAAGTGCCCTTGAAGGGCGCAAAAAAGGCGTTTGGAATTCGCCCTAAATAAGGTTTGTCCAAGAAGTCGCTAGATTTGTCGCTAACCGCTTTTTTGGAAAAAAGTCACTAAGGGGGTCTGAAAAGTCGCTAAATCTAGCGACAAAGTCACTAAATTGGCAACAATGGTCTCTAGTCTGAAGTTTGGTGCTGACGTGACCGTCATAGTGACAACAGCCAATCAAATTACTTTTCTGGTGTTGCATGAATGGGATTGGCTAGCGTCTACGTTAGGGTATTCGCATAAGGCGATCTGATTGGCTGACGCCTGTGGTGGCCCTTGAAAAGTTTTCAACTTTTGCTGCGAGCAATGCCAGTGATGCGACGGACCCACAGTTCAGTTTGGGAACGCTTGTCATCACTCCATTCAAAGTAAACGAGAGGCGTTGACGCTGACGCCCCATGTGAATGTACCATATTTCTGTTATTGTTGTTTTTAGCATAGGTATAACGCAACGGCAATGCCACAGAAACAAACGCACATTCTGTAAAACGAAAGAGCGCTTATGGACACACAAATCGGATATGAACAGTTGCGATACACTATGTGGACAGTCAGTTATTCAAATCAGATTCGGTTTCCGGATATGCACAAAATTGGATTTGGGCTGACTGTCTGAACTAGGCTTTATGGTCGAATGGAAGGATGGAATGGTCAAATGAGCCAAGACAAAAAAAAATCTAATCTAAACAGACAAACAGATGCCTTTTGATCTGCCTTCAAGCCACCATCTCAAAATATGTGATTTTAATCATTACAGAATTTGTCTTTATTAAACTAAAAATATTTCAAAACCATCCTCTTTATGTGCATTGAAGAACAAGCTTTACTACTTTAATGAGGACATTTCATAGGCTTCCATTATTCATTATTTTCATTGCCAGCTAATGATATCTGCTAAACCTAACTATCACACAAACCTGTGCCCATTACTAGATTTAAAGATCTAGATTATTTATGAGCTTTTAATATTAGAGGACATTTGACCCTATCAAGTGACTTCCCTGAACCTTGCTTGCAGTTCATTCTGTAGCTGTTCAATGAAGAGACGATTTAGTGATGTGGAGTCCCCGGTTCATTTATACGAGTCTAGTGAAGTGGAAAGAGACACAGCCCTGCATACGACAAGTGATGGAGGAATAGAAGATGAAAGAGAGGTGACCCTACATACAACAAGTGATGGAGGGATGGAAAAGGAAATAGACACAACCCTACATATGGCAAGGGATGAATGGATGAAAGAGGAAAGCGACACGACCCTATGTACAAGTCATGGAGGGATGAAAGATAAAAAAGACACAATCCTACAAACGACAAGTCATAGAGGGCTGGAAAAGGAAATAGACACAACCCTACGTAAGACAAGTGATGGAGGGATGGAAGAGGAAATAGAAGCAAGCCTACATACGACAAATGAGGAAGGGATGGAAGAGGAAAGAGAGACAACCCTACATGCGATAAGTGATGGAGGGACGGAAGAGGAACGAGATTCGACCCTATATATGACAAGTAATGGAGGGATGGAAAAGGAAAGAGACACAACCCTACGTAAGACAAGTGATGGAGGGATGGAAGAGGAAAGAGACAAAACCCTACATACGACAAGTGATGGAGGGAAGGAAAAGGGAATAGACACAACCCTGCGTAAGACAAGTGATGGAGGGATGGAAGAGGAAAGAGACAAAACCCTACATACGACAAGTGATGGAGGGAAGGAAAAGGGAATAGACACAACCCTGCATAAGACAAGTGATGGAGGGATGGAAAAGGAAATAGACGCAAGACTACGTATGACAAATAATGAAGGGATGGAAGAGGAAAGAGACACAACCCTACATATGACAAGTGATGGAGGGATGGAAAAGGAAATAGATGCAACCCTACATATGACAAGTGATGGAGGGATGGAAAAGGAAATAGAAGCAAGCCTACGTATGACAAACGATGAAGGGATGGAAGAGGAAAAAGACACAACTCTACGTAAGATAAATGGAGGGATGGAAGAGGAAACAGATGCGACCCTATATATGACAAGTGATGAAGAGATGGAAGAGGAAGGAGACACAACTCTACATACAACAAGTGATGGAGGGATGGAAGAGGAAACAGATGCGACCCTACTTGAGACAAGTACTGAACGCATAGAAGAGGAAAGGGGTCTGGAAGGAGAAGCTGACCTGGAGGTGGAGCTCTCTGATGAAGCATCTGAAACAGAGGACAATACGGAGTTTGACCCAGACTACCACTCTACTGATGGAGAAGAATCAGAGGAAGAGTCAGAGGTCACTGCTGACACAGAGACGGCTTATCAGTCCAAAAATGGAAACATATCGTGGACTTCAAAAACTCCTCCTCAGAGACAACGAGGGAGATTTCCAGCTCATCGTATCATCAAAATGACCCCTGGACCAACCAGGTTGGCATGTGCCAATGCTGAAGACATAAAATCAACATTTGAATTGTTTTTCCCAGATGATATTAAACAGATTTTGATTGAAATGACCAATTTAGAGGGGAAACGTGTGTTTGGTGCTGCCTGGAAGAACCTGGACTGGACAGACTTACAGGCCTTTCTTGGTCTGTTGATTCTGGCAGGCGTGTATCGATCCCACCATGAGGCCATGCACAGCTTATGGCATGGTATAACGGGGAGGGCAATTTTTCGTGCTACCATGCCATTGAAGACTTTTACCGATTTGTCAAGGATCTTCTGCTTTTATAAAAAAGATGAAGAGTTGGACCAAAAGAAAAGTGACAAACTGGCACCAGTAAAGAACATCTGGGATAAATGGGTCCAACGCCTGCCACTCTTATACAATCCAGGCCCAAACGTCACTGTGGATGAGTGCCTGGTCCGTTTCAGAGGACACTGTCCCTTCAAACAATATATGCCGAGTAAACCAGGCAAGTATGGAATTAAAATCTGGGCGGCATGCGATGCCAGATCGAGCTATGCGTGGAACCTGCAGATCTACACTGGCAAAGCTGCCGACGGCAAGTCAGAAAAGAACCAGGGAATGCGAGTGGTCCTGGACATGACAGACGGTCTAGAGGGACACACCATCACATGTGACAACTTCTTCACCTCGTACGCCCTCGGCCAGGAGCTGCTCCGAAGGAAAATGACCATGATTGGAACCATCAGATCGAACAAGCCTGAACTCCCACCTGCTCTCCTGTCAATGAAGAACAGAGCCCGATTATCATCCATGTTCGCCTTCACTGATACACACACTCTTGTGTCCTACTGTCCCAGAAAAAATAAAAATGTGCTTTTGATGAGCACTTTCCACAGAGATGACAAAGTAAGCGACAAAGATCAAAAGAAGCCAGAGATAATCCTAGACTACAACCACACCAAAGGCGGAGTTGACAACCTTGACAAGGTATTTTACTACTTTGTATTATTTAGACATTTACTGCATGAAGTGAAAATGAACCATATCTATTTTTAAATGCTAATTATAGATCTTTTTTCTTTATAAATATTCTATTACAATTGAACATACGTCACAATATGTAAGAAAAGGTCGCTACTCCTGTTTCTTTGCGATTTTAAAGCCTGGTTTCACAGACAGGGTTTAGACTAAGCCAGGATTAGGCCATAGTTCAATAAGGACATTTAAGTAAATTTTTTTATAAACATGCCTTAGAAAAAAACATTACTGGTGTGCATCTTGAGATAAAACAATGGCACTGATATATTTAAAGATCAGTCAGTGGAGGTTTCTTTAAGGGGAGACACTGCAGGCAAAAGCACCGTTTTTTCATGCACCTGTCAAGTTTGAGATTTTGGCCTTTTTGGTTTTTCATAAAGTGTTTTTTCAGACTAGTGGAAAGAAAACATCCAAAAGACACTGTTAAGTGTTTCTTTTATAGCACTTTATCTATTTGTGTCAATAGATTTTAATTAAAATGCATACTTTTAAAGGCCGTTTTCTCAAAATTAGTTTTTCTCCTACACTGAGCCATAAATCTCCACTTCAGTAGCACATACACACACCAAACTTTACAGTTTTATTCCTGTCTATATCCTGAATGTTTTTTACAGAGGGATTTGTTTATATATAATTTGCTTGATTATATACAACATTTTATTCTCCAGACAATTGTGAAAATGTTGTTTTCTGTCTGTTCTAAGTGTTTTCTGAATTATGGCGTGACAAAAATGAGATACTCAAAATTCCCTCTGTAAAAACATTTGACTCTAATGTGTCCAAAAATTAAACAAGAATTTTGAAACTGAATATCCAGTGTTCAGATTTTTGTATTAGAAATGTATTTAAATTAGCACATATTTCATTAAATAATGCCTTATTTGCATATTTAAACCTGACATTTTAGAAAACTTGGAATAAAAAAAAAAAAGTTTGTAATTATCAATGTAATTAATCAAGGCGATAACTGTTAGTTAATTTTTTACCCTATTCACCTGCAGTGTCTTGGCTTAAGTTGAAACAGCTCAGATTTACATTTTAGTCTTGGACTAGGCTTAAGCCTTGTCTGTGAAACCGGGGGAGAAGAACAAATAGCACAAATAAAGTGAATTGAATTGTCAGCTGGTGAGCTAAAGCAATGCTAAGATCATGTGTTTGATTGCCAGGGAAAGCAGTAACTGATAAAATGTAAATGTATACCTTGAATACAGTGTCACTTTGGATAAAAGCATCTGCCAGATGCACACCATGTAAATTTTCTGCTTGTCATTTTACTTTCAGCTTGTTGCCACTTACACCTGCCAAAGGAAGACAACTCGTTGGCCCATGGTGATTTTCTTCAACATGTTGGACGTCTCTGCCTACAATGCATTTGTATTGTGGACGGAGATAAATCCTTCATGGCACAAAGGGAAAAACATTAAAAGGAGGCTCTTCCTGGAAGAACTAGGCAAAGCTCTGGTGGCTCCCTTCATGCAAAGACGGCATTACGTTCCCCGCACGCCAGCCTCTCAGAATATGGTGATGGAAGCACAAGCATGCTCTTCAAGAAGAAGAGCCACTCCTCCGCTAGCCTCCAAAACTAAGGTGATGGAAGCAAGAACATGCTCTTCTACAGCCAAAAAACCTGGCTCCTCCCCAGTATCAAGTCCCAGCAAGAGGAAAAGGTGTCAGGTCTGTGAGTCAAAGAAGAGCACAAAAACTAGTATGACGTGCAGTCAGTGTAACATGTACATTTGCAGGTCACATGCTATTATAACTTCTTACTGCTACGCATGCAAGAAGGTTTAAACAAGACTTCTCATGGCTTATGCACTGTTTGTTACTGTTTTTTTATAGTAGTTATTTTCCTGCTGTTCTCTTTACAAACTTGTTTGCCATTGCAAAATGTGTTTATTGCTTTTTTCCTTGATGTTTTTATTAGTTTACTTCATTAGAGTTACTGAATATCGATGTTTGATGTTTTAAATAAATGAAAGGCTACAAAATAATGTGTACTCTGTCTTTTCATTTTAACACTAAGTGTTAACAATGTGGCATCACTGGAGAAAAAAAAAGACACCTCAAAAGAAGTGGTTTTAAAAATGATAACATTGACAAATATTAGTGTTTCTAAATAAGTGTATCTAATATATATCCAAATTCATAACGTTTTTCTAAATATTAAGTTTGTTAGAACTTTGGGTTACAGAAAACAGAGACCATCATGTGTGGACCACTACCTCCACCTACTGGTTATAGTTATGTCAAGCCATTATCATACAGGTGTTTCAAATGCATATATGTTTTGCATTTTTCTTTTTTACTACATTACATTAAGAAAAGAATCTAGTCATGACTAGGAGGAAGAGTCTGTAATGAACAGTGTCTGATGGTTAAATGATGTAATTCATTTTATAATTTATTCATTACATATTACGTTTGTACAACATTACAAAAGAAACTCTTATGTTATATAGTTTCCATATGCATGGGTCCTTAAATGGGGACCGAGGAACTACCATCTTTATGATTTTTATTTTACTATTATTCCAGGTACATGTGTACAGGTTTGCACACTGTATTATGAACATGCAGTCTGTGGCTTTGGCATGCTGATACAATCCTCAATAATTAAACTATTATGAAGTAGATATTTGTATGCATAGATGTTTCATTTGCGCCTTATTCAGCTTACAGATGTGTGTAATTGAATCCAATATTCAACCGCTTCAGTTTACATAAAAAAATACCCCTTGACGATATTTCAAAATGTCAGTTATTGATTGAAATATTGTCGTGTGCATATTCAAAAATTCCCTCATCGAACATTCGGGGAGTATCGAAAATATGCTTCAGATATGATTCCGATGTGTGCAACATCTGCATGACTGTGTGCATGTGTGTCACCAGAGAGCGCATGCACTGGACGTGAGGACTGCTGTTCTGATCCATTATAATAATACGGACGTATCAGTACCACTGAACTCGAGTAGACAATAGACAGTAGATTTTGCAGTAATCAACACATGGATGTTTTCGTCTGAATGCAGCGCTCGTGTTGCGTGCTAATCACATGCATCTGTGTTCCTCACGCAGACCGAGAGCTTCTGCAATAGACGGGAAGACCAGGAAACCAAAGGACTCCATACAGGATTTGTGTCCAATACACAACATCGTGTAAGGTAAGATGCACACGAAGCCTGATTTGAATTCATCACAGACGTTTATTTTTTAGTAGGCGATTTTCGAATGTCATGATGCGTTTCATTGTTTTACACAGAAAGAAAATACATCTGATATACTTATTTGCAAAGATCTTTTCACATTCCAGCTGCTGCCATTTTGTTTGTATTAACCCTTCCGGTTCCGTTCGGTCACTGTAAGCAGATACAACTTCCTATGTATACATATAGGGTTTCTCTCATAAGAGCTGCACAAGGCCTGGTGACTTTTAACCATTTAAATGCATACAAAGTGTTGTCGCTGCCTTCTCGGTGGAATATAACATAGAGCAAATCGTAAAAAAATTCTCAAGTAAAGTCGACCAATCAGGCACAATGCAGAACACAAACAAAAGAAATGAATGACGGTATAACACAGTAACAGGGCATTTATATGAAATGTTGTCCAAAAAATAAATAAATAAATAAATAAATAAATAAAGATTAGCCCAACTTAAAAGCATCATAATGTTGTCATATATCAGATTTGCAGTGATATCATGTTGATGTGTGTTAAAATGTAATTGTAAATGTACTGCAAGGCAGCCACAGTTTTTAAAACCAGCTGAGCAAACTAAAAGCACAATGGGAATCGCTCATTGGCTTAGAACAATCGTGACGTTTGGTTAATGTTTAAAAGGTGTGTTCAGCTTTGGCTGCAGCTTAAAAGGTTACTCCACCCCAAAATGAAAATTTTGTCATAAATCACTTACCCCCATGTCGTTCCAAACCCGTAAAAGCTTCGTTCGTCTTCGGAACACAATTTAAGATATTTTGAATGAAAACCGGGAGGCTTGTGACTGTCCCATTCACTGCCAAGTAAATACCACTGTCAAGGCCCAGAAAAGTATGAAAGACATCGCCAAAATAGTCCATCTGCCATCAGTGATTCAACCGTTACGTTATGAAGCTACGAGAATATTTTTGTACGCAAAGAAAACAAAAATAACAACTTTATTCAACAATTCGTCTCCTCTTCGTCAGCGTAGCGCCATTTTGGAGAGTATCTGCTGGACGCAAACTGCGTACACTGTTCTGTGTCAGCCACGCCACACGGATACGTCTTCTATGTTTATTTACGCTTCGATATGAACAAAAACAGCGTATCCGTGTGGCGCAGCTGACACAGAACAGTGTACGCAGTTTGCGTCCAGCAGATATTCTCCAAAATGACGCAGAGGAGATGAATTGTTGAATAAAGTTGTTATTTTTGTTTTCTTTGCGTACAAAAAGTATTCTTGTAGTTTCATAGCGTTACGGTTGAATCACTGATGGCAGATGGACTATTTTGGCGATGTCTTTCATACTTTTCTGTGCCTTGACAGTGGTATTTACTTGGCTGTCAATGGGACAGTCACAAGCCTCCCAGTTTTCATCCAAAATATCTTAAATTGTGTTCCGAAGACGAACGAAGCTTTTACAGGTTTGGAATGACATGGAGGTAAGTGATTAATGACAAAATTTTCATTTTGGGGTGGAGTAACCCTTTAATTTAACCGATCAGCAAGATTTGCCAGAAGGTGCTGCTCAGCCAATGGGTGGTGCGTGACGTCCCTAACACTAACCTATCTCTAAAGATAGCTAGATCAAGCTCCACCCATTAGGTCCACATAGGTTGAGCTGGATTAGATCAAGCTCCACCCATTTGAGCTATTTGGCTCTGCAGTGAGCACCACTTGAGATTTGCTGTTTGCAGTCAGGGGAGGTGTTGAAAGAGATGTAAAGTTGGGCATTATGTACTTCCTATTGTGACGCTTGTGTGGTGTTTTCATACAATATTAGATGAAGGGGATTAGATGTAATATTTGTCCTATACATAGATGTTGAACACTTTTCATTTAGTACTTGATGTACTGTTTAATACAGTGCCTGTATGTACAAGAATAAAGCCAGTGAAGTGGGTGACAACGTCTGCATTGTCTCAATTCGGACAGTAATTCTAACCAGTATTCACTCCTTCAGGTTAGATGCTAATCAGTTTGCAAAACGCTGCATAAGTCGAACACACCTAACCATTTATCTCTAATTTATATTTCAAAATCTGTTTAATTATGTGTGAGGAGGGCTACATAATGAAATTAACTATCACACAAACCTGTGCACATCATTAGATTTAAAGGGATAGTTCACCCAAAATTGAAAATTCTGTCATTAATTACTCACCCTCATTTCGTTCCAAACCCGTAAGATCTTCATTCATCTTTGGAACACAATTTAAGATATTTTTGATCAAATCCGAGAGTCCCTCCATAGATGGCAAGGGTACTACCATGATCAAGGCACAGAAATGTAGTAAGGACATCGTTAAAATAGTCCATGTGACATAAGGCTGCACGATATATCGTTTCAGCATTGATATCGCGATGTGCACATCTGCGATAGTCACATCCCAGGATGTGCGATTTTTAGTATACTGATCATTGTATTTATACTGATCATTTTCGCGACAGCTGTCGCATCGCGCTGCCCTGCGATGTCTACACTGGATGCGACAAAACGACCGTTGTGTCGGTAGTAATAAAAAGAACTAGGGATTTACTCTTGGGGATTTGCCGTGTTGTGCCGCATCCAGTGTAGACAGTGGGTTCTATTGTATCTTGTCGCTTGTAATTATTTTTTTTTTTCAGGAAATTCAAATAATAAATGGCGTTTTGACAGTCTTTGTGGCATGACAGATCTCTGTATAAACGCCTTGGAGAGCCGGTTCTGGGATGGTTCAGAAACGTGCTGGTATAAACCCAACACAAGCATTGACTCGAGCGGATGCGATCAGCTCCGGATCCCGTGTCTGAGCTGTGACGCACCGCAGACTTGTGCAGAGCGGAGTGCGAGTGAACGCCATCATTCCTTTCTCAGTACTACTAGTTTTAACGCGAATAAACATGACTGAACATCTCATGCCTCGTGTAATTGCTCAATCAGTGTTTGAACCCTGGAAAGGCATCAACAAAACAGCATGGAGATAAAATGTCACATAACATTTCATTTACCTCAGCAAGTCATCAGTGTCCACAGCTCGTTAGTTCACTAGACTTGAGAAATGAAGTCTAGAGAGGAGCATTTCGCGAAATATTACACCATACAGGCTACTCATTATATTTTACTAAACCTGTTAGTCTTAATTAATGTATGTTTAATCTATTATGAAACATGCTATGACAGCCAGTGTGTAATTGAATATGTTTTAACTAATAACCTAGAAATTTTATTATTTATAAGTTAATTTAAAGACTGCATTATTTGCAATTTACATGTTTGCATACAATTTTTTTTTTTAAAGTTGCGTGTTCTATTTAAGAATAAATAGTAATTAAATTTAAGTTTGGGTTAAGTTGTTAGGCCTAGTTGTAACCTTATAATGTAAAAGGGCTCCCTATAGTTTTAAGCATAAGCTGAGGTAGATTTTTATCACTAAGAAAACAAACTATAACTGAATGTATTTAAAAAAAAAGAGTAACTTGTTCAGTAAACCAATATTTAAAAAAAAAAAAAAAAAAAAAAGTTTAGTTTTTCCCCTTGCTGTACCGAAATCATACCGAACCATGACGTTAAAACTGAGGTACGTACCGAACCGTCATATTTTTGTACCGTTACACCCCTACTCTGCAAGTATCCTTGTAGACACAGTTGCTTATGGCTTAGGTGAAGATAGGCCTAAACAATTGAGAAAGAAAATGGATAGTACATTGGTTCACAGCAGTTTAATGTTCCTAAGGCTTTCTGTCATGAATGTTAATCAAATAAAAACACAGAGAAAACTTACTTTTGTAGCTTTAACACAGATTAATTAGATTTAATTTATACAGTGAAGACTATGCAGTGTTATTTTGTTTGATTATTCAACCAGTATACCTGAATACTGTTATACTTGCCAGAAAAATATAAAGCACTGTTTATTTAATTTGTATCTTTGTTCTGTTATATTTATCTATGTTTGTAATTTGTTTATTTTTCTATGCTGATTTACTCACCTACAAAATCACCCCAATCATTGATTTTTTTCCCCCAAATAGAGCTTTAAGTCATCTGTTTTTTTTTTCTTTGTTTTTTTTTTTTTTTTAATACAAAATACAAAATATCGCAATGTGAGTTTTTTCCAATATTGTGCAGCCCTAATGTTACATCAGTGGTTCAATCATAATTTTATGAAGCTACAAGAATACTTTTTGAACGCAAAGAATGCATGCGTTGTGATACTCTCCAAAATGGTGCCAGGGTGACACGGAGGAGAAGAATTGAATAAAGTTATTTTTGTTTTCTTTGCACACAAAAAGTATTCTTGTAGCTTTGTAAAATTACGATTGAACCACTGATGTAACATTAGGGCTTATGTCACTTGGACTATTTTAACAATGTCCTTACTTCGTTTCTGTGCATTGACCGTGGTAGTACCCTTGCCATCTATGGAGGGTCAGAGAGCTCTCGGATTTCATCAAAAATATCTTAAATTGTGTTCCGAAGATGAACGAAGGTCTTACAGGTTTGGAACAACATGAGGGTGAGTAATTAATGAAAGAATTTTCATTTTTGGGTGAACTATCCCTTTAAAGCTGCAGTCCATATGTTTTGCCCCTTTGTCACCATCTCTGGAATTGCAGCTGCTTGCGGAATTATCTTGCTTGTGTGGGATGTGCTCTGGCACAGCTCCAGCGCGGATGAATCTAATGTTTTGAGGTGAATGTGTGGCAATCAGTCACTGCACCGGTGTGGATGTTTACTATACTTCGCAATCACAGATTCTAGCCTGTGTCTTGGAATATATGACCCAAATAAGAATTTTCACTGTATATTGTCACCTGAACAAGTAAGTAACAAGTCTGCCTCATTTGTTCTGACCAACTGAGGAAAAAAGCATTACAATAAATCACGCTACCAATGGTGATTAAATCTAATGATCGGTTAGCTCATATCACATCAAACCGTGCAAATTATTAATATTGTTATATTTTATTCTCAAATTATTAATGTTAACAACATCAGCATTGTGTGACTATGAGTGTAGTGTATAGTAGGTCTATAGTACAGTCTAATCTAATTGTCATGCCATTCGAATTTCAAATTAAGAAATTCTTTTAATTCAAAAAACAAATTATTCTCCCTTCGAACTGGTTATCTTTAAAATACAAATCTCGTGGAATCCCAGGCTATCTGTAATCAGAAGCACATTTAAAACTGGAATATAATTTAATTTCATTCGCATGTGTTTCATAAACACATAATCCTTTCTGGATTACAATCCGCCATCAAAATGATACATTTAATTATTCTAGCTGCTGTGAGAAAAGGCTATAAACGATCCGTCACCTGCAGGATCCTCACATGCGATAGCCTAGTAGCCAGGAAAACTTCTTTATGTTTACAGACATGACGTAATGACACAGTGCCATGCTTAAATTTCCTGCGAAAACCTACCCGTATCACTCAAATTAGAAAACATTATTATAAGCCAACTGTTGTGAATCGGGCTAAAGTAAGGTGATAGTTTTGAACACTGGCTGGTTATGTACTTGCTCAAATATTGATTTCAGAACATTTTTAACCAAAAAAAATTTTACGGACTGCAGATTTAAAGAAAAGCATAATCTGGCCCATTTATGAACTTTTCATTTTCATAGTAAGGACAGCAAAATTTCCTCCCAAAGTAGTTTTAATTACATGTTTTACTGTAAGGTTATAAATGTGGCTTCCTTGGACCTTGCTTGCAGTTCATTCTGAAGCTGCACAATGGAGAGACGGTCTAATGTTGTGAAGAACCTGGCTCTGCTATTTGAGTTTAGTGATGAAGTAAGCGACGTGACCCCACAAACGACAAGTGATGGAGTTATGAAAGAGGAAAGACACACAACCCTACGTAAGACAAGTGATAAAGAGATGGAAGAGGAAAGAGACAGGACTCTTCATACAACAAGTGATGGAGGGATGAAAGTGGAAAGAAATGTAACCCTACATATGACATGTGATGAAGAGATGGTAGAGGAAACAGACGGGACTCTTTATACGATGAGTTATGGAGGAATGAAAGTAGAAAGGGATGTAACCCTACATGCAAAAAGTGATGGAAGTATGAAAGAGGAAGGAGATACAGCCCTACATACGACAAGTGATGGAGGGATGAAAGTGGAAAGAGATGCAACCCAACATATGACAACTGATGGAGGGATAGGAGAGAAAAGAGACGCAACCCTACATATGACAACTGATGGAGGGATAGAAGAGGAAAGAGATGCAACCCAACATACGACAAGTGATGAAGGGATGGAAGAGGAAAGAGATGCAACCCTACATACGACAAGTGATGGAGGAATGGAAGAGCAAAGAGACTCGACCCTAGATTCAACAAGTGACGGAAGGATGGAAGAGGAAAGAGACTCGACTCTACAAACTACAAGTCATAGTGGGATGGAAGAGGAAAGAGACGTGGCCCAACGTATGACAAGTGATGGCAGGATGGAAGAGAAAAAATGTGTGACCCTACGTACGGAAAGTACTAAATGGATAGAAGAGGAAAGGGATCTGGATGGAGAAGCTGAGCTGGAGGTGGAGCTCTCTGATGAAGCTTCTGAAACAGAGGACAATACGGAGTTTGACCCAGACTACCACTCTACTGATGGAGAAGAGTCAGAGGAAGAGTCAGAGATCACTGCTGACACAGAGATGCCTTATCAGTCCAAAAACGGAAACATATCGTGGACTTCAAAAACTCCTCATCAGAGACAACGAGGGAGATTTCCAGCTCATCGTATCATCAAAATGACCCCTGGACCAACCAGGTTGGCATGTGCCAATGCTGAAGACATAAAATCAACATTTGAATTGTTTTTCCCAGATGATATTAAACAGATTTTGATTGAAATGACCAATTTAGAGGGGAAACGTGTGTTTGGTGATACCTGGAAGGACCTGGACTGGACAGACTTGCAGGCCTTTATTGGTCTGTTGATTCTGGCAGGCGTGTATCGATCCCACCATGAGGCCATGGATTGCTTATGGCACGCTGAGTCGGGAAGGCCAATTTTTCGTGCTACCATGTCACAGAAAAGTTTTAAGAGTTTGTCAAGGGTCTTCTGCTTTTACAAAAAGGAGAAAAGGCATAGTCAACTGAAAAAGCTGGCACCAGTAAGTAACATCTGGGATAAATGGGTCCAACGCCTGCCACTCTTATACAATCCAGGCCCAAACGTCACTGTGGATGAGTGCCTGGTCCGTTTCAGAGGTCGCTGTCCCTTCAAACAATATATGCCGAGTAAACCGGGCAAGTATGGAATTAAAATCTGGGCGGCATGCGATGCCAAAACGAGCTACGCGTGGAACATGCAGATCTACACTGGCAAAGCTGCCGACGGCAAGTCAGAAAAGAACCAGGGAATGCGAGTGGTCCTGGACATGACAGACGGTCTAGAGGGACACACCATCACGTGTGACAACTTCTTCACCTCGTACGCCCTTGGCCAGGAGCTGCTCCGAAGGAAAATGACCATGATTGGAACCGTCAGATCAAACAAGCCTGAGCTCCCACCTGCTCTCCTGTCAATGAAGAACAGAGCCCGATTATCATCCATGTTCGCCTTCACTGATACGCACACTCTTGTGTCCTACTGTCCCAGAAAAAATAAAAATGTGCTTTTGATGAGCACTTTCCACAGAGATAACAAAGTAAGCAACAAAGATCACAAGAAGCCAGAGATAATCCTAGACTACAACCACACCAGAGGTGGAGTTGACAACCTTGACAAGGTATTTTGCTACTTTGCATTATTTTTCGTTTTTATTCAAGGCCAAATCCCACATATAAAGTGAAATGAAATGTCAGCTGATAAGCTAAAGCTTTGTTGTGTGTGTATTTTGTCTCCAGCTTGTTGCCACTTACACCTGCCAAAGGAAGATCTCACGTTGGCCCATGGTGATTTTCTTCAACATGTTGGATGTCTCTGCCTACAATGCATATGTGCTATGGATGGAAATAAATCATTCATGGAACAAAGGGAAGAAATATAGAAGGAGGCTCTTTCTGGAAGAGCTAGGGAAAGCTCTGGTGGCTCCTCTCATGAAAAGACGGGAAAATATTCCCCGCACTCCAGCCTCTCGGAGTATGGTGATGGAAGCACAAGCAAGCAAGTCGCCAGACACTCACCTCTCACCAGTAACCCCAGGCAAGAGGAAAAGGTGTCAGGTCTGTGACCGAAAGAAGGACACAAAAACAAGTTTGACGTGCAGTGAGTGTAACATATACATTTGCGGGTCACACGCTGTTATGACTGCTCACTGCCAAGCATGCAGCAAGAAGGTTTAAACAAGATTTTAACCACTGCTTATGTACTGTTTGTTACTTGGGTTTACTGTATGACTAATCTATGTTTAATCTGTTTATTGCCCCTTGTTTTTGAGTTTATTAGTTTCCTGCATTAGAGTTTATGAATATTCATGTTTTAAATAAATGAAAGGCTACAAAATTATGTATACTCAAGTCTTTTCATTGTAACACTATTTGTAAGTATAATGTGGCATCACTGCAAAAACAGACACTTCGAAAGTGGATTTAAAAATGACAATCTTCAACAAATATTATTTTGTCTAGGTAAGTATAATCTAAGTATACAGGTGCATCTCAAATTAGAATGTCGTGGAAAAGTTAATTTATTTCAGTAATTCAACTCAAATTGTGAAACTCGTGTATTAAATAAATTCAGTGCACACAGACTGAAGTAGTTTAAGGCTTTGGTTCTTTTAATTGTGATGATTTTGGCTCACATTTAACAAAAACCCACCAATTCACTATCTCAACAAATTACAATACTTCATAAGACCAATAAAAAAAAAAAAAACATTTTTAGTGAATTGTTGGCCTTCTGGAAAGTATGTTCATTTACTGTATATGTACTCAATACTTGGTAGGGGCTCCTTTTGCTTTAATTACTGCCTCAATTCGGCGTGGCATGGAGGTGATCAGTTTGTGGCACTGCTGAGGTGGTATGGAAGCCCAGGTTTCTTTGACAGTGGCCTTCAGCTCATCTGCATTTTTTGTTCTCGTTTCTCATTTTCCTATTGACAATACCCCATAGATTCTCTATGGGGTTCAGGTCTGATGAGTTTGCTGGCCAGTCAAGCACACCAACACCATGGTCATTTAACCAACTTTTGGTGCTTTTGGCAGTGTGGGCAGGTGCCAAATCCTGCTGGAAAATGAAATCAGCATCTTTAAAAAGCTGGTCAGCAGAAGGAAGCATGAAGTGCTCTAAAATTTCTTGGTAAACGGGTGCAGTGACTTTGGTTTTCAAAAAACACAATGGACCAACACCAGCAGATGACATTGCACCCCAAATCATCACAGACTATGGAAACTTAATACTGGACTTCAAGCAACTTGGGCTATGAGCTTCTCCACCCTTCCTCCAGACTCTAGGACCTTGGTTTCCAAATGAAATACAAAACTTGCTCTCATCTGAAAAGAGGACTTTGGACCACTGGGCAACAGTCCAGATCTTCTTCTCCTTAGCCCAGGTAAGACGCCTCTGACGTTGTATGTGGTTCAGGAGTGGCTTAACAAGAGGAATACGACAACTGTAGTCAAATTCCTTGACACGTCTGTGTGTGTTGGCTCTTGATGCCTTGACCCCAGCCTCAGTCCATTCCTTGTGAAGTTCACCCAAATTCTTGAATGGATTTTGCTTGACAATCCTCATAAGGCTGCGGTTCTCTCGGTTGGTTGTGTATCTTTTTCTTGCACACTTTTTCCTTCCACTCAACTTTTTGTTAACATGCTTGGATACAGCACTCTGTGAACAGCCAGCTTCTTTGGCAATGAATGTTTGTGGCTTACCCTCCTTGTGAAGGGTGTCAATGAGTACGTTTACATGGACAACAATACTCCAATTTTAATACGATTAAGACGGTACTCTGATTAAGAATGTACCATGTAAACAGAGCTTTTTGATTACCTTAATCCGGCTAAAACCATCGAAGTAAACACAAATCGAATTAAGACGTGGAGTATTCCTATTTTAGTCGCATTACTGAAGTGCAGTGCAGACATGTAAACACCTTAATCAAACTATTACCGTCGTGTAGGACTTTTCGCCGCATTTTGCGACAGGACACACACACGGCAGTGATCAACCGTTTGACGGCAAATAAAAGAGCTTCAACACCGCCGTCGTCTGTATGCACGTACAAATAATTAACTGCACTTGAAGCTTTCATAAAATTAAAAATGAAACACCCAAAACTGTATATGGCATCATCACGAAGACGAACAATGTTTATACGTGAAATTCTGGAGGGGACGTCAGATGGCGTCGCGTGGTGACGTAATGACGTGTGCCATTATTCGATCTATGTACTATAACATGTAAAACGGGAACATGAAAGGATTATTCTAATAGCAACTCATGTAAACACCTTAATCATAATATTGTCTTATTCAGAATAAGGTAAATAATTAGATAACTGATGTCCATGTAAACAGTCTATGATTGTCTTCTGGACAACTGTCAGATCAGCAGTCTTCCCCATGATTGTGTAGCCTAGTGAACCAAACTGAGAGACCATTTTGAAGGCTCAGGAAACCTTTGCAGGTGTTTTGAGTTGATTAGCTGATTGGCATGTCACCATATTCTAATTTGTTGAGATAGTGAATTGGTGGGTTTTTGTTAAATGTGAGCCAAAATCATCACAATTAAAAGAACCAAAGACTTAAACTACTTCAGTCTGTGTGCATTGAATTTATTTAATACAAGAATTGAATTTAATTTATTCAAGAATTGAATTTACAATTTGAGTTGAATTACTGAAATAAATGAACTTTTCCACGACATTCTAATTTATTGAGATGCACCTGTATTTCCAAAATTATGACTTGTATCTAGAAATTCACTTAAGAGCATTGGGTTACTGAAATCATAGACCAACATGTGGATCACTATCGCCACCTACTGGTTATAATTGTCATTTCATGTCATTGACATGACAGCAGATGTTCAAAAATCATATCATACATGATATATTTACCTGATTTTTCAGAATGAGGCGTATGGTCTTACTGCGGTAAAAGTAATATATAAAAATTTTTATATGAAAATTATGGTGTAACTTAGAGAGAAATTAGGTCTATATGTATTTTTAAATAAGTTTAGTCCGATTAAATTAAGTTAGTGTTACTATGTGTCTTTAAAAATGATTCATTTAATAAAAAAAAAAAACAAAAAAAATATTTATTTTTAATAGATTAATTTACTATATCTATTTACTCACCCTGGTGTTGTTGTAATATCATATGACCTTTCTGTTTCAGACCACAAAAGGATAAATGTAAAAAAACTGTCCTGCTAGCGCTCCTCTGTAATGGTAGTTAACAATGACCAACTTCAGACCTTCAAATTAAATGGTGCATTATTGTTCATCCCAAAGAGGCACAAAATCACTTTCACGGACTTTTACATTAAATGTTCCCACCTGGTGGAATGACCTGCCCAACTCAATCCGAGCAGCTAAGTCCTTAGCCATCTTCAAGAATCAGCTAAAAACACATCTCTTCCATCTTTATTTGACCCTCTAACTCTAGCACTCTCTATTCTAATTCTATTCTTTAAATAAAAAAATAAAAAAACTTTTAGACTTGCACTCTTCATTTTCTAACTGCTCGTTTTCTTAAAAAAACTAACACTATTCTTTTTGTATTCTATTTGTTTTATTTTATTTATTATACAATTAACAAAAAGCAAAAAAAGGCCTCTAACACTAGCTTGCTCTATTCTTTTTCTATACTGTTTCCTTTTTATTATATAATTTAATACGTGTATTGCGTTAGGCTAACTGAGACTTGTCATAGCACTTGCATATTGCTCTTTTGTTGATTTTGATTGCTTCCATTATCCTCATTTGTAAGTCTCTTTGGATAAAAGTGTCTGCTAAATGACTAAATGTAAATGTAAAATAAGATGCAAAACTCACAGCATGATCGCATACGACTTATGCCATTATGTGGTAATTTTGCAATAAATGTAAAAAAAAAAAAAATAAAAAAAAAAGGGTACTTTGTTGTAATTCATTGAAAATTACTTGCATTGATAAATAGTGTTGGGGAAAGTTACTTTTAAAAGTAATGCATTACAATATTGTGTTACTCCCTAAAAAAGTAACTAACTGCATTACTTAGAAACTTTATATAAAAAGTAATGTGTTACATTACTTTTGAGTTACTTTTTAAATCTGGGCAGGGCATGCTTTTTTGTTTTTACTATAAAAAAAGATTTTTTACAAATGTAAAAGCCCTTTCACAACAAAAGTGAAATGAAAATGCCTCAGGCTGAAGGAAATGTAATTTCATGTCTGTACAGTAGAGGGTGCAGCTCAAGCAAATTGCATGAAGAATATGATGCAGGAGACGAAAGTTCAACACTATTCAGCAATAACAAAAATGAAACAAATGTGTCATTTTTGCTTATTAGTATGGTTGAATTGGATCATCGAAGGTCAGTAGCAAAAACATTGGTTAATAAAATAGGTTTAAATACATAAATGATATTTGTCTTATTTAACATCTTTAATTGTATAATAGTCTGAGTTCGCATTTGACTGTTTTTAGTTATTTTGAGGAATACTGAATCTGTTTTTGTGCTGGTGAGATGAATAAATGCATGTTGACATTTAGCCTAGAACTACAGTAACATGGCCATGTTCACAGCGCACACAATGCCTCTGCACTTACTCCCGATTTCTCTCAACATGGCAACACAAGAGCTGCAAGTCAATACATGGGAAACAAAGTAACTGGAGTTACTTATTTGAAAAAGTAACTCAGATATTTCCTTCTAAATGAAAAAGTAATGTTACTTTAAGAGTTACTTAAAAAAGTAATCTGTTTATATAACTTGTATTACTTGCAATGCGTTACCCCCCCCAACACTCTTGATAATGTAAATATATAAAATAGAATTGTATTGGTTGTTGTTTTCTTGATAGTATAAGTAATGATTATTTGTTTAACCTGAAAAATGTGTCAAGATTTTTAATTTTGGGGTGAACTGTTCCTTTAATTTTTTTAACTGTTACTTTTATTTTGTATACATTTTCAGTGTTATTTTATAGCTCCACTGAAGGCCAGTCAAGATGGCTTTCATGTCCAGACTGTCCCGGTCACGGAGTAATTCCAGATCTCCCAGCAGAAAGGACTCAGAGAAAGGCTCTCCTGTACTAACTGTTGCTGAACTTGAACGTCTGTTGTACACTGGGAAAACTGCCTGTAATCATGCAGATGAAGTGTGGCCAAGACTCTACATAGGTGACCAGTGAGTAGCCCATGAATATCTGCAGTTTTGGCCATATACAGGATGCTGAACACAAGATTATGCTTTATTTGCTCATACAAAAAACTAGTATTGAATTTTTCCAAAAAAAAAGAAAAAAGAAAAGATATGTAACATCATGGTCTTCATTGGTCATAAAATGCCTTGCTTTGAATAATGCATTTAACAAAGCATGAAATAGCAATAAAAGAGTGAAATTTTATCCTGTTTAGATAGGTAAACTAGAAATTGCCAGTAAATTTTGTACCGTGTACAAATTTCTCACTTAAAATTTGCAGAGAAATTGCCTCAAACCGCAAAGAACTCGTCAAGCTCGGGATCACGCACATCCTCAACTGTGCTCAGAGCAAATGGAGAGGCGGTGCGGAGTATTATGCTGGCATGAACATCACGTATCACGGCATTGAAGCCCACGACTCGCCCTCTTTCGACATGAGTGTCAACTTCTACCCAGCAGCCGAGTTCATTCACAGAGCCCTTAGTACCGGAGGTCAGGTTTTACATGTTATGTGATGCTAGGCCTATATAGTACATTATTTCCCACTAATAATCCCACTTTTCATCAGCATTGGTTCCGAAAGTATTTTTTCCATTCCTTTTTCCTCAAAAAAGACCAAATACATTAACATTGCCATGTACATTACCATGCCAATCCCTCCGAGAGTTGTCATGACAGAACTAACATAATGAAAATACAAACACTTTCATGAATCTGAAAATTTACATCAGAACAGCTTTACGAACGATTTACACACAAATTTGTTCTGCTCATGTTTCATGAATGAGGCCCATTATATATTTTAAGCTTATTGTAAAATGTGCATATACAAATATTTAAGCATTTTGATAGGGTAGGAAGACTGACTGGATTACATCATTCGTGGTTCTTCACAGAAGTGGGTGGAGCTCTTTTTGCAGGGTTCTCTGATTAGTAATATTTTCTGTACAGTAACTTGGGTAATGTAATTTTTCACTACTGAACATGACTATGGATAAAAATAATACAAACACATGGCTTAAACAATAGCCTTGTGGTTAGTGCACTGACATATTGCGCAGCTGCACTTGCGAGTTGCAACAACCCCGAGTTCGATTCCTGTCTCGTGGTTCTTTGCCAATCCTGTTCCCCTCTCTCCACCCAATGCTTTCCTGTCTCCTCTCTACTGTTACATTAAAGGCATGACTATCACATTAAAGGCATTATATTTTATATTTATATTATATTTACATTCCCATAAATATAACCTTTAAAAAAAAAAATGTATTTCGTTATGGATAAAATGAAGTTTTTATGTACGGAACCTGACTGTTGCACTCTATAGGAGAAACTTTGTTGTTCATTTATTTACAAAACTATTTATGTACTGGTTTTATTTATTTAATTTTTTTTCCTTTTATTTGTTATTCCTGTGGTGTTATGTATGTGTACTATGTGTGATTATATGTGGCTTGTATTGATATTCTGAAATTCTAAAAAAAAAACAAAAAAAAAAAAAACAAATCATTTACATAAAGGTGAGCAAAAGTTGGAAAATGTACATGAACTCTTTATACTTAACTGTTTTTATCATTCATATGAACATTTTGACACAGTGCCTTGTTTTGCAGGAATGGTTCTTGTGCATTGTGCCGTCGGGCTGAGCAGATCTGCTACGTTGGTTCTGGCCTACCTCATGATTCGTCAGAACATGACTTTAGTGGAGGCCATCAAGACCGTGAAGGACCACCGTGGCGTCACGCCAAACCGCGGTTTCCTACGACAGCTCAGCGGTCTGGACAGCGTACTGCGCGCCAGCCGCAATGCAACATAAAGCCACTGGTAGCAACTGAATTTCAACTGTTCTGGCCCAGGCCTTGACCTAATGTGTTTGTATTGCAGAAAATGAGAGCAGAGTGTCTTTACATACAGTGAGTTTATTCCAGCTGTCCTCCTGCGGTCACTAGAAATGCCTTATTACATCAGGATCTCTAGAAATGTGTGTAATGCCTTATTCACGGTTAAATGTTCACATCTGTTCATGTGACCACCCACTGAAATGTTGCTGTAGCTTGCTCTGACTTAATCACCACAGAGAATGACACGCGTTTTATTTAAAAGGGGCCATTCACAGAAAACACGTTTTTGTGTTTAAAATGCAAGTTTATTTAGAACAACACAAGGTGTAGATGAGTTTAAAACAGTCCGTCATGTGCATGATGCTGAAAAGAAGTGAAGGCATTGGTCCAACATGTCTGTCTAGTGCATTTTTACAGAGAAAAATAAAGGCAAAGCAGCGCAGTGGAATGCAAAAAAAAAAAAAAAAAAAAAAAAAAAAAAAACACAACGTTGTGAATGGCCCCGAGCCTGGTTTATGCTCACCACAAATTCACTTCGTTGTGCATGACAAAAATTAGGTCATCGCACCATTGGCATACAGTTCAAAATTAACTGGACAGGCAGAATGTGCTAGGATGTGATTCGTATGTGATATAGATTTTCCAGACAAAGGCTATGTGCTGGAAACAAATATGGAAAAGAAAAACTTCTGCCATCTTGAACAGATTTTAAGCACCTGTTGCTATTGCTCATACTTAAGATTTGAAGACAAAATATAACCATATAAGTATTACAATTTTTTGACCACCTGTCCACCTTATATTTCCTTTGGGCGTGGCCATTTGTAAATTTTATGGGTCTGGCTTCCGGTCTCATCGGCATCCAGCTTTTTTGGCTGTACAAAACAGCTCGTTTTGCTGCCAGATATTACAAATTGTTGTCTTACCATATTATTTTAATGTATTATCTTAATTATGAACAGACTGGTTTGTAGTGCAAACAGTTTGACCGTTTACTGCACGTTGTTATTCTTCTCGTTATTTCCCTATAGCCGATAATGAACCTGAAGTCTCGCCCTTACTTCTGCGTTGAAGAATTAAGGTGGATAACAGTATTGAGTAGCGGAATAGAAAAGTGCAACATCCAGAAACACGTTTTTAAACGTTGACGTTAATTTAATGTGAGCGCCACGTTTTTAGAAGGCCTTGTCATGCGAGAGACTCAAAAGGCACAAGATGCGAGCGCAACGATGGAAAAGCCGTGCAGTAGAATGCAAAAACGTGTTAGGGGCCATTCACACAGAATGCTTTTTTTAATGTTTAGAAATGCCAGATGTGGTGTAGTGGAATAGGGGAGAAAGGCAAGTTTCATAGAAGTTTTAGTGCTGATATTTAGAACGCTGTCATGTGCGAGACACTGGAAACGCAACCGTCAAAAATGCGTCTGTCTAGCGCATGTTTACAAAAAAGAATGCAAAAGCAGCGCACGTTTTTTACAACAGTGTCATGCGCGAGATGCTACAAAAGACGCAATGACAGCGGTCAAACACGTTTACACGCACACGTTTACATAATGCTACAGGAAAAACAGCAACATGGAATGCAAAAACACGTTCTGTGTGAACAATCCATTTGCACACAGACCCACATCAATCCCTTAAAAAATATAGTGACCACACAGAATTGGCATTGCAACCACCTAGCAACCACTCAGAGCACTTAGGAACCACCTAGACAGCAATGTCTTAGCAACTGCCAACAGCACCCTAACAACCTAGAACAATATACCACATAATACTACCATATAGTGACCATCCAGAACACTAACATCATCCAGATATTTTGGTGACCAGGTTGTCACTGGAAGCACCACTCTTATCCAGAATTTTTTAATTTTCCACAAAATTCAAAATTTTCCTATTATGCAGTCTTATAATATTATGAAAGTTGGAAAGTATGATCCATCGGTTTTGCATTTCAATTTAGGTAATGTAGCTGGTCACATTCATTACAGTGAATCAGATCATGACACTGAGCTCTAGTGTACATGAGACTATATGCAAATTGCAGTCAGTTTTGTTACACATTAACTTATCATTGACGTGTGCTTTGTATAAATACTAAAGATGTCATGTGAAGTATTCTACATGTTTCAAGTTGTCTCTTAACTTTTGTAAGGTATTGTAATATAGAGTAGCTACTGTACACAAGAAGTGAAGTCTTCTTGTACTTACAAATCCAGCAAATCCTCAAGTGCAGTACAATGTACCGACTGTAGCTGTATGAATTGCATTGTGCTAGTATTATTGTCATTTCTGTACATTTGTATTATTGGGGACAGCTGTTTATTGTATTTGTGTATGTGTTCGTCGTCGTTACATCTAACAAATGTTCACTGCAACAGCTGGAGCTGAACTACTGCCAGGACTGCAAATCCCTTCCACTGTACGTGGATCTAAACTACACACCAGTTTGTGTCTTAGAAACAAGTGTTGATCGCTCAGAGATTAAACTTGTTTTGGACTAAATTTCTGAGTTTTGAGCGGGAGCATGCAGCCGGAAACAAAACGGGGGCGTTCAACAAAGTTTAAAAACATTGTTATTTTATTTATAATGTACGTGAAATCTAATAAACATTATTTCATTTTCCAAGTTGCTTTTGTGCTTGATCTGGAAATGTCTGTTCATGCATAGCTGTTTAAATTATATTTCCAGCAAAACAGTTTTCATTTTACTTTTTTAAATTTCACAAAATATGACATGAGAAACGGCCATGTATTGATGATTTTATGAAATTTAAAGGCAATATTGTAGCCTACAAAAAAAAAGATGTATACACTTTTTATTTTTGCAGTGTTCCCCCCCACCACCCCACCCATTTTACTTGATAAAGCAAAAAATAATGCAGGACTGTGGGAATGAGATTCCAGTCTATACAGACCTATAAAGCACTAACATGGCCCATAACTTCAACAACGCTTTTCTCTTTACAAGATGTTAATTGATGGACCGGATTGGTGCGAATTACTCATTGTGATGTTTTTATCAGCTGTTTGGACTCATTCTGACGGCACCCATTTACTCCAGAAGATTCATTGGTAAGCAAGTTATGTAATGCAAAATTTCTCCAAATCTGTTCTGATGAAGAAACTAACTCATCTACATCTTGGTTGGCCTGAGGGTGAGTACATTTTCACCAAGTTTTCATTTTTTGGGTGACCTATCCCTTTAAAACCCTTATTATAGCCCACCCTGTGGCCAAGTCATACATAATGTAGTGCATGTTGCATTAGCAAATGTTTTGATTTTCATGATGATTAAGTATTCGCAATTAAAATGACTGACTGATGAAATATAACCTCTGTCCTCACTGTCCCTGTGACGGATGACTAAGTTCACTTTGTAGTGGAGAATTTTGCACTGAATGTTGCACTGTGGTGTCATTTAACCTTTGTTAAAGTCTTGTTTGTCAGAGAGCAGAGCTGAATGTTCCCACAGAACCACTGAATGTTTTAGGGCTGTTTGTGAATAAGTTGGTGAGGGAAGCATGGAGGATTAGGAATCAATCATTTGTTATTTGAAAATGTTGTTAAGAGAGATACTACTAAAGGTCTACAGACATATTTACAATCAGCTAATTAATTTAAGTAATTATGTAGGTAAAAAGCAATAAAATAAAATGCTAAAACAAAACATTTCTACCGTCACATTTTGCATAGGCCTATATATGTTCAACATTATGATCTGGGGTGCACTAAGGTTGATCCAAGTTTTTTTTACTTAATTCCAACACAATAGTTGAATATCCAGCATAACGAGAATGTGATCAAAATTGAAAATTAAGAATAAACTGTTCATAATCCTGTCATCAGGTTATGCAATGAGCAGCTTTATATTAAATATTTAATGAATCTTCAGTGAATTCACTCTGGTGTCTAATGTCAGACTTGTTGGCAGGGTGTGAACAAATAACACTGAGTCAGCATGACCAGCGCCAGGATACAAAGCCACCGGCCCAAATATGCCTTTAACCAGGTCAGAGTTCTGTCTACACATGCCTTTTAAAATCTCCTTTATTTATTAATTAATTAATTTTTTTTTTTTTTTTTTTTTTTTTTAGGTTTAATGTTGCAAAAAAAAAAAAAAAAAAAAAATCCAGACAACTTAGAAACATAGTTTGTCCATTCTGATTTTTAAATATTTTTTCTTAATTAAATGAAAAACTAATCAGGAGGATTTGACTGTGATTATTTGATTTTTCTTTTTCAAATAAAAGTTTTTGAAGAAAAAAAAAAAGTAAAGAAATGTTAACGCTGTTTTTGTTTGTTTGTTTTTTTAAATATCAGATAACAGAAAATGTCAGATAAATTAATAACTATTCATGCAATACTTTTTTATAGCCTATAGTTTAGAGGTCAAAACGTTTTATGTTATATAATATAAATAGAAACACACAGACACTAATTATACCATATCATATACTATTACTGTATATATTATTTAATAATGCAATTTAATTTGGTGTTTATGAGAAGTTTTATACGGAGCGAATCACTGAATAATTAGTGAATCGTCTGGTATTTAGGCTCCGCCTCCTGAATTATAGGCGGGGTTTATTGTTTTCTCGTGCATGCGGATATTTATGTCTGTCTGCGGTCTGTTACATTGTTTGACCCCCGTGATCCGGTCGGGACTTTATTTTATTCACATTTACAGGCTCTCAATACTGTAGATGTAACTAAACAGTCAGTGATTCATTTGACGCTTGATCCGTGAGAATTAACAAATCCGAGAATGAAGAATAAACACTGACTGAAGTAAAGACACTCAGGAGCCTGTTTATAATGGTGAGATATCGTTTTAAATTAATATTTAATAACATTGTAAATTTATTAATGTTTTCTTTATCTTAATCCAAAGGTCCATGACTTTTTTTTTCCTGTTAAAAGTACTAACGTGTTTGAGAAAAAAAATAAAAATGCTGCCTGCTTTAAAATTGATGCTTTTTCTCCAGTTTTCTAACCTTAAAAATAGCTAAATATTACCCTAAGCTTGTTCAGGCTCTTATTGTTATGAAACTGGGTATATGACATATCAATCACTTTTTTTCAGGGCTTCTTTCTTCATCTTCAGGAAATGATTCATATTTAAAACACCATGCCTCCAGTGACCTCTCAGGAACTCCCTCTCAACATCTATGTGGTCATCTTTGGCACTGGGATCTTTGTCTTTGTTTTAAGCCTGATATTCTGCTGCTTCTTTATAAGGTAAGTGTGACTGTAGTTTACCAGAACAGCCAGTTTGGACTGTGCAGATCCTGGGTGACGTTTCTAAAACTCTTCTTTGTGACTGGACTTCATCAGTATTGTCCTGTAAATAACGTCTGTGACAGACTGACAGCCGCAGAGCAGAAAGGACTTCCTCTGGCCTCACGCGCTTCCGAACTCAAACAATTCAGGACTAGATTATATCTCTGTGCTTTTTGTTCACGATGCTATTTTTGTCCAAAGGCTTTTGGCTAATGTCATGTCAAACACTGAGACCTACAAACCCTCCCTCACCAAATTTGTGTTTAGAAACATACGACACAGCACAGCCTTTGCCTATACTGCCATAGGGATGTCTAAAGAAAAAAAAATTACATTGAACATTTAAAAAATAAATAATAGAAAATAAAAAATACATTTGTATAATATTTACACTTTTTAAAGTTTGAAATGTTTATTTTTTTTTTTTTTAGTCAATCCTTGTTAATGAATTGTGTGTCCTATTTTTCTTTGCAGTAAATTGAGACATCAGGCTCGCAACGTGAGAGCTGGATACAAAATGGTGAGTGTATGATGTGGGATTATATCATAAAATATTTCATCAGAAAGTATTTGACACTTACATCACACTTAAAAACTTCTCAGATGCTGCAGGATTTTTCTCTTCACTAATGTCACTTTTCTTCATGTTTGAAGTCTCATTTTGAATCTGCTGGTGTTTTTAGTGGATGTATGAAGTCAGTTCTCCTCAAGTTCACACAGGTGTCCTATTAGAGGAACCACAGGTGTACAAAATCACATTAACTATCAACACATTCACTAACCTCATTCCTTTAAAACTTCATTTTCAAACATAAATTCGCCAACAGAGAAAATGTGCTTAGAAAGTGTGCATGTACCATTTCAAAATGAAATGACACTTGCTGTGATTTCTTTATCGCACTGACATTGACATTTTTGTGTCAATTACATCGTCACCTTTATTCATAGTACTTTATAAAATAGAGATTGTTTTAAAGCAACCTTACAGTATGAACAGGAAAATAACAATAAATTATGAAAAATTCAAATATGACATTCAGTTTCAGCAAACAGCTCTACATAAGATAATAGTGTCATTATTCAGCTCCTGTCAGTTCAATACTGGTTCAGTTCAGTTCAGTTCTCACTTCAAATGAGTTCATTTCAGCTACAAGCAGCTGTAAAAAAAGGCAACAATGTCGTTATTCAGCTTGAGTCAGTTCAATGAATTCAGTTCGATAATTGTTGATGTTGCAAAATTCATAAACTATGTCTATGAAGGGTCTATAAATACTTTTTGCTGCCACTATGTTTAAAAATATATATATATATTGAACGACTATGTTTTACATTACAGGTTGTATTTAAAGATGAAACAACACGGTTACATGCACACGGGGTAAAAGTTTTTGTCTATAAAGTTATTGAAAGGTTAAAGTTATTTGAGTACTTGGAAAGTTTTTAAACTTTAAAGGTTCTGATTTCCCCTCATCTACATCGTGTTTCTCAGTTAACATGTGCAGTCTGTTTGGAGGACTTCAGGACAAAAGATGAGCTGGGAGTGTTACCATGCCAACACGCCTTTCATAAGAGGTAAATCCCTCCGATGTCTTTTATCATGCTAATGCTATTAAAGAGGTTCACTGAAGCGAACTCAACATGGGCCGTGCCTCGCAACTGTAAAATCCCGTTCACACCAAGAACAAGAGCTATAAAGATAACTCACGATAATGATCAAAATAACGCTCTGTTTATCATGAGCACGCGCTGCCGTTATGTATGGATTCTGATTGGCTGTCAGTGTTTTTACCGTCCATCAGCTGGGAAAAGTCGTTCTGACTGTGATTTCATCTAGTGTTGTTACGTTCAACTCCGAAGCTTGTATCAAAAAACCAACACATTTCACACTGAAGCGCTGTATCGGAGCTTGATTCGGTTTGAGAAGAGCACGTGATCTATGATGACCGAAGCTTCATTCGCCTGAAAACCACGTGACTGCTTCAGTATCTGGTTCAAACCAAACGAAGTGAACCTCAGTGCCGTTTCCTTTTACATTATATTTCATTATAATGCGTTAGCATTGTTCTTTTATTTTATTTTTAATCGTAATTTATACATTGAGCTCAAAAATTAACTTTGGCCATGAAATAACAGTCTAAGGACTGAGGCAGAGTTAAAATAAACAGCTCATAGATTTCATTTATGAATTTATGTTTTATTTATTTTACTTATTTTAGTGCCAGCACACTGACACAAATGAATGACTTTGACAGTGACCATTATTTATCTAAAATATAATGAAACAAAGAATCAGTCATAGAACCAGATGTGAAACTGTAATGGAACTTAAAGGGATAGTTCACCAAAAATGAAAATTCTGTCATTAATTACTCACCCTCATGTCGTTCCAAACCCGTAAGACCTCCGTTCATCTTCGGAACACAAATTAAGATTTTTGATGGAATCTGAGAGCTCTCAGACCCTCCCATAGACAGCAAGGGTCCAGAGGTCCAGAAAAGTATGAAGATGATCGACAAAGTAGTCCATGTGACATCAGTCTGTCAACTATAATTTTACGAAGCCACGAAAATACTTTTTGCGTAAAGAAAACAAAAATAATGATTTTATTCCATATTTTCGTCTCTGCTGTTTCTCTTGTGGACGCACATTCACGACAACACAAAGCATGTGTTCAACGTCATCACACTGGATCTGAATGAGTGTACTGTCGTGAATGTGTGTCAACAAGAGAAACAGTGAAAATATCTTAATTTGTGTTCCGAAGATGAACGGTATTACGGGTTTGGAACGACATGAGGGTGAGTAATTAATGACAGAATTTTCATTTTTAGGTGAACTATCCCTTCAACACTTTGGAAGGTGTTATTTATTTTTATGACCACTAGATACAGTTTATGCTGTTTTAAAACAGCATAAACTGTTTTAAAAAGCTTCGAGTAATGAACCTTTTTCCGATACAATCAAAGACTATAGAAATACAAAGACAGTTCACTCCTATACTTATGAATGGGAGAAAGTGCAATGCGCAATATGGCGGGATAGTCCCGCCTTCTAAATGAAAGAGCCAGTTGTTGATTGGTAAAGTCATTGGGTCACTGCAGCGCCGTTAGAGGCTCCGGTTCCCATAGAAACCTGGGGCTGGACCAGCAGCTGCGCATGCGCAGTCATAAGCGCGTTGGAGCTACGCATGCGCATTGGCTGGTCTAGCCTGAATAATAAGCTTTTTAAACGCTATTTTAAGCATAAGAAACAACATTCATGGGTCAGTTCATTTCAGATTTTATTGCTGATTTGAAATATGTAATTTAATCGCGAGTTCAGCGAGCCATTTTTGAGATTTCAGGATTCCCCCATTCACTTAGATAGGACTTGGTCTTGTCTGAGCTGCCTGGAGGCGTTGCAAATATGGCGGCCGAGTGAACGGACTTTCCTTAAAAGGGACTTTGATATAATTGACCGTTTGCAAAGAGCTTGATTGACAGACGATCTGACCAATCAGATCGCGGATATTATGTACCGCCGCTGCTGTCCGCCATCTTGCCCGATAGCTACGGCCTGTCTCCGAAGAAATACATGTTAAAACGGGGTAAAAAAGATCGACTGAATTTAAACTTTTTCAATATAACTAAATATAAACATGTGCAGAGGGTTAAGCTGTGCTGTTGTTGGCTGCCACAGTAAGGGTAATACCTGAAGGATTCCTTTAAAGTACTTGTTTTGCTTACCAGAAAATCTGTCATGTCCGGCGCTGTATGGCTTGCAGCGCTTAAGTTAAATACTGAGTGTTAAATAATAAAATAATGTGTTGAAACGTGTACTCTTATCATTCTGTGGACAAAATCCCGTGAACTTCGCCCCGATCTGGAGCTGTATATATGCACGTGCTCTCATCTGTTTTCAATGCAGGTTAACCGTGACGCTTCATGTCATCTTCCACTCATTAAACTACGACAGGTCCTTTACTAAAAAAAGACGGTCACTGCAACACTCTGAAGTGATGAAACTATGGCGCTATGTACTTTTTTAAAACCATTTTTATAGGTTTCACGTTATATTGTCGGCTCGGAAAATATGTAAATACGCATGCCCAGAACCCGCAGCTGTATCCCTTCTAGTCTTTACCACAAATCAGACAGAAGAGTACGTTAACTTCGCTGGACTTACTCTTGAAAAATGGTGTGTTCCGTGGTTGAAATAAAACACTTTCTGATGTTTATTTATGTTCATATCGTGCTTTAAGTAAATATGAAAAGATGATTGGTTCACGTGTTTGAACTGAAGCAATACAGTGATCTGTCACGACACATTGAAGAGCCACAAAACGGTATTTATTGCTTGAATTTATTTAAAAATGACTGAGACCATGTTTCTTATGAGGGTCCTGAGACCTTGTTTCATATCAGAAGTAACCTGCTCTGTCTTCTCTGTCGGTGTATTGTCAGTTTCCTCTTTGCTCTGCGATGTATTTTTCACTGCGTGAGAACGTGTTTAGTGTGAGAGGCATTTTGTCGGTCATGGCAACAGTAACTAAGGGTGGGCGGGTTTTGCGAACGGTCAATTCATCACCTAGAGGTACAGGTGCCTCGAGTCCCTGTGAATTGTGGTGGTTATGGCATTATTGCTACATGGTAGTACAATGCATTGTTTTGTAGCTAGCTAGTATGTTAAGCTATGCAGTGTTGGTGTAATTCTGTGCTCTTTCAGATCTATCAATAAAAAAATAGAATATACTTCTATTGCAAAGTTTTTGGTAATATTAAACCCTGTTACACCCTATATCACTGTTCGCAGTGGTTGGGGATTGTTTGACTTGCTTGGTACGTTTGCGTACTGGGGCACATCAGTTCCTTGTGTGGGCTAAATTACCCTTGACTACTGTTCGCAGTTTGTGGGGTTTATTTTGGATCTTCAGAGTATGTTCGCTTACTAGTGAAGGTCGATTTTTCTAGTTGCATTTAATAAACCCTTACTAAAGCTTATGATAAGTGGGGGTTGGTATAAACCTTCTGAGTCCGTTCACGTACAGGTGAAGGTCATCTTTTTGTTGGCTTAATTTACTGCAGTTGCAATAGCGACCATGTCATCTCAGTGCTGCGGGTTTTGTCAGTCAGCAATGGACCCCCGTGATGGACATCAGGATGCCCCTCATGTCTAAGGATTGCTCACCTGACAGAGGATATGGATAATCCTTGCAGTGCAGCTTGTGAGAGTGGTCTAAGGTGCTGGATTTAGGCTCCAGTCTTTTCAGGGGCGTGGATTCGAATCCCACTGCTGCCAGCGGTGGTTTAACCAAGGCCGGGAGGCCCTGCATGTACTCGAAAAAGGTCTGAAAATATTGTGCGAGCACGCTTTCCCTGGCAGTAGCCAGGCCCGCCAGAGACATGCGAGTCAAACAAGATGAGTCGTCCTCTCCCCGAGCGCCTGTTTTCTAAGGCAGGGTGACTCAGTCCTGCTCCTGTGCCCGTCCTGCCTAGAAAGTAACGACTCTGTCATGCAAACCGTATTCGCAGCATGGTGGCTGAGCATTGTAGAAAGAGGGAATGCTCTTTAGGTGGTCATGATCATAAGTGCGCTCACAAACATTGCGTGACCACCAGTATAACTACAATTTCAAACCAACAAATGATAAGTGTATGGATAAACCAACCACTGCTCCACCAACAGAAAGTACAGATGTACATCTTAAGATTCTGACTACTCTTCAGAGCTTATCTCAGAGAATGGACAGATTTGAGGCTCATTCCTTTTCCTGATCCATTTCTTCCCCCGGCCAAGAAAGCATTCCGCCACCTGTGCCTCGGAGAGAAGAGGCCATAGATGAAGATGTGCTGTCTATTTTTGCCCCCAACTCACTGTTCGATAGTGGGCATCAATCAGAATCGGGAGACTCCCATTCAGATGCTGCAGAGGCGAGGAATCACCAGGGGCCTCATGTATAAATATTGCATATGCACAAAATAGAAATGTGCGTACGCTGTTTTCCACGCACGTATCTGGATTTATGAAAATGCTCGTTAACCAGTAGACACTGGACTTGGGGATATGCCACCAGATGAGCAGGCGATAGCATCATGGACAGCTTTGGGACCGGCCCCTGTCTTGGCTAGTCCATGCTGTCCTGGCAAGGAGTGGACTAAGGCTGACTGCCTGATTTCTCACTGTTTATGCTGCTGCACGTGTGACTCGTATGGGTAATGCTTTGGCTATTCTCCTGGCAGCCTTATAGAAAACAGTGTGTGTGGAAGATCAAGATTCCAAAATGTTAATTGTTTCGGCTTTGGTAGCGCATTCACAACAAACACGTGATGTAAGAGAGGTTATGTCATCAGCTGTCTTATGTCGCAGGCAGATATGGCTGGCTCAGACTTCTTTGCCATAAGGAGCAAACTGATGAATTTACCAGTAATTCCTGGTCATGTTTTTCATCCAGATTCTCAGGAAATGTTGGACAGACCTGAGCATTCCATTACATTGAGGGAGACTGTTCAAAGGGCTTGCGGCAATTCCCTGGCCTTTAAATAAAGATTTAAAACACCTCAAAGGCTGCAACAGCCTGCCTGATATTGGGGGGGAGAGACATAACTGTTTGTGGTTGTATTGTGATTAGTGTGTGTAGTTGTCCTTGTGTTCCATATGCACCTTCTGTGAAAATGAGTTTCCTCTTTGTGGACAAAATAAATTATCTATCTATCTATGACCAAAGCATCCTTACAATTAAAAGCCACTAACACAAATTCACATTTTTAAGAAAACAAAATTAAGTAAATGTTCTTTGACTTACTGCCACCGAATCTCAAATCCACCATACCTTTCGAACATCCGGAAGTGAATGAACCATTATTGACCCTGCGTATTTACGGTAAATACATACGTAACGTAGGTACATGACGTCACCGCGCTACTGCCATGCGTTTTATAGACATACCATACGTCACTTTGCGCATGCGCGGTAAACACATACGTGACGTATGTACCTGACGTCACTGCGCTACAGTCTGCAGCGAGGAGTACTTGTGGCCTCTTTTCCCGGACATGTCTTGGCCAGGATTTCTAAAATGTTGAAAGCAAAAGCCAAACAACGGCTCTGACTAAAGGTAATGATTGAAAAGTAGCTTGACCAATAGCATGCAGGCACTGAACGCAATCGACCAATCGTGGAGTGCGAGTAGGCGGGGTCTACAGAGAATGCTGTAGCAATGTAAATAAGTGTACATAAAATCAATGAGGACTATAAAGATGATTTTAGACAATTTAGAAATGAAGAAAATTGGAAAATCAGACGTAGGGTCACGCTATTGCTATAGCTGTGTCATGGACTTCAATATTCTCATAGAATTAGAAAGATTATTAAAACTCATATATTGTTATCGTTCTTGGTTTGAACTGGCTACAGTATTTTAAGTATATCTGTTAAGAATTGTTTCTGATGTTTTGTCTTACCAGGTGTCTGGTGAAGTGGCTGGAAGTGAGATGTTCATGTCCCATGTGCAACAACCCCATCAGTGATGCTCTGGGACAAACGCACAGCCCAGGAAACCTGCTGGATGAACTGCTCTAACCTCATTAAAGATACTTACAATTTAGTTCTCTGAATCGGGGAACATTTCTACCTAATAATCTTGTACAATTCAAACAAAAGACCTTTATTTAAAAGCACTGCTGTGGTAAAACATCACTTGTAATGTTCTGGTATGTCTGGTTTAAAATGTTTGCAGAATGTTTACATACAATATTGTGGGTTTCTTTTTTGGTGTCCTGTTTTGATATGCAAGATCATTTGCAAGTATTCACTTAGCCAATTTAAGTAATTTAAACTTAGTGGGACAGAAAACAGATACTAAATTCAAATCAAATATGAATTTACTTGCGTATTTCTGGGCCTATGCAGTTTATGGTATTTATAGAATGCATATTAACGCTTAATTGTTGGATTTTAAAGACATCAATTTAACTTAAAGCAAAACCATTATTTTTACTATTATTGTTAAGAGCTTTTTTTACTTTAATATTTGTAATTTTGATTTTTAAATGTTTATATGTAGTTTTATTAAATATCATTTTTCCATTTCCTTTAAGTTTACTAGTTTAAGATATTTTAGTACGTCAAGTTAAATGAAAAATTTTGCCATGGAAATAGCTGGAATAAAAAAAATAAAAAGCCAGCTAATTTATTTCAAATAACTAAAATGTTTTATGGTTTTATTTTTCGTTAACCCTGCTGAGAACCACTGCACTAATAAAGTGACAGAGCGCGCCACCTGCTGGCCAATAGAAAACTGCAGCAGAACGCTGCCATTTTAGAACCAAAACCTTTAATGGGCTCCTTTTGAAGACTTCTATTACACAAAAGCATATCAGCACATGATAAATGAAATATCTCGGATTTCTTTAACAATTGAGCTGTCTGTTCTAAGAAATGACAGAATAGAAAACCCTGTTGAAAGGAATCTTGATCCAACTTTAATCCATGTTTAACAAATTGTGTCCTGGGGACTGTCAGAATACATAAAAACAGGACCATGACACATGGAATAAGCATCTCATTTAGGAATGGCAATTAAAAAAAAAAAAAAAAAAAAAAAAAAAAAAAAAAAAATCTATATAGTAAGGAATGTGCATGGTTGGAATGGGAAAGGGGAGTTAGAAACAATTAAAGTTGCCCACAATCAGCAATCACGATCTTGGCAGAGCACGTCCCGCTTTTGCTTCCTTTAGCCTCCATGGCGTCCACCACCTCGAGTCCTTCTACCACTTTCCCGAACACAACGTGTTTGCCATCAAGCCTGTTCATGGAGAAACAAGCAGCTTTAGCACTAACATCAAATGGAAATCCCCTAAACATTTTTATATTCTAAGAACCTTTAGTGCAATGGAAAAGTTCCAAAGATGTTGAAGGTTCTTATTTTTAAGAGTATGCAAACATTAATCTCAAAGAAGCCATTTACCAAGCAGTATCAGCGGTGCAGATGAAGAACTGGGAACCATTGGTGTTTGGTCCAGCGTTGGCCATGGACAGGGTTCCCTTCCCTCCGTGCTTCAGGGTGAAGTTCTCATCCGCAAACTTGTTACCGTAGATGGACTTTCCACCGGTTCCGTTATGGTTGGTGAAGTCGCCACCCTACATCATGAGAGCACGACATCAGTGTGAGTGTGAGCTGAAATCACTGCGTCCGATGACAGGACGGGGTTCAGATCTTACCTGGCACATGAATTTGGGGATGACACGATGAAAGCCAGAGCCCTTGTAACCAAAACCCTTCTCACCAGTGCACAAAGCACGGAAGTTCTCTGTTTGGATATGGAGACATTAATGCATGAGACAGTGTCTACATTTATTTATAAGAAACACATTTAATGTGGAAAAAGATACTTACCGGCAGTCTTGGGTACAACATCAGCTCTCAGCTGTTTCAAAAGGAGGGGAAAAACAAGAAGTTGAAATTAAGTTGATGTCCAAGCTTAGAATGGGTGAGAATGTCAACGGATTTCTATTGTCAGATATTTTAAGTTAATTAATGGTAAAGTTATTGGCCATTTTAAGAACATCAGATGGAGAGAGAGAGAGAGAGAGAGAGAGATCGATATATATCTATATATCTATATATATAAAAAATTGCCTTCACTTTTACACTGACTTTAATGCAAAATTTTAAACAATGAAGAACATAACCAAAGGCAACCAGCCAATCAAATATAGCAAATCTAAGAAGAATAATAATAATAATAATAATCTTTAATTATAACGCACTTTATATTTAAACAAAATCTCAAAGTCCTACAAATTCAAACAAGGACAAAAATAAATAAATAAAAATAAATAAACCAAAAGCTATAGATAAAAGGTTGGTTTTAAGGCCATATTTAAAATCATCCACAGTCTGCAAGTATTAAGATAAAGAAACATACACACACCTAAGGCTTTGCAGTGATTTGCTTTATTGTTTCTCGTTAAAGTATGAAGGTAGTGAACTTTGTTTTAAAATGATTAAAAACAGGTTTCAGATCATAACTTTTAAAATACAGAAACAATCGTGGAATAAAGCTAGCCTATTATGACCGTAAAAGAACCCCAGCAGGTTAATGACTTCCGCGTTTCTCTGCAAACCTCGATATTCATTTGATCGCGGGAGTTAATTTACGGATACTGCACAAGTGCATTCACTAGCATTTCTGCGGTACTGATTCAAAACGTAACGCCAGTCGCTCATTAATTTAATTATTATTTGGGAAGAAGTTAAAATATGACAACGCTGAGATGCAAAAGATTCCGTTCTGGTGAACAAGTTGCGACAGAAGGCCAAACTCCGTTATTCACCCCTCCCTTTTCAAAATGGCATCCTGGGTTATGAAAAAATGATGGTGAAAATGGCGTCCGTATTAAAAAAAAAACGTGTGCAGCGCTACACACGCGCAGCCTGCTTCTGCAATCACTGAAGACTCCGCCGTGTGCGCTCAGCAGCTCAACTCACATTCTCTGATTGACAGCGTTCCATTTCAAATCACAACCGGCAACATTGTAGCGTCGGAGAATCGGCTAACTGTTACATTGTTGAAGATCGGCGCGGGAAACAAAATTGCTTCCTCATCCGCCATTTTCAAGATAGTCGTGCTAAACAAACAACTATACTTGCTACTAGCTTTTAAACTGTTTTTAATGGGAAAACCATTCGATTTAATAAAATTGTGTCATACTGACTCCGTCATCCACCGCATTCCAATGATTTTTTGTGACCTACCTCCATTACAATCCTCCCAGCATTCTTTCCATCGATGCTGATGTCAAAATAAACTCTGGGATTGGACATGATGACAAAAAAAATTCACTCTGTATTAGAAGCTGGTCGCCGGAATGAATCCTACAAAGTGCCGCAGCTTATCTGGAAGTAGGATGTGAGTGAAAACGGGATATATAGACGCAGCCAGCAGCCCTTTTTCAATTGCCCTATCGGTAAGCCCCTCCCCTCGAACGCAGCGAGCCAATGGCAGTCGAGTATCAGTTGCACAGGGAGCGGAACTCGGACATCTTTAGGTTTCAGCACCATAGAGAAGCATTGGAAGATCCGAAGCTCGCATCGGTTTTATGGGGTTTATGCTTCAAAAATGGAAAAACGATGTGTCTGGGGTACTTGTAACACTGATTCCAGGTATCCTGAGAGGATGGGCAATATAATTTATTTTATTAAATTTCCTGAATCCAAACAAAACAGAACAAAATGTCCCTAAGTATTCAACCCCAATACAAATGAAGACAAAAACGTTCATTTTATGGTTGTCATACACTCATTAAGTTACAATTTTCATCTGCTCAAGCAGAACGTTAATGTTATCTTGTGCTTTAGCAAGGTATCTCTGGCTAAAACTAGCTAACGTTAAAGTTAGTGAGTCCATGCTAATGTACAAACCTAAATAGACTGTTCTCGCGTCTTGTACAGTGTAGGTCAAAAACACATAAAGGAAGGTCTACATTTCAGTGCCTCTCCATATTAAACTGGTTAAATGTACATTAATTTAATCGTATCCTGCGATACATGAACAGTGTTGATCCTGCATGTTGTCATCCGAGATCGTGATGAGACTTCTCCCGCTTGCATTGTGATCTGTAAACCCTCCTTCGAGTTACCCACAGTATTTATTTTTAAATATTTTATAAATCCCTCCATGGAATATTTAATTCCCATTTGGTGGCCTTCTGTGTCCAAAATTGTGCAAAAACATAGTGGGACAAGATTTTCACACGGCACCTGTCATTGTAAGACAGTGAGTAACTCTTTTTGTTTGTCCGAGGGAGCAGCAGTAACTAAGGGGGGCGGGGCTTACCGATAGGCCAATTGGAACCTATGAAGCTGTGGAACCGCTGAATGACGTGCGCGTTGTCCAATCAGAGGCGGCGCAGATGAATAAATTACCGCAACATTCGAGCGTAAAGTTCAGAGGGAGGGCGTTTGATTGACATCCTCATTGGCCCGTTAGAGTAGGTAGAAATTACGTTGCTGTGTTCCATCCAATCGGCAACAGTGTGGGCGTGTACCGTCGGTCTGTGATGGCGCGAGGGCGGTGGCCGAAAGCTGAATTCGCCATTACAGCACAAATTTTGTTATCACGGATAACTAATGTTTAGAGGATTTAATTCGGTTTTTTCTACATTTCCTAAATTTATGATGTCCTTATTGATATTTAAACGGACTAGTGGGAGATACGAAGCGAAATGAGTCAAACAGAAAGCATTTTTTTCCTCCTCACAAACGCTCGTCTTCTTGCAAGACACACAACTTCCGGACACGCCCCCTTGCGTTCCCGCGTTTTGACACAATGCGGTGCTGCTCTGCTTTCTCCAAATAAAGCCAATGAAACGCAATGGGGCTTAAGTCTTTACTTATAAAACATAATGGAAATATTTCACATCTTTAGAAAAACAAATCGATTTCAATTGTACATGTTTAATTGATAGAACTTAATGATCCACCAACACATGACAGTCAAACATTTTTTTGAACAGTTTGATCAACAAGTGATGCTGGTTTCTCAGTTTTTCATGATCATGGTCACAGATTTTGATGGTGAATTCATTTTTTTTTCTCTTTCTAACAAATTCATAAACTCTGCTAGTTAACACAGAAGAGAGATGCATACAGGCCCATCAATTATCTTTATAATTATAATAACAATTATTATATAATCAAAGATAAAATTGTATGATACACAAATGACTTAAACGAAAAAAAGAACAAAAGCACATCCGACGACTCCTGATGCTCCCTGTATTGTTAATATACAAACTGCACTTTGCTAATGGTGCCCAAAGAGCAATGATAAATAATAAAATCAGACAAGACAGGAATTGACAGCACACTCATCTCCCCTCCACGCCGAGAAAGCGAGCGCTGAATGGAAAACGGGGGGAATGAAGCGCATGTCTGACATGAGCTCTTGTCATAGTGTTTAAAATGTCCTTTTTTCCATATGGGGTTAAGAGAAAGTTCACATCTGCGACAATAATAATACTATATCTGTACATATTTCACATGAATCACAATGTTTTCCTCCTCAAGTATGAGAGTGGCTATAAACATTAGTCCATTTCCTGTTGTGACGCTCCCACCCACCCAGATTTGTCTGAGCAAAATCTCACTACGGGAAGGTGTTAGTCCAAAAAATGTCTTTGTGTGCATTTGTGTGTTTTATAACCTGTCTACAAGGTGCTACTGGGCTGCTTGTGCTCTGTCTGGTTTCAAAGCTTCACACATTTTGTTGACAAAGAAAATTGATTTTCTACCAAATAACAGCCCAAACTTGCATATTTAAGGGCGAGTGAAATGTGTCCGCGAGTGAGGGTGTGATTTGAGCCGACGACGGTCAAGGATACTAGTCCTTTTTTTTTTTTTTTTATAATGCTAGAAATCCAGACCTCGTGGCCTTAAGCCCACAGGGGAGGAAGACCGTTTTTAAAAAGAACATTGAGGGGGAACGAAACTAACAAGAGACAGATGAAAACGGAGAGCAGGGTGTGGCATAAAATTAGTCTGAGTTTGCACCAAAACACACACAGTGTGGCTTGAGGTGTGCGGGTGTGTATTTGTGTGGGTGTCACAAAAGAAGCCTCCAATTTTCAAGCCTTCAATTGCCTTCGATTTCCTTCGTGTGTAGGCAAATACGGTAACTCTTGAAGGGCTTGGTGTGGTGTGCAAAATGTAATAGTGCACTTCTTTAATGCTACTGTTTAAGGTCTGACACATTGTGATTGCCTCTATTAGCACGTTTAAAAGGAAAAAGGCTACACTTGAGGTCTTCTTCAAGTAAAATTCACTTAAGATCATGTCATTTGTGGTTTAAAACCATGTTACATCCCATGGAGCTAGTTTGTGGTCTTCTTTGGGCAGAAAAAGAAATAAAACAAGTCTGCCTGTTTATTAAGATAATTATGTTTATCCGTGTTTGTTTTCAAGTTACAACAGAGACACTTTGGCTTTCCCCATGTGATTTCTGAAGTGTAGTACTTTAGATCAGCACTGAAGTGAATTCCTCATCTAATTTAGATTTAAAACAGGAGCTGCAATGAAAAAAAAACAAACAATGACCCACCCCACACAATGTCATTTATACCACACGAGTCTGATGTGAGATGAGGAGTCTTTCTACAAATGATTCAAGAGAAGAGCGGGAACTCTTTCAAACTGAAATTCACAATAAAATCTCGACAGAGTTCAGAGAAGCAGACAAACATTAACATTGTCACAGGAGGAAAAGTAAAACAAACAAAAAAAAATCTTCGTTGCACCTTCCCATGAGTCACTGCATTCCAGTCTCAGGAGGAAACAGTGCCAAGACGTAATCGGATATCTGTTAGGCTTCCCAAAGCTCCCCTCGATGAGCCGGGAGTGTGAGGGGTCAGGGAGGCTTGTGTGTTGGACGGCAATGTGCGACTGATGAATGAGCGGGACGGGGGGCTCAGTTGCTCTCGAACAGAGCAAGCAGGTCATCGTTACTGTTGTTGGGAAGGTCTGGAGGACCCAAGTAGGACAGCAACTCATCTGGGTTTGTCAGCTCTGGGAGAAGCTGGAAAACAAATAGGGAATTCCAGAGTTAAGAGCCATCCTGTGGCAATACTAATGACACTCAAAACACTGTTTATAATCATAGTAATAAATACAACATAGCTGGCTTTTCAAAAGACATTTGCAGACATGCTGAATTATTTACCTAGAAATTATATTCAAAGCAGAGGTCAGAGATTTTTTGCACCACAAAAGAATGTTTCTGATTTGTGAGTGGAAATGGGCAGTCATTTTTCTATAACAGTTAAAAAAAAAAAAAAGAGTTCTGTTTCCAACAGTGCTGGGAAGTCTGTGAATCAATTCTTTTGAAACGTTTGTTCAATGATTCAGCTGAAATTCCAAATCAGTGATTCTTTTACGTAATCACTAGCCCCGAATGTAAACTTTTGAACTGATTTTGGAGGGAAATCTCTGGAAATTCTTTAATCATGGGAGTTAAAGGAGTAGTTCACCCAAAAATGAAAATGCTGTTATTATTTTCTTTCCTTCATGTTGTTCCAAACCCATTGGACTTTGGTTAATCTTCTAATCACAAATTAAGAAATTTTAATGAAATCTGAAATGTTTCTGTCTCTCCAGGTAACCAAAACTTAGAAGATCCAAAAAGGTGTCACAAAAAAATCCATGGTTTGAGCCATTTAATCCAAATCTTGTGAAGGTATCTCATCACTTTATATGATTAACAGATTGACTTAAGACTTTTATTTACAGCTAAGCAATGACTGACACATACATAGAACGCATCATACATATGCTAAACGTGGAAACTGAAACCATGTGTCCATGATGTGAGAGTACAAATGAGATTTGTTACAGTGTGTGACATTCACAAACTTCCAGTGTTTATCAAATGTGATTTGCTCTGTATGTGTGTTCATATTGAACAAAAGCCTAAATGAAAACTTTTAACATATAAAGCGACTGTATCTCTTCACAAGACTAAAAACAGCTTAAACGGATTAAACAGCTCGAATCACATGGATAAAATTTCATGACCTTTTAAGTTTTGGTTACCTGGACTTTCAATGGAGGGATAGAAATCTTTCAAGTTTCATTAAAAATATACTAATATATGGTTTCAAAGTCATACAGGTTTGGATAGATATGAAGGTAAACTATCTCTTTAAGAATAGAAGACTGTAATCAATATTACAAAATAGTTTATAAGTGCAAATGTGTCCCAAAGCAGATGTGGGGCTGGCCATTACCCAAAAGTCTTTGCAAAATCTTTCCGAAAAGGGGAACGAACAGCTTTAAACATGCATAACTGCAGGCATGGGACCTAAATTAAGCAAGAACGGGTGGGAAGAAGATCATTATAAGTTGGTAGTGGGTGTACATGGAGTAAAATCCCACAGGAACGGGCGGTTGTGCTCAGCAGACCTTTAATTTAAAGTGTTGACTCTATGGCCAAAAGTCATTGCTTTGATCTTGAATAGATGATTGATTCTGACTTACATCAAGGGCCGGCTCTGAAACATCGCCGGGTCCCCCGGGGCCCCCCAGCCCAAAGCTGTCTGTGTGCATCCGGGGATTCTGGGAGGAGTTGCGGGAGTGCATGAGTCCACCGGGGCCACCCATGTTGGAGTTACCATGGAGAGGTTGATGCTGCTGTTGCTGCTGCTGTTGCTGCTGCTGCTGATGTTGAAGGGGATTGTGGGAAGGGTCCATGCGACTAGAATGGGGCATCTTTATTCAGGAGGGCAGGTGTAAAGAGAAAAAGAGACAGTCAGTGAAGCTAGAACACAATGCCCAGTAATTTAAAGTGCGAACCCGTCTTGTGCTTCTTTTAGAGCAGGTGAGATGTGGTGCGAAAAGCAGCAGCTGTGAGTGACAGACAGGAACACTGTGCTGTGCTGTCGCATACAGAGACATCTGAGTAGCTCTTATTCGCTGCAACATACGGGGACGACAGAATCCAAGACGCCAGTAAAACACACTTAGGTATCCAAGGTGAGGGTCATTTCAGTACAATACGTGTGCAGCAAACCAGCTGCATTTATTCAAGCCATATGGTCAAATACATATATGGATTTACACAATTATTTCATTTTGGCTTTTTTGCAAACGGTTGCTTGGTTGGTTGGATGGATGGATGGATGGATTCAAACACAGATGGAGCAATAGATGCATAGATGATGGATGAATGGATAAAAAAGATGGGTGAAGAATAGAAAGACAGATGGATTAATAGAAAAATATATGGATATAAAGACAGACAGAAAGAGACAAATAGACAGACAGACAGATAGATAGATAGACAGACAGACAGATATTTAGATAGACAGATAGACAGACAGACAGATAGATAGATGGATAGATAGATAGATAGATAGATAGATAGATAGATAGATAGATAGATAGATAGATAGATAGATAGATAGATAAAATGGGTGAAGGATAGAAAGACAGATTGACTGATAGAAAAATAGATGGACAGACAGACAGATACAGGTCCATATATATTTGGACACTAACACAATTTTCATAATTTCGGCTCTATATGCCACCAGAACAGAACTGAAAATAAAACAATCAAGATGAAATTGAAGTGCAGAATTTAAGCTTCAATTCAAGGTGTTGAACAAAAATATAACATAAAATGCTTAGGAATTACAACCATTTTTATACACAGTCCCCCATTTTCAGGGGCTCAGATGTAATTGGACAAATAAATATAATCATAAATAAAATGTTCAGTTTTAATATTTTGTTGAGAATTCTTTGCAGGCAATGACTGCCTTAAGTCTGGAACTCATGGACATCACCTTTGTGATGCTTTGCCAGCCCTTTACTGCAGCTGACTTCGGTTATTGTTTGTTTGTTTCAGCCTTTAGTTTTATCTTCCGCAAGTGAAATGCAGCTCTTGAGATCAGGAGATTGACTTGGCCATTGCAGAATAATCCACTTTTTTACCTTCAAAAACTCCTGGGTTGTTTGTGCTGTATGTTTTGGGTCATCGTCCATTAGTATTATGAAGCGACGCCCAAACAACTTTGCTGCATTTGGCTGAATCTAGGCAGAGAGTATATCCCTGTACACTTCAGAATTCTTCAAGCTGCTTCTGTCTTCTGTCAATCTTCAATCTTAATTTTAGCCGTCCAAAGAATGCTTTTCCTGAAGTGGTCTGGCTTTTTTTAGATGTTTTTGGCAAAGCCTAATCTGGCCTTGTTTGCACCTTGTGGTATTTGCTCTGGTGAAGTCTTCTCTTGATTGTAGATCTTGACAGAGACACGTCTGCCTCCTGGAGAGAGTTCTTCTCTTGGCTGGATGTTGTGAAAAGGTTTTTCTTTATCATGGAGAGGATTCTACGATTATCCACCACTGTTGTCCTCCGTGGATGTCCGGGCTCACCAGTTCTTTTTTTCTGAGAATGTACCAAACTGTTGATTTGGCCACTCCTAATGTTCCTGCTATCTCTCTGATGGATTTGTTTTTTTTTTTGAAGCCTAACAATTGTCTGTTTCACTTGTATAGAGAGCTCATTTGACTGCATGATGTGGGCTCACTGCAACAGTTTCCAAATGCAAATGGCACACTTAGAATCAACTCCAGACCTTTTACCTGCATAATTGATGTAGAAATAACAAAAGAATAGCCCACATCTGTCCATGAAACAGCTTTTGAGTCAATTGTCCAATTACTTATGGTCCCTTGAAAAAGGGGGGAGATACATATTAAAGAGCTGTAATTCTTTAACCTTTCCTCCAATTTTGATGAGAATACCCTCAAATTAAAGCTCAGAGTGCTTATTATTCTTTATATAACTGTAACTTAAATATGTTTTGGTTAGCAGCTAAAATAATAAAAATTGTGCCTGTTTCCAAATATATATGGACTTGACTATAGATGATGGACAGAAAAAAATGGGTGAAGGATAAAAAGACAGATGGACTACTAGAAAAATAGATGGATAGAATGACAGACAGACAGACAAACAGATGGATAGAATGACAGACAGACAGACAAACAGATAGATAGATAGACTATCAATTTCTTGTGGTGAAAATGTAATGATAGGAAAACCCACCTGTCCTGACATCGGGTGTCCCACAGGTTTTTCAGGGGTAAGGAGGCCACTCGGCAGGTCAGACTGGTAGGAGAGAGGGGGCGGCCCAGAGGCAAACTCCCCCAGGGTCGGTGTGCTGGGGGCATTGGGGAAATCTGAGAAGCCTGGTTGGTTGGAATATCCTGAGGCACCTGAATATATGCAACAATAAATCAGCTGGAGGTCAAAATGCATTTTGTCAAATACTCTATAGCGTAAATGTAAGATAGTATTTGACTAGTATTTGACTTTGAAATGCTTACTGAAACACTTTCATGTTCATATAAATGGTTTTGTGGTCACTAAGAGCCCTTTACAGTTGGATAAAACACCTACCTTGGCTGGGATAATCAGGCGTGCTGCTGCTCCCACCTTGTGGCAGAGACTGGTAGGGCGAGGAGGCCGGGCCTAAAGCTGCAATCATCTCCATGACGCTGGGCAAGATCATATGACTAGGGCTCAAGGTGCGACAGCGTTTCAGGGCAGGGCCGTCTGGGTCCTCTTTAATATGTAGGTCTGGTTTCACTGGGACCGGCTTCCAGCTGCACACCGGATCAATGGTGATCTCCTCATAGTCCGAACTAAACACAAGGAGAAAGTAGTTTAAGAACTAACTGCAGCTTATAGTGAACCTTAAACCTTATGTACAGAAACTGAACAATTTTTAAGGACACAAACCTGACAATTCTGGTGCCATGAACCTAACAATATTTGGTAAATCTGGCAATCGGTTCTGTCTCTGAAATGCTTAATTGAAACAGCCTGGGAACTTATAAACAACAATTTATGCACTCTGACTCTGGGAAATTGGGTAAATGCCAGCCAATCATACTGAAGATGCCTATTTCACTCAGCTCTTGCCATTTTTGTGTGCGGTATGCGTCACACGGTCAGGGAACAGTCCATGGACATGCAATTTTCAGCTAAAAATAGTATAATTTAGGATCTCTGCATTATCTCTGCAATCACAGTTTAGATGCTCCAGAGGTTATATAAAAACTTACTTCTGGATGTAGATCAGAATGCCCAACATGTACTGGTCCACTTCTAGCCCCTCCAGAAGGGCTGTTTTACTGCAAAGAACAGATAAGTTTGAAAAACTGTACAAATAAAATTTAAATTTTTTGGCCAAATGACATTAAATAAAACAAATCTAATATAAATATGTATTATTCTAACATTAATATAAATACGAATTCCTTATTTTTTACTAATATTAATACAAGTAATAATATTTTAATTATTAATATTAATATAGTATTTTTATATAATAAAAATTATATAATATTAAAACATTATATTATTATTAACAATAATGTATATTAATATTAAATGTTTAATTATACTATTTTGCCTATATAAATGACAAATAAAACATTAAAAACTAAAATCATTCATGTAAATATTAGAATTTTTAAAAGTGAATTTAGGCATCACATTATATTATATAGTACGAGAAATGCATATTCATTCTGAGATTTGTTATAGACTACATTTAGCACTGTTATTAAAGTATTAGCGTTTTTAGTAAGTTTAAGAGAATTTTGCCAAAATAATATCAGCAGATTACCACTACAATATGGATATATTGTGCATCCCTAATCAATGTCTTAGTTTTAAAACAACAAAAATACCATGGAGATGAACAGCAAAATGAGAAAGGTTCTTACTTGCACACAGGACAACGCCAAGTTCCTCTCTCACAGTTGAGCTGCAGGTACGATTCCAGGTCGAAGCACTGTGCACCAACAAAGACGTTATATACCACAGAAATTTACTTTACAAAGTCATGCGATTCAAACATAAGCTAGAGGGCCTCCTCACCTGTATATGTCTGCAGTCGTGGCCCCTGGCAGGAAGCTGGATGCGTCGGAAGGTGATCGGACATTTGAGCGACACCTTGATGGCCGTCTGTTCCACACCATCCTCGCCGTTAAGGCCGGGAGTTCCTGGGATGGTACCGCTACTGAAGTTCCTCTTAACTACAGAACAAGAGAGCAGGATGAGTTGTCATTTTTCTGCTTTTATTTGATCAAAAATACAGTAATATTGAGAAATATTATTACATAAATGTTATAAATGTTATCTATTTGAATACATTTAAGAATGTAATTTATTCCTGTGATGCAAAGCCGAATTTTCAGAATCATTACTTCAGTCTTCAGTGTCACATTATCCTTCAGAAATTATTCTGATATGCTGATTTGCTGCTCAAGAAGCATTTCTCATTATTATCAATGTTGAAAAAGTTGTGCTGCTTAATTTTTTTTGCAGAAACCACAATACTTTTTTTCAGGATTCTTTGATCACAAAGTTCAAAAGGACAGCATTTTTTCAGAAATAGAATTCTTTTGCAACATTATAAATATCTTTACTGTCACTTTTGATCAATTTAATGCATCCTTGGTAAATAAAAGTATTCATTTCTTTAAAAAAAAAAAAGTGTGTGTAAAAGTGTTCACTTACTCTTAGTGACACAGTGCTCCGCTGGCAGGAGCCTCTTCTTCATCAGACCCTGAAGCACGGAGCGCACAGATGGCCTGTGAACCAGCTGCAGCACGAACAGATGAGACTGCGAGAAAAAGAAACAGGAAATGAATGCCGACCCACATAAAACTCTTATTAGTAGGGCTGTTTGTAATTAAGCAGGCATTTTCTGAAGGAAATGTGCGACGCGAGTCTCTGTACTTACACAGCAGCAGGCCGTGACCGTTATTTGGATGGTGTTGCGTCCCGGCTGGCACACTTGCTTCAGGTAAAGGGGTTTGTGGGAGGTCTTGTTGTCCCCGCGCTCGATGGTGAGAGGCGTGGCATTGACGCTCACCTGCACAGATGCCGGCCAGTTGGTGTTCATCTGCCGGTCTTCGTGGTGATAGCACTTAAACTGCAGCTCCAGGTCAGGCCTGTTAAACACATGATAGTTCAGATTACATGCTAAATATGACAACACTGACATTCACAAACACAAAGACTCCTTGAGAAGCTACAAGGTATGAATTGGTCTGACCTCATCATAAGGGTCTTATACACGGAGTCTCGCAGCTGGAAGACGTGGTTGCTGACAGCCAGGTTGTGCTCCAATCTAAAGGGCTCCAACACCACCCCATCCCGTACAGGGAAGGTCAGGCGCAGATCATCACTGGGGTTTCCTACAGATAAAAGAGTTTCAGTTACTGAGGTGCCACACGGCTTTAAGTCATATCTCATACGGCAAGAAACAAAGGCATCTTATAAATATCGAAGACGCACCAATTTTTTTTTTCAACAGGCATACTGGACTTTTTGCTGACACCTATCTGTGTGTTTCAGTTTCTTGTTTCAGTTTAGCTTGTTTTAAAGCAAACAATGTCAAACTTAAACTACCCTACCCTTTACCCGATGCAGTGTTATTATCTATAACTAAAACTAATAAAATCTAATTGAAAGCTGAAATAAAATATAAATATTAGATGAAAAACTGTTTGACGCCAAGTCAACATTTCTAATTTTTGTTTAAGTTGAAGTACTAAAATGACTAAAAAAAAAAAAACTGAAATAAAAAGAAATTAAAGATAAATAGAAAAATAACTAATAAAAATGACAAAAGTACTTATCAAGATCATTACAACTAAAATAAAATGAAAAAAAAAAATGTTAAAAGCTAATTAAAATATTGATAAATACTATAGTAGTATGTAAATAATACTAATATAACACTACCTTTATGTGAAATAAAACAGCTATATATGAAGTTTTCATTTTTAATGACTGAGCATTATTTTAACAAATTTTTGCTTTTTTTAAAACAATTTTGGTATTGTGACATTTTTTGAGTAAAAGAAAAAAAAAAGAAAAAAAAGACAACTTTGAATCCATCAGGAATCTACTTGATTGGTGGTCTTTATATAATGTGGTTAAAATTGTTGAGCAAATTACTATATTTTGATAAAATATTCTGAAGACTAACGTTTTGTTTTCTCTGGAACAACATATGCGCATAAACCATTCACAATAAAGCCAGTAAAAATGGTTCATTCTGATTTCATGCCAACTTAAAATATATGCAGGAAGTTTTGTTAATTTCTTAGGTGTTGAAGAGGGGAAAAAACATGTTTTCCATGTGATAAGCATTTAATGTGACAGAAAAACATTTTTTTTTCCATTTACATCACAAAGAATTATAAACACATTATGTTATGGGGGGGGGTGTTGGCTTGGCTGCACTTCTGAGTGTTACCTGTAGGGGGCTGCAAAGAGCTAATGTTGGGCTTGACGTCATGGAGGAAGGGTGACTTGACGTCTTGGCCAGGGGACAAATATGGGGTCATCGAACTGCCGGGGGTCATGGGAGGAGTGGGGTTTCCTGGGAGAGGAGAGCTGGGGTATCCTGGCATCGCACGTCCGGGCTGCGAAAGACAAGACGTGTGCGCAGGCATTACAATCTGAGGCCAGATTATCTTTACAGTCAGACTTTCATAACCATTACTGTGCAAAAACACATTCAGCTGAGTGGAGTTTAGACCCCGGCTGCCAAAGTCCAATCGAGGTGCTCACACGAAATGGTGAAATATTAACAGGCAGCTCCTACTGACTCACGTTTCACCAAACACACATGCATGTGAGAGAGAACACCAACCCCGTTGACGGCGGCTTGGTTGAAGGTGTTGTACCCGGCTCCCGAAACTCCTGAGGACAGACTGCTGTGGCTGTTGCCCTGTCCGTTAAACTGGTCTGCCTGCTAAACAAACATGAAGCTTTCAACATCAGGCTTAAAACAGAGCAAGTCAACCCTGGTTAAGCATAATTATAGGGAGCTTGGTGCAGTGCATTCTGGGATTGCTTCCTCCACAGAGATACATGGTTTAGAAATTTGCCAAAAGAAGGTATCTAACATCTTACATTTACGCTATATAGGCAGCTCACTAGGTTTCAGAATGGAGCCTAAGCGTGCACTTGTTAAGTGCACACTACAGCGATATGACAATAGTGATAATCTACCACTGTAATTCCAAACCCGGCATGGAATTTAAGCCACCCAGGTTGGTTCGCCTTTCATTGATACTTCCAAAAAATCTTTTCACAACTAGTTGCCTCTTTAAAGTTCACTGCCGTATTTGTCAGTATCAAATGCCGGTGTGCTTCTCCAAAAACGGCAGCCTGTTTGTCACCAATACGGACAAAAGGAACCTGTTCTTTGGGAAACACGATACCGCTTGCAGTGTGTCACAATTTGCAAGTGAAAGCTTTCTGACAGCTTTCAAACTGAAAAATATGGCTATAAATAAAATATGATTATAAGTTATAGAAAGTACATAAATTTGGTTACTAGGGTGGCTCAAGTCTTTACAAGCAGCTTGATTTGAGGTGTCACACATCTGTAGCATGCCTAAGTTTAATACTCAGGGTTTTTTCCAAATCCTAACTGTAAGTACAAGCAATAATAGCGATGATCTTTGTACCTTGTAGTACTGGTTGGGGTTTCCTGGTCCTGCAGGATACTGGCCCATATTGGGTTGCTGGAGGGGCATTCGGTGGGTTGGGTAAGACGGGGAAGGAGCGGACCGCTGTGGTCCAGGGCCGTGGTACTGCATGGGCTGGCCTGGGTACGGGCCCCCACCTCCCATCCCGGGACCGTACTGCTGACCCGGAAATCCCTGCAAGAAAAGAAGTGCAATCATTCCAGAACAGAACCAAATTGTCAGTACTATTCTCATTTTTTTGGTCTAAATTAGATTTACGTTAAAGACAGTTGTTTTGAGGAGTCAACATCTAGTTTCTAACCATAACAAAAAAACATTTAAAATTTTTTAGCTTTGCTCCAATTTCTAACTGTACTCAACTAGTTATGTGATCTCAACATGTCAGCCACCATAATGAGGAACCACACTAATGCAGTGTTATTCTTAACTAAAACAAAAACTATTAGAAGTAATTTTTGTTAAATAAAATAAAGATATAAACACCTTCACAATTTTTAAATGCTGCTTTGGCAACTAACTGTAATAAAATGTGTTTAACTGAAAATAATAATAATAGTAATAAAATAAAGATAAAAATCAAATTGACAAAGCACATAAATTTACTGAAATCAAAACTAAAATTAAAATGCAAACCAAAAATTTAAAAATAAAAGTCAATCCAAAATACTGCTAAATACTATAACAGTATTTTATTCCAAAATCTAGTGAGCTGCTATGTAATCTACAGCCTACACTAGGGATGGCTCGATACCATAATTTTGGCTTCGGTACGATACCAGAATGTAATACCTCGGTATCGATACTAAATCGATACCATAGATGACAAATAACCAGCCTCAAAAGATAAGTGAATTGAAAACAATTTTATTAAAATAATCATAATAATAATAATAATAATAATAATAATAAATATCTTAATACCTTTTGTATCAAACTGTAACAAAAAACCTACAGGGAACATAGGTTACATTATGATGTTGGAGAAAAAAATATATATATAACTTAAGTAATACAATGAAAATATATTCAAATCTTCTATCTTTTCAGTGCAAACACAGTGCAAACAAAAGAAAAAAAAATACAACTGAAGTAACGCAATTAATGTAACAAATGTTGCTTTATTTTAAAGCGTTATTCTAACAATCAATTCAAAATCATGTTATTATTTCTCTCTCTCTCAGATATAAATCTCACTGCGCGGCAGAAACATTCCCTTCATATCATTGATACTAAAATTAATATAGCAAAACTCTTGCTTAATTCAAATTCAATTAATATTCGATTGTATGAAATGCAAGTGCATGTATTACATGACCAAAACTTCACTGGTTCTAGCTTGTCACACATGCATATTTGAGCTTACTGTATCATATCTGTATGTGCGTTGGTCAGTTGTAAATAAAAGTTAAAATTAAATCAAAATTTGAATGATGCACTCACCTGTCGATCTCTTAATTCTCTGAAAAGATCAGGATGAGCAAGCGACAAATGCTTACGGTTGCGCAGCAATTTGGAAGTACTGCCACCTACAGGTGCACTTCGCAACAGCAGCGTATGAAATACCGAATTGAGCAAAATTATGATATCGTACTGTTTGAAATATAATATATACCGGTATTTTTCCAGTTCCGGTATACCGCACATCCCTAGCCTACACAGGCAGCATCCTAACTGAAAGAAGTCCTAAAACTTCATAAGTGACTGATTTAGAACACACTATAAATGAAGCAACTCACAAACCCTTGCCAAAACCCTTGAAAGTCCTGACATAAAATTAGTTTTGGTAGAATACAGCTTTAGTTCCTGTGATGTTAATTTCTTCATGAGCACAGTTTATTTTATAATAGTACATTATACAATAAAAGTAATGAGGTATTTTTATTAACCAAAACTTTATATTATGGAATAAATTATAAACAACATCTTAGACGAATTTCCTGGAGCTCATAATGCATTATGACATTATCTGTAAATGATACATGTGCATCTTAGATTCTCATAGCTTTCGTGTCAGGAACAAGTCTGATGTCATATAAAACTCACTAGGTCTTGGAACAGAGCTACTGTGACAGATCAAGTTGGTGAACTTGAGTCTCCACTCACGTCAGAGTTGTAGGGGCGTTTCAGGCCCTGCTGGTGACGCGGAGGACCCTGCTGGCCTCCAGGGTAGACGGGATGCTGCGGCAACCTCTGGCCCTGCTGTGGGTACATGGGTCCCATGGAAGGGGGTCTGGCACCAACCATTCCAGAGGGGGCCATCCCGGGTGGGCCCCGGGGTCCGGAGTGCGACAGGAACTGGGTGTTGTAAGAGGAAGCACCACCCATCTGCAGAGCAAAACAACACAGAGATCCACACCCATCAGAACCAGTGCTGGGTAACAATGGCTGGAGACGTGCCTGCCGCCGTGACTTATGGACGTCAGGCCCTGGGCATGAAAGGGAAACGGCAACTAGGTCACCACTGTAAACAATCAAAGTCCTGTGTGGCCGTGATGTCTGCCGTCTAAACCTGGGCAGACAGGCGGCATGTGAAATCTGCTGGAAAAATGAGGGGAAAATACTTTGCTTCTTTTTTTTTTGCAATAATTAAAGCCATGTTTTTGGAATCAAAGCTTGTTCATATGCATTCGTCCAACAGGGGGCAAATTGAGCGCAATGAAACCAGAGGTTACTGTGTGTCACACAAGATAGTAATTGCTGAAGTGCAAAGCATTTTCCAAAAAAAATTAAGCAGAGTTTGAGCCAATCAGATTAACGGCATGAAAAAACAGAGATATTAAACAAGGGGACATGATTCATCACTAAAACATTTAAGCATGGCAAGATCTATTCCAGTGACCTTCCCTTTAGTGCCGTTCACCGCAACAAAGGTCAACCGCACATAATGTGAACACAAACAAGTCAAGTCCCTTACAGGCCCGTAGTTCAGCTCCTGGTTTTGCTTCTCCTGTATCGCAGCAACAGTTGCTGTGGCGGTGGCCGTGGCTGTGGCAGCGGCTGCGGCCACGGCAGCTGCGGCGGCCGCTTGGGTGAAGTCGGTGGGCGGGCGGACTCCGTGGGGCGGCATCCCGAGGGAACCCCCTCCGTTATTCGGGTAACTAAAGAGGACAGACAGAAGATTACGACAGAAGGTTATGAATTGCATTGCATTCATGTCATAAAATAAATTTAACAACGCTGCTGAATAACGTGACCCGGCATATTAGTAGAAAGTGGCACAAGTTGAGCTGATTATTCACGTTGTCGTGGCAGCAAGGTGTTGGTCTGGCGAGCCAAGGGGGACGCTGACTGCTCCGAGTCAGTGATTCACAAGATTTATTGCGATGCAAATTGATCTTAAGGGACGCCAGCGTGCGTGTGTGTTTCTGTGAGTCAGTGCAGGGGTGGGACGTTACAGCACACACATCCCCCACTCCGGTGACGTCCACCGGCTGCCTAACGTCACGCAACTCCCACGAGGAGCAGACTCTAAATACAGCCACACAGACACTGGACAATATTTGCTTATTTGCATTCCTCACCTGCCCCCATATCCAGGCCCGGCCGGGTATCCCCCGCTGGGCCGCCCGTACATGCCCTGCTGCATGAAGCCCTTGTTGGGCTCGGGGTAGCCCTGCTGGCTCATGAACTGAGGGGAGTTCATGCCCGGGCTGTTGCCAGGCATCATGTGACCACCAGCTGAGTTTCCACCTGGACCCATGGGAGCACCAAAAACCTGCCAAGGAGATTTTTGATTAGTCATGAATGTAACTGAAAATTTTTGTTAGCAATTATTTGCTGACATGGGACAGGATCGGATTTTCTTACATATACATATTCACAAATGTATATATATTCACAAATATATACATATTTGTGTTACATACATATAATACATATAATATACATATGCATATATATATTGTCTTTGATGTCTATATTATTACCTAGTGTTTACTTGAATTATTTCAGGAAAGCATGAAGCAAATTGTTTAATTGAGCAATACTTAATTACATAAATATAGTAATTAATAAATATCAATTACTTACAAATAAATGTAATGGAATTTATGTAAATGTAATGGAATTTATGCATTATAAATAAATATATATATATATATATATATATATATATATATATATATATATATATATATATATATATATATATATATATATATTAGGGCTGTCAAAATTAACGCATTAACGCAAATTCATTTTAATGGCACTAATTGCATTAATGTGCGATTAACGCAGCGTGCATTTTCTGTTTGACCCATTCCCAAGCCCTTAGTTGGAGAAATGGAGATGCACAGTGTTGCCAACTTAGCGACTTTGTCAACAATACATAACACATAATTGGACAAATTTAGTTTCTAAGACTCGCCGGTACTGCCGCACGAGCGTGAGGTCTTGGTTTCCCAGCGCGCGCACCTCTCTCTCTCTCTCTCTGTCTGATCTGTTCAGCGCGTGGCTGACAGGAGCAGCGCTTTTAGTTAAACCAGATATTATGTTGCTTCTTTAATTTTACATGCAAGTACACTGCATTCCAAATTATTATGCAAGTGATATATCAGTAAGATTTCGGTACAATAAAGAGTCAGATTTTTGTTTGTGTTGTTTTTCACATCTTTTTAGTTAACTGGTATCAATCTCAGACAGGTTTGTTCAATAGTTTGCCAGTTCTTCTTAGGTAAATGGAAACCCTACTTAAAGAGGTTGTTCCACATTATTAAGCAAGTCACAGTTCTCATGAAATATGGTGAGGAAGATAGATCTTTCTGAAGATGAAAAGTATGAAATAATGCAATGTCTTGCAAAAGGCATCAAAACAAACAATATTTCGCAAAAAGCAAATAGAAATTATTGAACTGTCAAAAGATTTGTGAGTGACTTAGAGCACAGAAGATCTTGGTCAGATAAAGATATATTAAGGAAAGTTTTTGTCAAACAAATGAACTGTATTGTAATACCAGCTGTAAAAAAAGCCACTGCTGAGCAGCAAACAGGTGTTTGAAGCTATTGGAGTCTCAAGATCCTCTTCATGCAGCTCTACAGACAACTGCCAGTCTGCGTTTCAGTCACTGCTAACCAAACCTCACAAAGAGAAACCTGCACGGTGGCTGTAGAAATACATTTTCAAACTGTTTAGCACCATGGTATTTATGCAGCATGGCATAGTGTGTTGTCCTGCATGAAAATCCTTTTATTTCCGAGAGCACTATTCTTCATTTTATACCACAGCAGAATATGGTCAGTTATGAACTCCACATATCTTGCAGAAGTCATTTTTACACCCTAAAATGACCTTACATCTCACTTCCCAATATTCCAACCCAAATCATCACCCACCACCTCCTTGCTGATGTTGCAGTCTCATTGGAATAGGATGGCCATCCATCAACTATCAGAAATCCATTTATCTGGACCATCCATTGTACTGCAGCATTCGTAAATGAATAAAACTATTTAAAAACAAGTCTTCATGTGTTTCTACAGCCACTGTGCAGGTTTCTCTTTGTGAGGTTTAGTTAGCAGTGACTGAAACGCAGCTTTACACACAACTGCCAGCCTGCATGAAGAGGATCTTGAAACTCCAGTAGCTTCAAACACCTGTTTGCTGCTCAGCAGTGGCTTTTTTTACAGCTGGTATTACAATACAGTTCATTTGTTTGACAGAAACTTTCCTTAATAAATCTTTATCTGACCAAGATCTTTTGTGCTCTAAGTCACTCACAAATCTTTTGACAGTTAAATAATTTCCATTTGCTTTTCACAAAATATTGTTTGTGTTGATGCCTTTTGCAAGACATTGCATTGTTTCATACTTTTCATCTTCAGAAAGAACTTTTTTCCTACAGTATGTGGGCACAGAGTGGCAAACAAATGTAATAATAAATAATAAATGTACATTTTGCATGTTCAGAAGAAGTGAGCTGCCCTGTCCTGCAAATAATGTAAACAGGTTTGTGTAAGTAAATTGCTCAGTGCAAAGAAAGAGAAATAATGGGAACCTGGTATTTCTGTTTTTTTCATGTGTCTAATAGACATGAACAATTTCTTTGAAAAACATCTATGACCTTTGAAACATGTCTAGTCTTCATGCTCTATGTTGCGTAGGGTTTCACTAATAATAAACATACATTTGCATTAAGCATCCATATTTGTCCATGCCCATGTTGATTAGAGTTTTAAAAACTTGAAAAGTATTAATTTAAGGTACATTTAGAACAGATACAAATGTGCAATTAAGTTGTGATTAATCGCGAGTTAACTCATGACAATCATGCGATTAATCGCAATTAAATATTTTAATCTATTGACAGCCCTAATATATATATATATATATATATATATATACACACACACACACACACACACATATAGTCATGCCCAAAAATATCGGCACCCTTGGTAAATATGATCAAGGAAGGCTGTGAAAATTGATCTGCATTGTTAATCCTTTTGATCTTTTATTTAAATTCACAAAAATCTAACCTTTCATTGGATAATAAGAATTTAAAATGGGGGGAAATATCATTATGAAATAAATGTTACATTTACATTTATGCATTTAGCAGACGCTTTTATCCAAAGCGACTTACATTGCGTTGAAGTTACAGTTTTTTACATTTTATCAGCTCTTGCTTTCCCTGGGAATCGAACCCATGATTTTGGCGTTGCTAGCGCCATGCTCTACTATTTGAGCTACAGGAAAGTGTAATGTTTTTCTCTAATACACATTAATTGGCCATAATTAACGGCACCCTTTTATTCAATACTTTTTGAAACCTCCATGTGCCAGTTTCACAGCTCAAAGTTTTCTCCTATAATGCCTGATGAGGTTAGAGAACACCTGACAAGAGATCAGAGACCATTCCTTCATCCAGAATCACTCCAGACCCTTTAGATTCCCAGCTCCATGTTGGTGCTTCTTCTCTTCAGTTCACCCCACTCATTTTCTATAGAGTTCAGGTCAGAGAACTGGAATGGCCATAGCAGAAGCTTGGTTTTGTGCTCAGTGACCCATTTTTGTGTTGTTTTTGAGGTTTGTGTTTGGATTATTGTACTGTTGGAAGATCCAAACATGGCCCATTATAAGATTTCACTTATTGTCAGTCACTTATTGATTTTTTTATCTGTTGGTATTTGATAGAATCCATGATGCCATGTGTCTAAACAAGATGTCCAGGACCTCCAGCAGAAATATAGGCCCACAACATCAAAAATACAGCAGTATATTTCATTGTACACATGGAGTACTTTTTATCCCTGTGTTCACCAAACCCATCTTGAGTGTTTGCTGCTAAAAAGCTCATTTTTTAGTTTCATCTGACCATAGAAGCCAGTCCCATTTGAAGTTCCAGTCGTGTCTGATAACTGAATATGCTGAAGATTGTTTTTGGATGAGCTAGGAGAATTTTTCTTGAAATCCTCCCAAACAACATGTGGTGATGTAGGTGCTGTTTGACAATTTTTTTTTAAGGTTTTCTGACCCCGAGACTCAACTATTTTATGCAATTCTCCAGCTGTGGTCCTTGGAGAGTCTTTAGCCACTTAAACTCTCCTCCTCACCGTGCATTAGGACGATATAGACACACATCCTCTTCCAGGCAGTTTCGTAACATTTTATGTTGATTGGAAATTCTTAATTATTGCCCTGATGGTGGAAATGGGAATTTTCACTGCTCTAGCTCTTTTCTTAAAGACACTTCACTAATTTGTGAAGCTCAATTATCTTTTGCTGCACATCAGAAATATATTCTTTGTTTTTTCTCTTTGTGATGGATGATTAAGGGAATTTGGGCTTTGTTTTCCCTTCTATTTACATTTCTGTGAAACAGGAAGCCATGGCTGGATAATTTCATGTTCATAATCACCCTGGAGTGCTCAAAATTGTGAATATGAATGGGAATATACTTCAGAGATATTTTACTCATGAGAATTTCTAGGGGTACCAGTAATTGTGTCCAACGTGTATTAGAGAAAAACATTTATTTCATAATGATATTTCCCCCTATTTTAAATTCTTATTATCCAATGAAAGGTTAGATTTTTGTGAATTTTTTAAATAAAAGATCAAAAGGATTAACAATGCAGATTAATTTTCACAGCCTTCTTTGATCATATTACCAAGGCATATTTACCAAGGGTGCCAATAATTCTGACCACTACTGTATATGTATATGTATATATATATATGTATATGTATATATGTATATATATATATATATATATATATATATATATATATATATATATATATATATATATATGTGTGTGTGTGTGTGTGTATATATATATATATATATATATATATATATATATATATGGGTCATCGACGTATAAGGATTTTCGACAGGCAAATTTTAAAATAAATTTTAAAATAAAAAAAAATAATAGGCAAATTTTAAAATAAAAAAAATAATATATTTAGTAGTTGTTCAAACATTAAGAATGTTGTGTACACAAATTCTTATTAAAATTTTAAATTAAGCAATTTTAGTGTTTTTTCATCTAGATGAATCAGCCGTAGCCTAAAAAAATGTCATGTGGTGCAACTATGATTTATATTAAAATTAATTCATTTCCTTAACATGCTTAACATTTTTTTTTTAGATGTTCTCAGTAATTGAAGTGTTTAGAAACAAAGTATTTGCATTTCTTTTGAGTTTTTGTACATAATGATCTCATATTTTTGTTTTATAATTTCAGAGTTCCCTTCTTAATTGTAGTTAGCAGACTTATTTTTTTCTGTAAATTGCATAAAACTGAGAAAAATATTTTTAAAATACCATTCACTTAAGCATACTATAGCAGTGATTCATATTTCAGCCACAGAAATTAGATAATTTATTTTTAATTTAATACAGTTATTGCTATTATCGGTCGCACCACATGATGAGTGATCGCTCCAAATGACACAAAGACCTTTCATCATTAAAAATCTATTTAAAGAAACGTGTGAAAAGTTCAGCATATGGCATTAACTGCAAGCAGTTCTTTAGACTCTAGTTATTTCTAAACTTTGTCCAATCTTGGCTGCTCAATTGACCCTTTGTCGGGAGTTTGATTAACAGGCAATCTGAGCAATCATAATGCCAAATCTGCCATTTTTGTCCGACAAACAAACCAGACAGGAGAGTAGATTAGCATCGGTGGACTTGAACTTGAAAAATAGTGTTTATAGACATCTTTTCACAGCTGAAACAAGATACCTTATGATGTTCATTCACGTTTATTTTGTGCTATAACTAGTAAGAGATGGTTGGTCACATGCCGCTTGAACTGAGGTGCTACAGCGATCTGTCACAACACATTAAAGAGCCACAAAACAGTATTTGTTGTTTGAATTCCTTAAAAAAAAAAAAAGACAAAATTTGAACTCTGAGACTTTGTTTAATACCGAAAGTAACCTGCTCTGTCTTGTATGCCGGCGTGTTGTCAGTGTCTTCTTTGCTCCGTGATGTATTTCTCACTGCATGAGAACATGATGTGTGGCATAAAAGTGCCATGGTTTGTCGGATGGTTTGTCTGACGTAGCAACAGTAACTAAGGGCGGGTCTTTGCGAAGGGTCAATTTAGAGTAGCGGAAGGTTGCTGGCTCAGGTTCTGAGATGAAATCATAAACATCGTTCTTACAGCAGAAAATTACATCTGGGGTTTGTGCTTGACTGCAGGGTCAGAATTAACATGCTGCCTATGGTGAGCGTTTATTTTACTTTGCTAGGCAGTGGAATCTGGTAAAATAGATTAAAATAATTATTAATAAACATATAATAAATTACTAATAAATGCATAATTACCAAACTAAAATTTGATGCTCTAAATTCCTATTTTTTGCATTTTTTTCTCATATTGTGCAAAGATTACACATGAACCGCTCGAAATGACCCAAACTGCATAAAAATCTATTCCAAATGATATTAAAATAAAGTATTTTGTGTATATAAACCATTGATTGAATATAAAAGCACAAAAACTGTGAATCTGGGACACATATCTATAATGGAAAACACTCTGCAGTGGTCGCACCACATAATATTTGGTCGCACCACATGATATTTTCAAATTCAAAAGGTTATTTTTTTCCAAATTTGAAAGAGAGTTATAAACCTGCCTGATGCTTCTATGGGTCCTTGGCAAATTGTTATGTGATGCAACGTCCTATCTTTGAATGGATTTCAACATAAAAGTACCAAAATGGTAGTTTCTTGATGATCGCACCACATGATATTTCATAAAATGGAGATTATCGGACAAAGTTTGTCTGAATATTATGATGGAAATATAAATACAAATGCTTTGCAATTTTACACAGGATTACAAAACACTTTGGAAAACATGCCAAATAGTGCAGAAAATTAATCTGAATAAATTTAGGGTAATTTCAAAGATGTTTCCAAAACATCAATTACGGCCGGACGGTCGCACCAAATGATGTTTTGACACTTTGAATAACAGAAAAATTCCAAATAACTAATGTTTTTTGAAAAATTGAAGTTGATACATATGTGGGAGAGGTACTTGTATATTATGGCATCTTTTTTATGCATTTAAACCAATTTTTAAAAGAAAAAATGCAACCGGACCGAAAATTTAGGCGTCATGTCATTGACCCATATATATACAGTGGGTACGGAAAGTATTCAGACCCCCTTCACTTTTTTCAATTTTGTTATGTTGCAACCTGATACTACAATTGTTTAAATTCATTTTTTTTTTCTCATTAATCTACGCTCTGTACCTCATAATGATGAAGTGAAAACAGAATTTTAGAAATGTCTGTAAATTTATTAAAAAAAAAAAAACTGAAATATCACATTTACATAAGTATTCAGACCCTTTGCAACAACACTTGAAATTTCGCTCAGGTGCCTCCCATGTCTCTTGATCATTGCAGAGATGTTTCTACACCTTGATTGGAGTCCGCCTGTGGTATATTAAATTGATTGGACATGATTTGGAAAGGCACACACCTCTCTGTAAAAGGCCTCACAGCTGATAATGCATATCAGAGCGAAAACCAAGCCACGAGGTCAAAGGAACTGCCTGCAGAGCTCAGACACAGGATTGTATTGAGGCACAGATCTGAGGAAGGCTACAAAAAAAATTCTGCTGCACTGAAGGTTCCCAAGAGCACAGTGGCTTCCATAATTCTCAAATGGAAGAAGTTTGGCACAACCAGGACTCTTCCAAGAGCTGGTCCCCAGCCAACTGAGCAATTGATGGAGAAGGGGCTTGTCTAGACTGGTGACCAAGAACCTGGTGGACACTCTAGTTGAGCTCCATGATCATATATGCAGATGGGAGAAACCTACAGAAGGACAAACATCACTGCAACACTCCACCGATCTGGGCTTTGTGGGAGTGTGGCCAAACTCAATCCTCTCCTCAGTGAAGACACATGAAAACACACTTGGAATTTGCAAAAAAGCACCTAAAGGACCCTCAGACTCTGAGAAACAAGATTACCTGGTCTGATGAACCTCAATTCTAAGCATCATGTTTGAAGGAAACCGGCTCTTCTCATCGCCTGCAGAGTACCATCCCAAAAGTAAAGTGTGGTGGTAGCAGCCTCATGCTGTTGGGCTGTTTTTCAGCGGCAGGGACTGAGGAACTCATCAGAGTAGAAGAAAAGCTCAATGCACCAAAATATTGAGATAGCCTTAATGAAAACCCAGTCCAGGGCATTCAAAACCTCAGACTGGGCCGAAGGTTCACCTTCTAACATGACAATGACCCTAAGCACACAGCCAAGGCAACACAGGAGTGGCTTAGGGACAACTCTGTGAATGTCCTAGAGTGACCCAGCCAGAGCCCCGACTTGAACCCTATCGAACATCTCTGGAGAGACCTGAAAAAGGCTGTCGACAGATGGTCCCCATCCAACCTGACCGAGCTTGAGAGGATTTGCAAAGAAGAATGGCAGAAATTCCCCCAATCCAGTTGTGCAAAGCTTGTTACGTCATACCCAAAAAGACTCGAGGCTGTAATTGCTGCCAAAGGTGCTTCAACTAAGTACTGAGTAAAGGGTCTGAATACTTATGTAAATGTGATATTTCAGTTTTTTCTTTTTAATAAATTTACAAACATTTCTAAAATTCTGTTTTCACTTTGTCATTATAAAGGACAGAGTGTAGAGTAATGAGAAAAAAAAAAGAATTTAAACAATTGTAGTATCAGACTGCAACATAACAAAATTGAAAAAAGTGAAGGGGGTCTGAATACTTTCCGTACCCACTGTATATAGTAGTCAACATTTGAAGTGGATCAATAGGTCATTTATTAATTTGTCAAAAAGTTACTTCTTAAAAAAATAAATAACAAACAATATTAATATTAACACATACACATTTGAAATAAAAGCAGTGTGTTCAATAGCATACTAGTTATTGCTGGAATTTGGAAATTAAGAAATTTCACTGGTATCAGTTTTGAGCCAGACGTGACCAAAAGAAACGTTTTGATTAATTAAATTTTTTTTTATTATAATAATTAATAATTTAATTATAATCAATAAATAATGTATTGATAAATAATTTATACAATGAAGTTTATATATTTTTAAGTAATTAATATTTATTAATTACTATATTTAAGTATTTCTCAATTAAAGAGGAACTGCTCTGAATGATTCTAAATGATCTGTTAACTGGATCTGCAGATTCATTGACAACAACAAGAATGTTATGTTTGAGAACCAGACATGAGCAGGACAACCCTGGAACATGCAGTGCTTTCTTTGAGGTAAACAAGCTGGTGACATCATCGCGGCGGACGGCCCGTCTTACCTGGCTGGGTGAAGGATTGGTTACCCCCCACACTGTGGTTACCACAGAGAGGGAGCCGGCAGGCTGATTGGGGCCTTGTTGCCAGGGGACAGGATCATATGGGTAAGAGGCGTCACTGTGGGGCGAGAGAAACACACGGACACCGGGGTTATTAATGCATCTGAGTGCTTCCTGTATAAAACGCCCTTAATTCACTTCTCACTGATCCGCCTCGCATTATCCACATTATATTCCATCTACGTCTTTTGTGCTGGTATGATATCACCATATGGTGTGAAGTGTGAGTATGAGAGAGAGAGAGACGATCTTTCTGCGACTTCAGACGTGCCACAGCCACATGCTCTGGAGGTACTCCGCACAATGTTTCCATGGCGACTCCACAGTCACTTAGAGACAGGAAAGAGTAACGATGCCAAGGGAGAGGGGGGTGAGAGAGTAAGTGTGTGTGTATCTACTGTTTTCTGTGTAACTGGATCAAACCAGATCGCTCTCAATAATCGCCATCTTTCCATAATTAGCCAAACTACATCACACGCTGATTAGAACAGGGAAACATGGACCATAGTTAGAGTCGACGCCATATTTAATTTGACTTAAATGACAACAAGGCTGTGAGGGATGAATGTTGTGAATCAGTTGTACTGTTATGTACATCGTTCCTCTGGAAAGCATGTAAGTATTAGACCTGAATTACAGCTGTGAAATCTACTGAATGGACTACTAAGGTACATCTACCCTTCACAGTCTTTCATTCATGTCATTATACATGGTGTTTACCCTCATAAATGGGCTAAAGGTGCACATGTATGGCTCCAGAAGAACAACATTAGAAAGACTATCAGGTAACCATCAAAACTTGCAACTAAATCTATATTTGAGAGCTGGAAAAAAGGTCTTGATGAATAGGAATGTGCTCATTAAGCTAACTTGGGACAAAAAGGATGGGAACAGAGACCAAAAAAACAAAAAAAAAAAACAAAAAAAACAATATTAGATAACACTGAGTTGGCTGGTAACTTGTTTTATGACCTGTAACAATGCATGGTCAAACCATAACGTGCAAACGACACTCAACACTGACTGGTGCAAGTGATATGAGTGAATCATATTTTAGGAAAAATAGAAACAGTGGCAAAAAACATCAGTGACTGTCATGCATCTTCAAAACAACTTGAATAATTTATCATCAGAAGTTCAGCCAAGAAGCCAAATACATCTTTTATTGTCGTCATAAATCCAAAACCAAAGGAAAACAGACACTACCATTCAGGCTTTTTTTTTTTTTTTGGAAATAAAATGGATACTTTTAATCCAACAAGGATGCATTAAATTGATCATAAGTGACAGTTAAGTTTCTTAAGTTTCCAAAAGATTTATGTTTTTATAAAATGATGTTCTATTGAACCTTCTATTCATCAAAGAATCCTTAAATTAGTCACAGCTTCTACAAAAACTGATAATTATGCTGAAAATTCAGCTTTGTATACACGAATAAATCACCATTTTAAATATATTAAAAATATATAGCTATTACATAAAAATATATATTACATATTTCTATATTACAATATAGAAAAGTTATTTTAAATAGTAAAACATTTCACAAAATTGATCAAATAAATGCAGCCTTGATGGGCAAAAGAGACTTTTTAAAATAATTTAATTTAAATACGTCTAATTAACAAAAGGGTGAGTTCACTAAATGAGCTCTAAATGGTCTTGTTTTTGTCACAGATTCAACAGCGATTTAATTGCAATATTGTGATGCACTGTAACATATTGAATAAAATGACTTAAATTATAAGAAAAAAACCACTTAAAATACAGTTTAGGTGGCCAGTAAATCATCTCGGGTCACTACTCATTGGCAGAGGTGCCAAAAACCTTGGACATCAAATGGGAGCATTCCAGGTAAAACTTATCCAAGTGGCAACAGTTCGACTGTACCAAGAAAATTAAACCTGCGAGGGTTTATCGAGTGATAACTGGCTTTGAACAGCTTCTCACCCGAACTGACCCGAGACAGCTCAACCCCACTGCCACATGAAAGACTCCTCTCTTTAAAGCCCTCGAAGAAAGCCGAGATCCCCTTCTTGACACATTTCCACCTCGACCTGCGGCAAAGTATCCGCTGGCCTGCAGCCCACAGGATATTGAGGTTCCAACAAAGGCTCAAAGCAAGAGTCTCATTGAGGCTGGTCATTGCACTGCCGGGGCAAATAAACAAACTGAACTATCGGTGGCTTAGAGGCATTCCATAGGAGGCAGAGGTTTCTCTTAAAGTTCTTCTGCAGGAGAACCACCAGATACCCCTGCTCTCTGAAACAGGAAACTGTGGTTTCAAAGCCAAATCCTGCACCAGCCAATCAGCAGCTGAGAGACAAAGCAGCCAATCAAAATGTAAAAAACCCAACACTCGTGCAGATTGAGAGCTCGGTAAATGAGAGGAGAAGGTGTGGGCATGAGGATTCAGTCGCTGCGGGCGATTTATCTTCAGTGTACTGTGGTGAGAGCGAAATGCTAATTTCCACTTTTTTTTATATGATCAGACTGTTTGCTTCATTATCGCTTCTAAAGCAACATAATTCTCTTTATGTGCTCAAATATCAGTAAAACTCATGAAAATGTGCCAAGTACACCTACCTATAGTATCCTGCGGTACATCATTTACTAAATATTTAAAGGACCAAATTACTATGAAAGCTCTACCTGAAAGTACCAAGAGCACATGAAGCAATTGGGTTGTATATTTCTCTTCGCTGGTGTGGAGAATTAACCACTTAAAGAGCTAATTTGCTTTAAAAAATTCAAATTCTGTCATCATGTCATACCTTTAATCGGTGGAACACATAAAAATAGATGTTAGGCAGAATGTCCAAGCAGCATTTTTCCAAACAATGAAAGTGAATATTAAATATTTTAAATGCATTTATTTATATACATACATATATAAATATATATACATATATGATACATATATAATTTTTAAAATGTGACCCTGGACCACAAAACCAGTCACAAGGGTAAATTTTTTGAAATTGAGATTTATACAGTTTTCCATTGATGTATGGTTTGTTAGGATAGGACAATATTCGGCCAAGATACAACTATTTGAGAACCTGGAATCTGAGGGTGCAAAAATATCCTTAGCAATGTATATTACTAATCAAAAATTAAGTTTTGATATATTTATGGTAGGAAATTTACAAAATAAACAATCTTTACTTAATATCCTAATGATTTTTGGTATAAAAGAAAAATCTATAATTTGGACCAATACAATGTATTGTTGGCTATTGCTACAAATATACCCATGCGACTTAAGACTGGTTTTGTGGTCCAGGGTCACAAATATATTTAAATAAGTCAAATAAATAACTATATTGTAATATGTGTAATATAAATTATATGTGAAATCAATTATAATGCATATATATTTTATAATAATTATATAATATATAATCATATATTAACATATGTATTATATAATTTTAACACATTTACATTAAAACAAAATATATATAGAAAAGTATAACTAACTATATAAACTATTAGGGATAAACTATTGAACTTTTTATGTGCCATTTATGCTGCCGTTCACTTTCAGTTTTAGGGATAACATCATCTTTGACATTTTGCTTAACTTCCCTTTGTGTTCCACAGAAGAAAGTCAGTCATGTGTTTGAAATGACATGAGGGTGAGTAAATGATATTCGTCAATTTGAGTGTCCCTTTAAAAATAAAGGTTCCAAACAGAACTAAATAAAATTCCAAAGAATATTTAAATCTTGGATTCTTTAGAAAACCACCTATATACTGGTACTTCACCTATAGTGTAACATCAAGATGTTGTTTTTCTCTCCAAATAACCATAAAGCACTCTTTGAGACCCTTAAACAGCCTCAAAGAAGCAAAACACAACAAGCTAACTGACAAAAGGAAAAAAAACACAATTAAACTGCACGCCAAGGCTAATCTCATCTAGATAAGGCTGCAAAACAATAAAAACACATTGCTTCCCTGAAGCGACTCCCAAATAGTAGTTAAAATATGCAAAATCAACAATCAAAACATCAGTGCTAGGGTTCAGACTGTTAGGTGCAGCACTCAGGGAAGCAGGTGTCAGTTTGAGGGGGGTTTGAGAGTTCAGAATGTCGTTAGAGAGGAAACAGTGGGCGCGAGTCACACATTGACTCGCAGCTGCACCGAGCTGACGCGCAGGAGCTACTGACCTGTGTGGCGTTGGAGGCAGGGCAGGTTTCATGGAGTTGATGGGGTTCATCGGAGGAACCTAGGGGTCTATGAGACACCCCGAATCTCCTCAACCTAGCAGGCAGTCTGCGAAAGAAAGAAAGAAAGAAAGACACGTTAGACTGACAGCACTCAATCAAAACAAAGGCTTTGCTGTGACTCACTGAGGCAGACGTGTAACACCGCTGTAGTGGCTTTAACCAATTTCATTTGGAGGGCTATCGGATGGCTGCGGTTCTGCCCAGAGGCACGAGGGGTTAATCAACAACTGACTGCGCCAGCACATCTTTCTATGTGCTTTGATAGGGTGGGTTTTGCAATCGCTTCCTCGAGTTGGAGCCTTTCCACCAATCACAATTTAAAAAGCAGCCAGCGCCACACACAAAGGAGCGAGGTTTGACAGCATGTGGCATCTCTTCGGCTGCTGCACCGCAGTCGAGAGAATCTCGAGACTGCAGCACCCGAGACAAAAGCCGGTGCAAAGCTTGAGCTTTAAAACAGAGCGACGGGTCGCAACGGTGGACGACTCGAACGCTACGTCTTACTGCAGGAGCCTTGCGCTCTCTGCGGTGCCGGGAGAAGCCGGGGAAGGAGGGAGAGAGGGAGGGAGTGAGGGCTATTTATAGCACGATTTGACTTCAAAAAGAAAAGAGAGATGTGGAAACACGGTGGTTCTCATGGCCGCCGCTGCCACTGCTTTGAGATCCGAGCCCTCTGCGAAGATAATGCCTTCAACTCCGCTCAATTATTTAAGCCATCAGGGAGCTTGTTCCGACCAAAGAGGGTGCTTTGTGCGTGTGCATTTAGATTGTACAACGTTAATAATGACAACAAGACCCCTCTGCCCCACCCCACTGCCTCTCCGTCTGTCTCCGCTCTCAGGGGTGAAGCTTGATTAGCACACATGCTAATTTGCCGCCAACATCAGTGGCTGTCAGTCCCCTTACACCCCTAACACTCTCTCCACCCCCTCAACATCCCTCTCCGCTTCCATTTTCTTCTCCTTCCTTAAAGATTTAGGTCAAACACCCCACAGCTTGAAAAGAAAGGTGGATGAACGCGGCTGCGTCGAGGGGGGCTGCAGGAAGAGTCACTCAGAGGAGTGACAGAGTTGATCAGAGAGAGGTTCACCTACAGGGATAATGAGAGGATCGAGCGGAGGATGAGAAAGGGAGGTGGGCGGCAGGGACAAAATGAGATCCTCCATTGTCGTGTTTTGATAACCACTTGACTGAAGCAGGCTTAGCAATATTTACATGCTCGCGTGGCCGTTTTCACTAGCAATTACACCAGCTCTGTCCGTGTAAAGAGCCGTTTATTAAACTCGTGTCTGATTTCAGCCTTTTTGCGATGCTATACTGAAGTATTTGTCTATTTATGGTTTGTGCATGTTCTTACAACTAGGTATGCATAATATATAGGTGAAGACCAAAAAAGACCCCCTCCACCACTACCAACATAATTCACCTCAAAATATCCAGATTATATGGAATAATAGGTTGTATATTTCTCAAGATTGGTTTGATAAGGCTGACTAAAATATTAGCTACAAATTTCATTTGTAGTTCATTTCATTTATTATATATAGGCCTATATAATGTATACTGATTCATCATTTAGAATAATTATTTTATAATAATTATACAATAATAAAAATATTAAAAAATCATAGACTAATAAAATTATATATATATATATATATATATATATATATATATATATATATATATATATATATATATATATATATATATATATATACACATATATAAATTAAATGAAAAGTAATCAGCAAATTATAAATATTTTACTATAGGAAAAATGGCCACAGCACTACCTGAAAGGCATGAGCTTCATGAGAATTTATTTATCTAATATTTTTTTTTTAAAATAAGTTATATAGTTATAAAGTATAAGTTATAAAATATAATCATTTAGAAACACATTAATTTTAATAAATTATAAAAATAATACATTTATACATAAATTCATACAAATATAATATAATACATCATAAAATAATATATTGAAAAAAATTCATTTTATATATTTTTATTTAAAAAATAAATTAAATATAATCTGTTAAAATAAATAAAAATATTTTCATAAAAAAGGCCACAGCATGAGCTGCAATGGGTGCAAAAAGTACAAAATTTGTCCAAAGCATAGGAACGAAAATACATTTAGAAAATATTGACCAAGATCACCATGCGGAATTACATTTCAATCTCAATAACCGGCTGAAAAATGTCTTAATTAATAAAAAATAAATACATCAAGATTAATCTAATCTATTACTTTAAAAAATTACATATTTATATATCATATCAATTATCTGATAAAAGAAAAACTAAGTGGTGTTTGCCCTTGCAAAATTCACTGCCACAATTAGGACAAAAGATGCTAGGGCACTCTGGGTTGATTTCTTACTGGTCCAGGGCAAAATAGCCCAACCTCATATCTCTAGATTTGATAAAAAGCCACTAATAATTATTTGCTCTCTGCATCAAGTCAAAATGCCTGTTTACTACTTCTGATTTCTGGAGCTTGTATCTACGAAACACATTAACTTATAGCTCTCCAGATTAATTAACTGCTGAGTGACGAGTATTAATGGTGTTTAATTAGCCCAGTGCAGCTCAGCCCACCCCTCTCATCATTAATCTCTCATATTGGAACAATCCTTCAGTGAAGGAGCATCCATTCAAATAGTGGACAACGGTAATCCATCTGCTCTGGAAACACAATACGGTGCCTGTGAAGAACACACACACACACACACACACACACACACACACAGTTAAAGACCCCATGATGTGGCTTGAACACAGTTTGCTTTCCTGTGTTTACATTTCCTATTACAACAAAGTTTTAAGTCACAGCCACACAACTTGCTCTTACAATGTAACATTTTCATTCTAGAGAACATCTGATTGGATGAAAAAATTGTACACGCCCCTGAGTGCAAGATGAGTCATCAAAATTTTTAGTCCGTTTCCCCAGTAGTGAAACAGGAATCAAGTTTTTGGAATCAAGCCACAAAAATTAAATTTCAAACATGAGGTCTTTTAAAACATACCCGCACACCAAAGTAAACATCCCAACACCACACACGTGGCAAGCGCAACCACGAGCCAAGGTTTGCTCAAACCGTCACACACACTTTCTTGAAGCACTAGATCTTATTCTGTGCAGTGAAATAACGCGGTTCAGCATCTTTGCTTATTGCTTTCCCTTCACTGTGTGACGGATAACAGCACAAACAGTTCTTGCCCTGGAATGAACAGAACACACTGTTCTTTAGTGCTGGGCTCCATCTAACCCCCTCCTCTCTTTTCCTCTAGTTCCACCCCTGGCCTGCAGTGACCCGTTCCTGCTGGGCTTCCCTCCCTTTCTCCAATTCCTCCAACACGTGGGCCATCCTTTCTTTCTCATACTATTTCCCTCGCTTTTAACTTTCTCTACCCCTCGTGGCACGTCAAACACACAGTCTCTTCCTGCACCCGTTTGGTCTGGGACAGCAGGGCAAGACGGCACCACAGGGGTGTGACCATTAAGCGCACGAAACGCCTCAGCTTTTTTTGCCAAGCAGCACACAAAAGCTAGCAGGTCTTTGATTTCTGATAGGCCGGAGAAATGCCTGTGCGTCAGCGCTCTTGAAATGAAGTGCAGATTCAGCTCTCTACAGGGACTGCGCTTTCAGAGGACAGAACCTGAAACACAGCACAGGTTAAGAGAGTATTCAAGGAACCATTGAGACTGGGATAAAAAGGACTATCGTTCTACACCTGAATTAGCATTTTTCATCACTTTTTGAAGCTAGAATGTGTGTTTTCTGCATCACTAGCAGCACCAAATGGAATGAACAACTCTGGCTCAAAGGTGTGAGTTTGCAACAGGACTACCTGTTTATCCAAACAATGGAAGGCAAGTAGAGCTCTTGGGAAAATTATTTTCACAATCCTTTTTGGTGCTGCTAGTGTCACAGAAGGGAAAAACTTCAACTAAACTAAAAAAAAAGGTAAATCGTAAAACTAACTAAAATATAAAAACTAAAAAATTAGTTTTAGACAAATGTTACAACAACAACAACAACAGCAACAACAATTATTTTTATTGTTATTGTTTTTTATATCATTATTGTATTTTAGTTTTGGATAAATGGTAATAATAAAAATATCATTACTAATAAAATAAAATAATTATTAATGATAAGAAATTAAAATAATCTAAAAAATAATAAAATATCATTAATAATAATTAATAATTATACATAATTAAAATAAACTGAATAATTATACATAATTAAAATATTAATTTGTTATTTATTAAATTATTGGTATTCATTTTTATATTTCATTATTTGTTATTTATTTTTAAAGAAACAAATAAATAAAAATAAACAAATAGTAAATGCATTAACTTTGGCTGCCCTAATATATATATAAAAGAGATAGAAATAAAAATAAAATAACTAAACTCTAAACTAAATCACTGCAGTTTCTAAATGTCCCCCAATCCAAAAGTTAGCTAAAATCTATGTGAAACAGGGAAAAAAAAAAATACAAAATTTGAAAAACAATGAAAGCAAAGCTAAAGAAACTACTTCAACAAAACAGTCTGTTTCCACTTTTTTCCCATCTAACATGACATTGCTTGAAAGCCAGCAACTTCAAATGAAGGACAATCCCAGTGCATCAGTAAGAACAGTGGTAGCTAAAGACTGGCTGGGAAACCTCCCGTCCAAAAATCCACAATTCGTCTGCCTGCCAAAGGGGGGAGCGCCTTGGGTCACATGGTTAGGCCTACCCTCCCCCACGTAGCTGAAGCCAGAGCCGAGAATCTGCTGCCAAACAGAGAGAGAGAGAGAGAAAGAGGCTGGGGGCTGGGGAAGGGGATGGAGGATTAGGAGCCACAGGAAGGCTGGGCCTGATAACGCATTCCTCCACACATGTGCACACAAACACACACACACAGAGCTCTCTGGCTAAAAGTGTCTCAACACCAGCAACGGAGCTGCAGTGAAGAATGCGGGCTTGAAACTGTAAGCAAGAACAGAGTATAATAAAGATCATTGTGGATATAAAAAGACACGCATCTCACGGAGACCAAATAAATCGAGGGAAAGACGGGACACTGCAATACATACACGCCTACAGACAGTGAGCTATGAAGAACACGGATCATATCTCTTACCTGAGAGATCAGGAAACAAACTGCTCTGCGATTTACTCAAAGCTGAAAGCATATAAAAAATGCATCAACGCATGAATATTTGAGAGTGCCGATTCTGTATTACGTGCGAAAAGCACGTAAAAACACGCCACTGATTGAGCCGTTAAGTGTTGTGACTTGTTGGAGTGCTGGGTCAGTTTTAAGTAGGTAAATTGACGATGCATTCAATGCGTCGCCCTCAGACATCCACCACCCATCCACAAAAATGTAATGTGCATAACAGTGATGAAAATGGAAATTTGATTCTTTGCAGAGAGACAAAAAGCAAATGTTCCCAGTTAAACTCATACCTGCCTCATTCTCTAATAATCTCGCTTCGCCTTTAGGCCTCTGCAGATTGTGTGACGCAAGTTCGGCGTGCAGCAAAGACTCCGGCATGGAAAAATATGCAAACGTAACTTGAATCCTCGTGTAGGTAGATAGATATAGATGAGCTGTTTTCAGGAGAGCGAAGATCAGTATAGCTGCGAGGCGGCAGCGACCACGCTGCTGTTTGTGTGTGTAGCACATGCCACCTTGTAGGTCAGCTTTATTTGTTCAGTGTCCAGGCCCGTGTTTGGTGCTGTTTGAATTTCTCAAACACACACACAGGACTTGAAGAGTGTGTGAGTGTGTACAAGCCGGTCCGCCACCTCCCTTTGAATAAATTCATTAGCAGCAAACAGAAAGTGAAGAACAACCGGTTTTTGCACACTGCCTCGTCCTGGTGTACACCTACGAGAGCAAAACCAGATGCAAGAGATTCAGAAGTTGTGAACACTTAGCGGCATGTCAGCATGTCAGTTCCAGTTAAAAGTTCAAGTACTTCCAGGGTTTGTTTTAGTCAAAGACAGGTGATTTTCAGCCCAATAAAGGTAGTTTAAAGGCATATTTCACCCCAAAAAGTTCGGAGAGACCCACATTATACCCGAAATATATAAAATTAATAAATTATATATGAATAAATGATAGATAGATAGATAGATAGATGGATAGATAGATAGATCAAATATTTAAGATTTTTTTTAAAATAGATAAAAACGTAAAGAATGCTTAATATCTATTTAAATACATTTTTATAAAATACATTAACAAAGAAAAAATTAGAACAAATTAAATTTTAAAAATGTGTTTTTACAGAAAACTTGAAAACATTTAAAGAAAACTTAATATATATTAACTTAAATATTTAAGCATATTATAATATAAAATATAACATTTAATCAATTTTTTTAAATAAAATTGAATATATTAAATTTTTAAAAAGCGTTTGTGATTTTTTTTTCTTTTTTTCTGTGGAACGCAAAAAAAAAAAAAGATTATATTTTGAAGAATGTTGAACTTTTTGTCCAAACAATGAAAGTCAATGGGGACTAAAACATAATTGACTTCCATTGTATCAAAAAAAATAAAATAAAAAAAAATTACTGAGGCATTTGTTAACCCTTTCACACGTGAGTTTAAAATATTCTAGCTGAGCCCCCAGCGTGAGTTTTTTCAGGCGACCATTATTTTAGAATGTATAGCCTTATTGTTTTCATGGCGACGCGTCATGCTTGTCATGTGACATACCGCAGCCACAATAGCGCTGTATGACACATGGATCGCTTTTATTTCCTTTTTCTTTTTTTTTTATTATTAATATTCACAAACATACTCACTATAATATGAAATATCTGATATTCGGATAGCGCAGTTTTTTTGTTTTTTTTTTGCCCCAAAAGCCATCATGATTACAAATGTGATTTTATGCAACAGTTCAATAAACAAGAAGTTAACATTAAGAGACTTATGTTTTAGACACCATATTGCCTGTTTCTGCTCTGATTCACCAACAAAAATAATTCCAAACACAGCCACAGCACTGTTTTGCGTCTCTGAGCAACATGACGGCGTTTCGTGCCTGAATGAATCAACCGTTTAAATGATTCGGTTCAGTTGCAATGAAATAATTTCAAATATCAGTATTCAACGTTTTATGAATCAAAACATTATTTATTCATTTGTAACTGCAGCTTAAAGCATTCCATGTCCCTCAGAGCTGCATTAACAGTGGGTAAATATATCTATTCCACTTCAGATGCAGCTTCTGTGTTTCCTCTACATTGCAAAGATGAATTTTGTTGATACTGATTTCATTTGTTTGGTGACAGCCCAAATGTCTTATTATATTAATTGTCTGATTAAATTGAACTAATTAAAAAAATAAAAATTTAAGTTTGAAAATTCATATATAAAAAAAAATAAGTAAATATTAGCATTTTATTTTTAAGTTTAATGTAAAATAATTATATTTGTAATTAACGCTCCCTTTTTATTTTAAAATATAACAGTATCACACTTTATTTAAAAAGAAAAATCTAACTAAATAAACTAAATGTGTTTTGTATAACTACAATAAATAATTATATTTATAAATCAATAAAAAAAAAAATAAATAAAAAAAATCTCTCCGGGCAAGTAACTTTTATACTCAGACAAGTAAATGACAAATTTACTTTAACCACATGAGAATGCTTAATGTCAAGCCCTGTATAGAGATATAACCAGCAGTGAAATGTGAGTCAGGTCCACTCCATGGACAGTGCAAATATTATCGAATACAAACAGAGGAATATACATAAATAGGTATAGATAAAAATGAAATGAATAAAACTTAAAGAACAAAATATAAAATAAAAATAAAATAAAATGTGCATGACAGTATACTGTAAACTTAAATATTAAGATGAGCAGGAATGTACAAGAGAGGAATGTGCAAACAGGTTGTACATGGTTGTCATGTAGCAGCAATACAGAAAGTGCTGTGTGCAAATGACACTGTCAGTATGAGGTAGAGAATAATGAATATCTTACTGATTGTTAAGTGATTATTAAGTGGAGTCTAACTCTCAAATATACTCTTGGTGGAAAGATTTGCTCTCCAGTGTCCCAACAAGACATTCCTCAAGGAAAAGGACCAGGAAAGACAATTAATAAGCATATCAACTCTTCATCAGTTCTTCACCTGTGTGTACAGCCATTGTTTTTTTACTATTCCTCAGTGATTTCCCCTCCCCAAACCCTTTCATCTCTTCAGGTCCAAAGTTAAGAGGAAATTACGTTCTACCATCCTGGGTTCTTCAATGCCAATCAAAAGATATTCTTGATGGAAAGACTTGCTCTCCAATGTCCCCACAAGACATTCCTTAAGGAAAATGACTATGGAAAGACAATATCAATAAGCTTTTCCACTGCATGCATCGCCATTATATTCGTACCCTCCCCAAAGCTTTTCATCTCTTCAGGTCCAAAATTGGAGAAAAAAAGCTTGTCCATACCATTAATCTATCATACACGTTCTGCTTCTCAGTCTACCGTCCCAGGTTCTCCAGTGTCAATCAAAAACTCTCAAAGATATTCTTTGTGAAAAGACTTGCTCTCCAATGTCCCAACAAGACATTCCTCAAGGAAAATGACTGGGAAAGATTAATAATTAAATTAATAATTAGTTCTTTACCTGCAAGTGCCTACGCAGCCAAAATGCATCAGTGTTTATAGGTTATTAGCAAAGCAAGTTGCATCACCGTTCTCAGAGGCAAGAAAAGGTTGAGTGAAAGCGCACAATGGAGCACATTCATTTGGCCAATATCAGATTTCTTTACGGGCATCAGTCTATAAGAGCTCAAGCCTCGCTGCTCTAAAACCCATTTCCCCCATTCGCGTTCGTTGGAATCGAGCAGCAGCGAATGCAAATGGCGTCACATTGTATTGATTCTCCTTTAATGACTTTGTTACGCCTCTGACTGTCCTTTACAAAAGAGCCGGCTGGTTCATTCAAGGGCCTCCGCTTGATAAACTTGTCTGACTTCAATGCTCAGCTGCTCCGTGCGTGTGTGAGTGTGTCCCTCTCCCACTTGCTCGCTCTCCGCTGCAACGTGACTCACTCTGCACACAGCAGCGTCTTTCTCTCCCTCGCTGGTGTAGAGGGAAAAACAGGTTGACTGACTGATGGTTTGGCTGATGAATGGTGACAGAGCCACTTGATGGAGACTTACATAGAGACAGTGTTCTGCCGGCCAACAGCGGCCCCCCAGCTCCCTTATCAGAGAACGACACTTGCCGTGTGGCTTCCGCGGGGCAGTAAAAGAGCTTCTGCTGGGATCGTAGCGGAGATGTTACTCTAATGGCAGTGTTTTGACTGTCGGTGTTTCCATGGCTTTCAAATCCTCGCATAATGCAATGCTTCCTACGGATGAGTGGGTGGCCTCTCGATATCAATACGAGGGGTTTGAAAACGAGCAAGGTTCAGGCGTATCTTATTCATAGGAACGTGACGAGCCCTACTCATGCGTGGCAACAAACACGTTTGCATAAAGAAGCTCCCCTGCTGATGACTGGCTGCAATCATGGGACTCATCATGACAGCTCAGAGCCTGGGCTGAGTGCACACGCAATGACACTGTCAAGCTGATTCTGAACACCACAAACCACCTGCATCCAGAGAGAAAAATCTGATGAAAAGGCCCGTCCACACCCCAAAGCATTTGCGACTAATTGAGCAATTTGTCTTTTCGCGCATTTATTTTGTCCACGACAAGGTGCGGCTTGAAATGTGAAAAAACAACGCCTGCCCTGTAACCAAAACGCCTGAAGAAAACAACGGCCCAATTCAATCATGGTCACACCACCAGGCCCTGATGAATTCTGGGGACTTTTCTAGGGACGAAATTTGCAAAATGTGCATTAAACGCAAAATTAACATTGAATACATTATGTTGGAAATTAGCCAACACCCAATAAACAAATGGTGTGCTGAGACACAATTTGTTGATGCTTTATAGATATATAAATTATAGAAATATAAATTAAGTGTATTTTAAAGATATCTAAATATATATAAAAAATTACATATTTAAATAAATGAATATGTATAATTAACATGGTATATTAAATGTGTAATTAAAAAAATAATATATAGAAAATAGTCTATTTTAAAAAGATAATTTTTTTTAAAAATGGGTATTAGGCATATGCATAAATAAATAAATAAATAAATAAATATGTATATAACTAAATAGGTACATTAAATATATTAAATATATTTATATATTAAATAAAACAGACAAAGAAAAGTTAAATTCTATATTTATATATTTCATATATAATTACATTTTTATATTTGTATACAAAATAAAAAGATATTAGATGTACATGAAATATTTCTAAATAAATTTATATATATTAAATAAATATGTATATTATTAAACAAATGTATTTTTAAAATATATAAAAAATAAAATGGAATACATTATATTTAAAAATATATATATATATACGTATATTACAACAAATGGATATTATACATTACATATAATAATAAATATTTAAATATATTGTAATGTATAAATGAATAAATATGTATATTATAAAATACATAGATATTAGATGTACATAAAATATTTTTATAAATAAATTTATACATAGTAAATAAATATGTATATTATTAAACAAACATTTTTAAAATATATCAAAAATGGAACACATTATATTTAAGTATATACATATAAGAAAGAAAATACAATAGATATTATATATTAAATATATAAAATATATTATATAAATTAATAAATAAATATTTAGATATTCAATTATAAACAAATTATTTTACAAATATTTTACACATACATAAATTGAATATATGCACACATTTTTTTCTTTTTACAAAAACCCATAACTATGTTTTATGTATATATAACTACATCTATGTGTAAGCCCACCACTTACCACATCTTCAACCACACAGCGATCCAATGACGAGTAACACTGACTTTACAGACAAACACACTTGCAAACATAGACAGGGCTTGCAAAATCGCTAGCCCGACGTCCCGGGGCTATTGTGTTTTCCAGTCGGGCTACCAAAATGTATCATCGTCCTGCCCGACGGACTACATTAAAATACAGGGGTAAATACAGGGCTCCCACGGGTCCTTAAAAGCTCTTCAATGTAGTTGTATCAAACTTAAGGCCATTAAAAGTTTTAAATACGTTAAATGGTATAAGAAATGTCTTAACTATAATTTCAAAAGGTCTTACAGTTGGGGACGGAAAGACAAGAATGGCGATACAGCTGGATTAAACTTCAAAAGGCAATGATGCAATTGAATAAATATGAGCGCTGCACGTTTCAAGACAAAACGCGGCGCAGATGTCTTTATGTGAATGTATCTGAAGGGAACCGACTGTCCTCAGAAATGTGTCGCTGGCATTTCTATTTCGTCTTACCTGTAATGTCTGATAAAGCACTGTTTATGAGCGCTGACGGTGCTGGTTTGTGTACAGCCGCTAACAGGGAATTTCCCCGAGGGAAACCGCTATATTAAGCCGCTCCTAAAGCGCCACCTCGTGGCAGAGAATGAATTTGCATTTCCAATAAGCCTTTCTTGCTGTTTATGGTCAGATCAATGCAAATATCGACCCATGTTTTTACGCAGCAAACACAGAGTTGTAAATGAGAAAGAAGTTAATGTGCCTTTTAAAAATCTAAACAATTAAGACAGTAATATTTATTCGTTTTAAATTAATATAATAATTTATATGCTTGATTTATCCCTTTTCATAAAAATGGTCTAAAGGCTGAAATGCTGTTGTATAAGATTTTTGTTTTTGTGAAAACCTGTATCTGAACTGTAAATCATATCATTTTATGGCTTAATACTGTATGTTACCATAGACGTTGTCTACAGTGTTGCCAACTAATTTTCAGAGAAAGTTGCTAGAGGAATGTCAATTTGTTGCTAAAAGTTGCTAAATGACATTGTGATGTCATTGCGAGATGATGTCATTGCGTAATCACGGCGCAAAATTGTCACAACATCAAATCTCAGCAAAAATCTATATTTTAAATATGTTAATTTAGATTGGGTTGTAAAATAATATGCATAATATAATATTAAAATATAAATAACTATATTTTTAAATACAATGAATTATTGAACACTTACGTATTTTTGAATGATTACAATTTAGGTTTTTTTAATAGCTAGTAAACTAGTAATACTACACATTCTCAACAATTTAAGCAGTGTATTAGTAGATAGTTAGTATGCTACACTCCAAGAAAAGTCTGTAAAAATAGGGCACAATCTACTACAGTATGTTAATATGAAAGAATTTTCCATATTGTTTTTTTACCTGCATTTTAAATTACGCATTGTGTTTTCGGGTACAGGGTTACAATGGATAATAATAGATAAATTACTAGACTTTTTTGCATTGTACTAACTGATCAACAATCGCAAGTACAAGCTACTAATAAAGTGTATCATAAATGAACAATTATTCAATTATTATTATTAAATTGAACAATTGCAAACAGCAGCAAACTCAATTCACGTGATGTGTGTACTGCTAGGCATCTTTGGTTTCCTCTTTTTGTGTAACTTGGATGGAAAATGTGTACCTTTTTATTGTCCGAGTCACTTATCAAAAGTTGCTAAAAGTTGCCAAATAAATTTTAAAAATTGCCAAATTTGTTGCTAGGTGATTTGGGAAGAAAAAGTTGCTAGGGTAGTCTGAAAAGTTGCTAAATTTAGCAACAAAATTGCTAAGTTGGCAACACTGGTTGTCCAACCCCGCTCATACTGTGTTAATTTTACTTTGTGCAGCTCTTAAAAAGGTTCATAAATTGCCTTAAATTTATTTTTAAAAATTCTGCAGATACCCTGTAAATAGTGAAATAAAATTCCTTCCTTCATATTTGTTGATATTTGTGTATTGAAAATATTTTTGATTGACATTTAGACTCCTAACTGATTTTCTATATTTAAAAAAAAAAAAAAAAGGTCTTTTTTTTTTTTTATTTGGGCTAGTTAAATTAATTTTCGGGCTATCAAAATCTGAAGAGTACCTGCCCGAAGGGCTACCAGGGATTTTGAAATTTTGCGAGCCCTGATAGAGCCCATCATTTAAAGTCAGCATTCAGTTGGTCAGGCAGTATTTGTCAAGAAACGATGGCCCTTGCAGTGGCAGGTGTATGAGCCCTGTGCACTTTCATAAGTCTGACCCACTAATCGGCTTAGGGGAGGAAGAAGGGGAAATCATTGCTCAGAAGGCAGGAAGAACGTTCTGCTGCTCTAACAGGAAGCTACAGCACACGAGCATCCAAGTAGCCTTGCATGGAATAACAAACATGAAAGAAAACGTTAGTCAGAGGGGTCCGTTTGACGACAGCGTTACACCTCTGTTTTCTCAGGTTGTGGGCGTATTGTGGTCAAGAGGCCAGCGAGAGGAGCCGGGGAATGTTTGTGTATGTGGTAAGATGACGTCAGAGGAACAGGTCAGTCTCAATTCTGCCGGGGCTTTACACGGTGTCAGTAAAGATTGTGTCAGTGTCCCACCCCTGCACTGACTCGTTTCAGTCTGACAAACACGCGCACACCCCCTTAAGCGTTCATACAAACCACGGCCTCTCGCCTAACAGCTCTACCATGATGCACAAGCATCGCCAAGTGCGAAAGCCATCAAAATCAGAGATCCGAGCTGGAGGAAACCCAGGACTACTGCTTCTCCATCACTCAGCCAGACACGGAGCAGATGCTAAGGGCACCTGTGTGGGTAAAGCTGTTACAGGCAACCGATACAAACCAACAGATCCCTGATTAACTGAGTGGTGGGAATGTTACCCTATCCCACCATTAGCTCAAAAGATCACGCACTGAAACCTCTTTCCCATCTAAACAGGCATGACATGATTTTGATGTAAAAGACATGTAAGTGGCGCAAAATCTTTCTCCTAGTTTTGAGAATTTAAACCATCAAAATCTGGTTTGATATAATGTTCACGTCAAGTAACACATTTTATGTACACATGATGTAGTAACTATTAGGGGTGTAACGGTACACTTATTCATACCGAAAAATTTGACAAATATTTTTTGTTTCAATGACGTCTTTACTTCAGCCAAGTCATCAGTGTTATTATATTTTTCGTTTTAATGACGTCATTATAGATTAGTTTAGTTTTATATGATTAGTTTACACCGGTTATACTCAGAGATGTGGCTCACACATGAGGCTGTAGCGTGAAAGTGTCCCAACCCCCTTATATGTAAGGCTACGTTTACACTGGTGCGTTTTTGTTTAAAAATGAAAATGATCCTCGTCCATACTGGCGTTTCAGAAAAGATCTCTGTCCATACGACACAACTGAAAGTGTGCGTTACCTGACCATTCGTCCACTTTGGGCTAAATATCCACCATTCTTTTTTTATATTTTGTTACCTTGAAAGACTTTGTCTTTATAACAGGGAAATTATTTTGGCTGCACTGCTTAGAAAAAAATAGTAAAACTAACATGACAAAGAATCGTGATAAAATTGCGAAATCGTGATATTTCTAAAAAAAAATTGTGATATATTTTTGCCATATCGCCCACCCCTTATATATATATATATATATATATATATATATATATATATATACTCTCTATTCTAATTCTATTCTTTAAAAAAACACTTGCCCCTTTTAGACTTTATTCATTTACTAACTGCTTGTTTTCTTAAAAAAATAAAAACTAGCACTGGGTTCTCTAATCTTTTTGTATTCTATCTATTTGTTTTCTTTTTATTTGTTATACAATTAACAAAAGCAAAAAACGCCTATTCATTTTCTATTCTATCTGTTTTCTTTTTATTTATTATATAATTTAAAAAAAATCCTTGCTATGTGTACTGCGTTAGGCTACCTAAACACACTACCAAAAAAGTAAATATATATATATATAAATTGTCAAACAAAATGTTAATAAATTTCAGATTGTGTAAAATGAATGAATATAATGACAAAACATTGCCTAAACCTTTTTTCTCTCTTTAAAACAACAAAAAAAAAAAAACACTGGCAATGAGAGCAATCATAAGGGAGAGCGGGACTACTGTACACTGCTGGACGGAGTGTACAGTAGTCAGCTTGTGCTGAAGACAGGGGGTTAAGGGTCAGCCAAACCCGACACCCTGTTCGTTTTGGCTGTGACGAGCAGACGGAGAGGTGATGCTGGCTTAGCCGTTCTGGTCCAACAGCCTGCGGGAGTCGCTATGCCTGCTCTCACCATGTCATCCTGCCAGCCGGGACTAAAGGCAACATAGGGCTGAACGCCAGTCACCTTTGTTTTCACCCAGAAAATACAGTGTGTTAAAAGCATTAGTGTGACAAATCTAGCTAGGGATATTTAAGAAAGCACTTGAAAAAGCAAGTTAAGACAGGTCCCTTTTCTGGGTGGTGCTACTGAAGAGAATCACAACTTCCATCTTGTTTGTTCATCCAGGTGAGAAAGTTAAAAACAGTTTTTAATGACCATTTCAGCTCCTTTTTGAGGTGCTTTCTAAGAAAGTGGCTCGAGGAAACTCTACGAAGAACCCATGACTTGAGCTGCATATCAATTATGGATATAACAGTCTTGGCAAGGGTGCATGGGGAAATGATAACCTTCACTAACAAGAAGCAAGAACAAACATGCCATTTCAGCCGATGCCAATCAGTAAATTATTAAGCGAAAGCATGAAGACACAGTCTGTTGCTGTAAACGAGTCGCCAGTCGGTTGCACAACAATTTTCTCATCTCAACAATCACACTCTTTTACTTCACCGTCGGCTTTGTTCGCTCACAGAAGGCTAACGGAGAGGCAGGATAGAGACGCAGGGCTAATGAGGTATCTATCAGAGCCCACGGTGTCCCTGTCACTGAGAACAGAGAATCCATTAACCCTAGTGACCTTGCTTGGACCTTGTCCACTCCACACTAACCAGACAACACCACTGCTGCTGTCACAGCCTGAGGAGGAATCAGAGGAACAGCTCATGACTGCAGAAAACAGGCCTTGGTAGGGAAGGGTTGTGAGGAGCGATATGTGTGCTCACGGTTCGGCCAAAAGCACAATTTCATGTTGTCGCAGATCGATTTGCCTGTAATTCAAATCAGACTCAAAAGCTGCGGCACACTACTAAGCAAATGATCAACTGAATCACATAAGAAGCCATGGTGTCAAAAATAGATTTTTACTCCACACAACTCCACAATTAATTACTACAATTATTAGCTTTTAAACCCGGTTATAGATGTTAAAGGGGGGGTACAATGCTGTTTCGTGCATTCAGAGTTATTTACACTGTTAAAGAGTTGGATTCTCATGCTAAGCATGGCCAAAGTTTCAAAAAACGATTTGGAAGTATGACGGAGTATTTCTGTGCCAAAAATCTTCCTTCCGGGTTCATACAAGTTTCGGAAAGTTTCATGGCTCTTGCTGACGTAAATGAGGTTGGAACTCCTTATATGGGCATTCCTCCCGGAAGAGTGCACCCATGCACGCATCGACCAGAGCGAGAGCAAGAGCGCGCCCATCATCGCGCTTCATCCAGCAGCACTGCACGGGACTCGCTTGGGAAGAATGTAAAGAATCTAAAGAAGTGTGTTTTTGGTTGTAAAGGAAAGATAACCTTGTTCAGCTTCCCAAAAGAACCCAGCGTTACGTGAACAGTGGATGCAGTTTGGTTTTCCGGGGCAGCAATGGAGTTTCACAAGTGTGTTTGTTGACGAACGTTTTATAAACAAGGCCCAGTTCGATGCTGGATTTGCACATCGTTTGATACTGAAAGATGGAGCAGTCCCAGCTATAAAAGATCCCGGTCATGATTCAGACCTGCAGATGGTAAGTGAAAAGGCATCAAATGTCTGTGTTTTGTTCGTGATCGGCACGCAAGTGCTCGTCACTCTTTAGCTCGGCCCAAGGTGCGCCTCCAGGAGCTCGGCTTTTTTCGGAGAGAATCGTAAAGCTGTATTTCTTTTATAAATATGATAAAACTAAAGACTCTTTGGAGATATGAAAGATCCAGTACTACTCTATAGGTACTCAAGATTAACATGAGATTGGGTGAAACTGTGTGTGTTATGCCCCCTTTAACATTTTATTTGACAAGAAAGTGCAAAATAAAATCAGCTTAAAGTAATACTAAGTAATAGAATAGTAAATAATAAATATTTAAACAACCTAAGTAATATAAATACATTATATTTAAATGTATATATTAATATTAACACACATACATAAGAGCATTTTGTTATTCAAAAAAACAAATATATATATATATATATATATATATATATATATATATATATATAAATTTCATATTATATATTTTACCTATATTTTCATTATTCATAACATATAAATATATTTATACTTATAAATGTATATTTATACTATATTATCACTTATATTGTTATAATATATTATATTCTCACACTGCATGTCTATTTTACAACAACTCAGCAAACAGAGTGCCCATGAATCCCGTCAAATTGTGTTGTACAGCCAACAATATTGCGTATTTCTTTTGCTAGGGTCCTCACCAACCCCCCTTGCCCTCTTTTTGTCCTTATAATGATGAATTGCGCCTTGCCGTCCTCACACGGGGAGCTGCGCCATATGGAGGGTGTGAATGATGACACAGAGCGCTTCTCTCTGGTGGCCAGATTAGATGGAAACAAGCCTGTTTGGGGAGTTGCCTTGTGGCAGGGCAGAGCTGTGGAGGACCTGCGTCAGAGCCCGGCGCGGGCTGATGGGAAGATTAGACAGCGGCTGACATTGCAGATGAGACCACAGGAAATACTAATTTTGACAACACGTCCAGTTTTCCTGCATGAGCCCGAGCGACGCATACCCTTGTCATCATTCTGATCTGATTCTGCTGTTATTAGTTTCAGGCGGCTCGTTTTAAGAACGACAGCTCGTGTTTTACAACCCGAATTCCTGGAAATGTTGGGACGTTTTTTTAAATTTGAATAAAATGAAAACTAAAAGGCTTTCAAATCACGAGTCAATATTTTATTCACAATAGAACATAGATAACATAAATGTTTAAACTGAGAAATTTTACAATTTTATGCACAAAATGAGCTCATTTCAAATTTGATGCCTACTACAGGTCTCAAAATAGTTGGGATGGGGGCATGTTTACCATGGTGTAGCATCTCCTCTTCTTTTCAAAACAGTTTGAAGTAGGGCTGTGCGATTAATCGAAATCGTCATAAAATCATGATTTGAGCATGCGCGATTTCTAAATCGCTTTATAGCATGATTTATAGCATGATTCCCCCAACCTCCCGCAGTATGCTATCCGATGCAATCAGAATGCAGCGCCTAAATGGAGTGCGAGAACAGCACAGACCGGGCATACAGACGTAACGCCGGGTTCACACATACCCCGTCTGTGGTGCGTATGCGGTGCGTATTTTTTCAGCACCCATGTTAACGGATCAGAGCGTTCACACTGCACGCGGTTGTGGTCCGGCAGTGCGCTCCAGGAGCGGTGCATCTGCAGCAGTCATGCAGCGATCGTTTCTGCACGGAGTCCATTTTTGCTGTGCTGCACGCGCTGAATTAAAGTGACAGCGCATTGTTCGCGGTAAAAATGAACATGGATCGACATGGAAATGTAGTAATTACACCATAAATGCATATAATTAAAGTCTACTGTTTCACAGTCAACCCATGGCTTTTTGGCTAAAAAGGTTTTTTGGCTTTAAAACAAGGAAAAGTCCACTTTTAGATAAACAAGGCAATATGGCACTCGTGCAGGTAGGAAAACAAAGTTATATTTATTGAGTTTAAATGTGAATGTGTCTATGACAGATTGTATTACTGTACTTTCAGGGATCAACGCTAAGGATTTTTTCTACTGGCCCAGTCGGGCCAGTGGTACACATTTTTACTTGCCCTGCCAACATTTTCACTGGCCCTGCCACAAAAAATAAAATAGTTTCTGTTATCATTGTTTTTGATCTATGTTATCTTGTATTCTAATAAATAAGTTTATATGACACTAATATTTTAGATATCAATTAAATTTTACAATTCTCTATTCCAATTTCAATACCACAGCAAAAATCACTAGCCAAAAATAAACATAAATATAAAGTTTAAACATTATTAAAGAGAAATGAACAAATTACAAGTAATAGCACAAATAAACATAGGCCTATAGCACAAAGATAGAAATGAAATGATGCTTTAGGTTTTTGTTTGTAGATGTTCAGCTACAGAAAAGAAAAAAAATCCCATATAAAATACCATTTGAATATTCTTCACTCTGTGTTGCACCTTGATTTTTCATAGGAATTTGAAATTAGAGGCAGCCACTGCATTTTAATCATGGATTAATCCGCAAAAAAAAAAAAAAAAAAAAAAAAAAAAACATTCAATGTTTGATTTATATTAGACTGTATAAGTTCAAAATCTGAAGCAAAAACAGAACGACCCGTCTTTAGCTTTGTGAAATTATGCTAACGTTACATAAAACATCGGCACTAAACAGAAACAGCAGACGGGCTGAATGAGATGCTATTTCACTCTCTGACAGCAGCCAGCGCTCTTGCAACAGTGATACAGCTTTTCCTTGGTTACCACTGTAAACACAGCAGCACTGTGCATATTAACACCAATTTAATATGCATTATACGGAGACAATGAAAAGAAAACGCCATTTCTGAATACAGTCAGTTCCCCTCAGAAACACGTTCATATAAAATTCAATATTTGGATTTTCTTCCTATATTTCACAGAGATCTTGTTCTGCCTGCTAGTGCTACAGTATTTTCTCCTTTTTGTGTCCGTCTTCTCTGCCCTTTGTTAACAGCCGTTTACAGACTAATTATAATAATAACGTAATATTTCCACACAAATGACATTTGGGAAAATGATTGCAGTGCAGTTTATGTGCAAGCACGGAACAGAAGATACTCTCAAATGAAACAAAAAATGTCCAGTCGATCGGTGGATCTGTACTCCAGTGTATAAATTCAATGTAAATTAATCACTGTTAAAGTTACTTGCCAAGAGGGGTATTTTGACATACTTTTGTATGTATTTGCCCGTTCAGGCAGCTCGCGTGTGTCAGAGACGCGGCTGTCTGTGTGTGCGCTGTTCTCACAGAACAGATCACAGCGCGCAAGTACTGAAAGGAGTTGTGTTTTGCGCCCAAATGCTTTTTAATCGCTTTAATTTTTAAATTAACAAGGCTTAAAAACGCATGCAAATGATAAAATTTCGTGACGACGCAGCAGTGGCCCGATCGGGCAAGTGACAAATCCGTCTACAGTCCCGAACGTCCTTCACGCTGGCCCCGGGCCATCGGGCAGTCCTTATTGTTGAGCCCTGACTTTGTAGTTATGTAACGATTACCGGTTTGACAATAAATCATGATAAAATTCCCCACGGTTAGTATTACCGTTTCATATTTGAATTATCATTAAAACCGTATTCGATTACCGTGATTTGAACAACTCATGATAAGTAAATACTGTCCAGCATAAAGCACAGTTTTAAGTAACAGTCACAGCATGCAGAGTAGTTTCGTTTTGAGTGAAAACAGGGTGGAAAAGCTGGAAGGTTTTAAAAGAGTGCTAAGGGAATTATACAAATGAATATATGAATGAATTAATTATATGAATGTACCTCTGAAGTAGGGCTGCACGATATTGGAAAAAACTCACATTGCGATATTTTGCTTTTCTGCGATATATATTGCGATATGAAAAAAAAAAAAAAAAAAAAAAATCACCAAATGACTTGAATAGCTCTATTTGGAGAGAAAAAAAATATTGATTTTGTAGGTGAGTAAATCAGCATAGGAAATAAACAATTTAGGAAAGGAAAAGGGGGAAAGGGAAGTGGTGTGTGGCCAAGTATAGTGACCCATACTCGGAATTTGTGCTCTGCATTTAACCCATCCAAGTGCGCACACACACAGTAGTGAACATACACCTGGAGCAGTGGGCAGCCAATGCTGCGGCGCCCGGGGAGCAGTTGGGGGTTCGGTGCCTTGCTCAAGGGTCTCACCTCAGTCATGGTATTGAGGGTGGAGAGAGTGCTGGTTATTCACTCCCCCCACCTACAATCCCTGCCGGACCCGAGACTCGAACCCACGACCTTCGGGTTACAAGTCCGACTCTCTATCCATTAGCCCACGACTGCCCACTACAAGCATAGATAAATATAATAGAACAAAGATACAAATGAAATAAACAGTGCTTTGTATTTTTAAGTCCAACAGTATTCAGGTGCAGAAATTGAATAAAAAAATGTAAAATAACACTGCATAACACAGTCTTCATTGTATAAATTAAATCTAATAAATCTGTTAAAGCTACAAAAGTGATTTTTCTCTGTTTTGTTGTTTGATTATGACACAGAAAGCAACAGAGACATTAAACTGCTGTTATTGTTATCCTCTTTCTTTCTCAATTGTTTACCTAAGACATAAGCAACTGTTTTTTGTTTTTTTACAAGGATACTTGGAGACATGCATTTTGACACAGTTTCGCGCATATGTGTCGTACTACACTGGATGCGGCGCGTCACGACGAATCCCCGCCAGTAAACTGATATGCCTCGCTCTATTTATGACGTACTGACACAAAGTTGACACGATTGGCAACGGTCGCTTTGTCGCATCCAGTGTAGAAAGACTTTGGGGCCGTTCAAATGGTGCATCTGCAAACGCGTGGAAAACTCCCGCCGCGCCACTTCCTCCTCCTTTCCAAAGCGCTCGGGAGCTTGCGCTTTCCTGGCGCCTGCCGTTGCTAAACATCCGTGATGTGCTCTCCTCGACGACGCGGAAGTTTCAACAAAGGATAAATGGATTTCCAGCACTGAAAATCGCTTGCAGTAGCTCTGCTACTAAATTTATTTAAAAATGGGTATCTCTGTGCAGCTGTCGCGTCCGGAGTAGACACGGTGTCTGTGTGTGAGCAAAGAAAACGATCAGTATAAATATAATGATCAGGCCTACTAAACATCGCACATCCTGCGATGTGACTATCGCGGATGCGCACATCGCGATATCGATGCTGAAACGATATATCGTGCAGCCCTACTCTGAAGGTTCTGACTGTCTTCAGAAATGATTCGATGGCATTTTGTTTTCATCTTCGTTCCATGTAATACCTAAAGGAAGTGTTCTTAATCGCAATACTGCTTTGTCCACGGAGTTTGTAATTAAGCTTTTCCATAAGCGCCACCTAGTGTCAGAGAGTGGATTTACAGAGACTTATATTTACATTCAGCCTGTGTGCAGTTTCTGTCTCGCCAAAAACGGACCGAATTTGCATGCCTTGCTGTAAATTTTGGCCGGTTGATGAAAAACAAGCTTATGTGGATTCTACACATTTAAACAATTCAGATAAGCTATCTAGAATTATTTATGGAGCAGATAAAATACATATAATCATTTATTAATCAACTATCATTTTAACTTAACCCCATTTCTTTATTTAAAGGCTGAAATGTGAGGTTTACCTTTTTATGAAACTTTTTCAAAGCTTTATTTGAACATTTACATTAGATATTTGAACATGCTATTAAACTGTTCTAAGTCAAGTTGTCATTTAAAATCTGAACATCATTGGTAATTTTATTGTTTTAGTGATTATGCAAACAAAAAGTCATTTTATTTGTTGTATGTTGATTTTTAAATATAAAACTTGATGAAATGATTTTTGTGTCGGTACTTGTACATCTCCACCACATTTTAACAATACCGTGATAATACTGATAACCATGATAATTTTGGTCACTATAATCGTGATAAGAAATTTTCATACCGTTACATCCCTAGTACTTTGATAAAAGAGAATCACAATGCTGAAAAAGCATTTTCAGTAACAACGTTTGGATTTGAAATCAAAATAATGGATAAATGTTGTATTTGTGCTAAACAGCCGAGGATCAGGAGCGGACTGCAAACGCATCCTGTGCGAAAGCAAAATGAGTCCGTGCTGCTTCTTCACCGCATCCACATACTGTTTACGCACTGCAGACAGAGTATGAACCTGGTGCAACAAATCTATTTCAACACCTCAGGCAGTGCCACAAAGAGCTGTATGACCAATGCATGGCAAAAAAAAAAATCCTTGGACATGGGATTTTTTATTTTTAATAGTTTTTTTTGCCATATGTCTGTTCTGGAGACATTTTGTTACACCTTTACTTAGTGATTATTTTGCCTTATGTCTGTTCTAGAGACATGTTACAGCTTTTTGATAAAGCTCTAATTGATTTTTTTTTGGAAATACATTTCAAATTCACACTGAATGCATTTATGACTGTAAAGGATGTCTGTGTGTGTCAAAATCGTGATTAAAATCGAAATCGCAAAATTGATCAAAGAAATCGCAATAGGTTTTTTTTTGTCCATATTGCACAGCCCTAGTTTGAAGACGTCTGGGCATCAAGGTTATGAGTTTCTGGAGTTTTGGTGTTAAGAATTTGGTCCCATTCTTGCCTGAAATAGGTTTCCAGCTGCTGAAGAGTTCGTGGTCGTCTTTGATGTATTTTTCGTTTAATGATGAGCCAAATGTTCTCTACAGGTGAAAGATCTGAACTGCAGGCAGGCCAATTCAGCACCCAGAATCTTCTACTACGAAGCCATGCTGTTGTAATAGCTGCAGTCAGAGATGGGCACTCGAGTTAGTAACTCGGACTCGAGTCGCACTTGAGTTGCATTTTTATAGACTTCAGACTCGAACTGAAATGACTCCAGACTTGACTCGACTCGAGGAAAAGGACTCGTGAATATTTTAAAAGCAACTCGAGACTTTTATCCTTAAATACTTATATAACTGATTTTAAAAAGGCGGACCGCATTCGAACCCCGGCATCTATCGGGACCGTGAGCCGTAACAGCAACACCATTTTAAGTGAGCAGCGCGTCAAAACAGCGGACCGGATCACATAAGCGCTCAGGGTCGTTTATGGTAAATATCTTTCAGCGCTATATCCTCTAGTATTTTTATCTAAAGCCAAACACGCTTTATTCAAGCCCTTTCAGCTCCGTGCGCTTTCTCTCTGTCTCTCTCTCTGGACACGCGCGGCGCCAAGTTCAAGAGCTGCGGATGACGTGGTTATTTTAACAATAACAGAACCACGGTGAGCAGCAAAATTATAGATTACTTTCACTAAAACACAGCAGAAAAAAACAATGCTGCAAATGTAGTTATTTTTCTTACTATCTATTAATCTAATAACCTATGACTCTGACTGTTCAAATCAGATGTGACAAGACGTTTCTGATCTACATTTAGCATTATTAATCTGTAGGCTAAGAACATTTCAAAAGAATCATGTAATTATAATTGGGAAAATTGTTGTTAAGATGGCTAGGCCTAGGATGGAACTTAAACTTTGAAAATGTTAGTTATCTTTCTTTTCTGCTCAAGATGAGAACATTTTGATTATTGTAGCTACTGTCAGGGTTTTGGACTGTCTTGTGTGTGTGTTTTTGCTCCCCATGTGCTCCGTGACCCAGTTTCTGTCTCCAGTTCATTATGTCTTTGGTCAGGTGTGTCTAGTCGTTAGTCCCGTAATTGTCTGTGTATTTAAGGTAGTGTCCATTCAGTTAGTGTTTGTCGGTTCTTATACATCATTTCCATATGTTCTGTGTCTGCTACGCTCCCTGTGTTCCTTGTTGAATCGAATACGAGCATTTCGGGGCTTAGACAGAGTACTGAAACCAGAAGGAGAAAGCAGATTAAGTTCAACAAAGTCACTAGATGCTTGCCAGGTTTCTGTGAGCATCAGCATATCACAGTTATTGTCAGAGATGAAGTCCCGAAGAAACGTTCCTTTCCCAGTTAAAGACCGAGTGTTGAGTAGGGCAAAATTACCACAATGCTGCACATTCTTGTTAAGCACAGTGTCATCTCTGGTCTTTTCTAGTGGCCTTAGTGACGATAAACAAACTCCGCGATGTATATATGTAGAGGACGACTTCCATGTGCTTAATCTATGAGACCAGATAGAGGGGATTGAAGCAGGCGAAGAGCAGTTAATGGTTCAGGATTCGTTTTGGTGAATGATGAATATAGCGGGGCCGACAAGTAATTCCATTAGTTTTACACAGTCCATATGTGACGGGATCCAGCCGGAAAAAAACAGTTCAAACGACGCAACTGTGCCGATGTGTAACAAAAGTCTCACGGCCAAACCGGATTTATTTGAGAAAAATTTTCCATACATGACTCGAAGCACAACACTCACCACAACGATACACAGAATACACAACACTGGCTCACGTTAGCCAGGCCAGACAGTGGTACACAGGGCACAGCACGACGAGAAGGTGGAAACCCACTCACCAGTAGTGCCCAGAACGAACCCACAAAGTTAGATCCGGGCCGAGGGCTCGTGAAGCGCCGTGAAGTGTGGCCGCGTAGCACCACGTTAGCCAAACCCGAGACAAATGATAGACAATACCAGGCACGACGAATCAATGAGAAAGTGAAGACTCACTCACCGACACTGTCAAGTGGTACAAACACACCATCGATCCGGGGAGAGGGCTCGCAGGAGTGTGAGGCTTGTGTCAAGTTAACATCCAACAGAGGACAGTTCAAAACAGTTCAAAACTTTGATTATAAATCCAGTCCGGAGAGCGATAAGTGAAGATGGAGATGTTCACAAAAAACAAAAAGTAGACAAACAAAAAGTAGAAAAGTAGGCGATTTCACGACAAAAACAAAACAGACGAAGAGCGATGAGAAGCGGCTGCCAAATTGTGCACTGCGTACTCTCACCGGAAACGGAGAAGAGTGAAATGGAGAGAGTGATTAAAGACTCTCGTTTTGACGAATTCCTATGTCTCCTCGTCCCTCGTCCCGTGCTCCTTGAGAAGTGTGACAGCTACATTGTTTTTAGTAGACAATGATTTTAAGTAAAATATTAAAATAGTATAGATTTTTTTTTTGTCACATGGCCTCGCATGTATCTAAATGTAAAAATACAATACGTGTAAAAAATAAAAATAAAAAATAAATAAATAAATATATATATATATATATATATATATAATTGAATACCCCTGACTTATCATAAAGAAATACTTTATTTGTATGATTTTGTAATATCTGTGTCAAATATTTCCTTGTGTGTCATGGTAGATCGGACTCTTATTATAGAATTTGATTACAGAAAAACTGTTTTGAACATGGTAATGGATTGAAACATAAGTAACAGGCTGGATGTACATTAACCTTACATCTTAAAGTTTTTACAAAGCAGATCATAGATCCAGGTTAAAGACTTGTGAACATCTGTGACTGCAGTATGTGGGTTTGCATTGTCCTTCTGAAATACACAAGGCCTCCCCTGAAATAGACGTCGTCTGGAGGGGAGCATATGTTGCTCTAAAACCTTTATATACCTTTCAGCATTCATAGTGCCTTCCAAAACATGCAAGCTGCCCATACCATCTGCACTTATACACCCCCATACCATCAGAGATGCTGGATTTTGAAATGAACGCTGATAACACGCTGGAAGGTCTCCCTCTTCTTTAGCCCGGAGGACACGGCATCCATGATTTCCAACAAGAATGTCAAATTTCGACCACAGATCTTGTCTGACCATAGAACACTTTTCCACTTTGAAACAGTCCATTTTAAATGAGCCTTGGCCCACAGGACACGACAGCGCTTCTGGAGCATGTTCACATATGGCTTCCTTTTTGCATGATAGAGCTTTAGTTGGCATCTGCAGATGGCACGGCGGATTGTGTTTACCGACAGTGGTTTCTGGAAGTATTCCTGGGCCCATTTAGTTATGTCAATGACAGAATCGGGGCAATGAGTGATGCAGTGTCGTCTGAGGGCCCAAAGACCACGGGCATCCAACAAAGGTCTTCGGACTTGTCCCTTACGCACAGAGATTTCTCCAGTTTCTCTGAACCTTTTGATGATGTTATGCACTGTAGATGATGAGATTTGCAAAGCCTTTGCAATTTGACATTGAGGAACGTTGTTTTTAAAGTATTCCACAATCTTTTTACGCACTCTTTCACAGATTGGAGAGCCTCTGCCCATCTTTACTTCTGAGAGACTCTGCCTCTCTAAGACATCCCTTTTATAACTAATCATGTTACAGACCTGATGTCAATTAACTTAATTAATTGATACATGTTCTCCAGGCTGAATCTTTTAAAAATTTCTTGCTTTTTCAGAGCTTTGTTGCCCCCGTGCCAACTTTTTTGAGACCTGTAGCAGGCATCAAATTTGAAATGAGCTCATTAAGTGGATAAAAGTGTACATTTTCTCAGTTTAAACATTTGTTATGTTCTCTATGTTCTATTGTGAATAAAATATTTGCTCATGTGATTTGAAAGTCCTTTAGTTTTCATTTTATTAAAATTTAAAAAACGTCCCAACATTTCCGGAATTCCGTGTTATTTTATTGATCCACAGATTTCATTTTACTATTATTTTCAGTCTGCTAGTTTTAAGCTAGTACAAAAAGGATGGTAAATGAAATAATACATGATGAATGTATTGTAACATCACAGCTCAATGCATTTGAATGCATGTGCTAACAATTAAGCCACAGCACCAATGTTGCCTAAAAGATCTAAAGGGACAGTTCACCCAAAAAATGAATATTCACCCTTAAGTCGCTCCAAAACTGTGAGATAATTTCTTCTGTGGAACATGAAAGAAGATATTTCAGGGCTCCAGACTGCGACCATTTTTCTGCCGGTCCGAGTAAATTGTGTGTGGTCGCACTGGCATGACCATCGCGTTGTTCAACTCGCGTTGCTATTTCTGTTGCATATGAGAAACATCATATGGCAAACTAAACAAAAGCATAACAAAATCCCACTACTCGTTTGAGCTGCGCAGCGTGGACCGTTTATCAGCTCGGACCGCGACACTAACAAACTTATCAGAACTCAGAACAGCTTTACTCGGGAAGTTGAGTAAATTTCGCGACACTGTTGATTTCGCGACACTTACAGCACAGCACTGCGAGATCCAGTGAGAAGCACTTGAATTCACCGCAGAATGAATAAAGATTGCTGCAAGATCTACTGAGAAGCATTCATATTCTGCACAGAATTCTCTGTTATAAACAGATCAAACAGTGCTGACGTAGAAAACAAGAAGCAATAATGCTAACTATAACCATGATGTTGAGGTAGAAATAATCAAATATTACTACTTTATTCATTTCAGGGTTTGTACAACCTTTTGAGAGAGAAATTCAAGCAATTTTCAATGACTTACAAGCATTTAACACAACTGTTGCAAACACTTTAAAGCTCCAAAATGATCCAGTTTGAGTTATTTTCAATGGGATGACCAAAATATACTGAGGTGAACAAACATTTGAGTAAAATTTTTAAAAAAAATACATCACATCTCCATTATAACCAGTAGATGGCAACAGAGGAGCACTTATTGGTTTATTAGACATTCATTTATACTTTTTCCTTTATATTTTTAAATTATAAAATAATTATAAAATCATTAGGATATTATAAAATATCAAATCATCAAGAAATCAGATTTTGACAGTGTTTTGCTCTTTTTTTTGTATATGAAGAAAAATCACAAAGTGCTTTGAAAAGCAAATTTTTCTTCAATTTGCAACTAAATCACACAATCACTTAAATTGTTGGTCAGTTTCATAGAAGACTATAGAATAATGGTACATTTAATAAGAGTACAACATATACCTTTTCTTAGGGCTGCACGATTAATCGAATGCGATTGTCATGCACATCTTGTCAGTAAATCTCCATCACCTGCTTTCTGATTGAGCAGCATTTACTACACAGAGCCGTACTTCACTGACAAGCTACGCAAAAAAATCCTGGACGATATAATCATGCGATTATGAAATCGTTTGCGATAATGACAGCTGTTTGTGTAGCTTCTCAGTGAACTACGGCTCTGTGTAGTAAATGCTACTCCATCTGAAAGCACGTGAAAATACCACATTTAATAACATGTTTTTACTCCAAATCCACTTCATAATGTCAGTCGAGTGTTGAAATAAATCCTTCTGTGAGATGATGTGGCTTCTTACACAGAATATGCAATATTTCATAGTATTCTTAGCAGTGATGGAGTCTATGTCGATTAGCATTGCATTATTATATACTTTATTATAATTAGTGCTGTCAATCGATTAAAAAATTTAATCGCGTTAATCACAGTCCTGGACTGTGATTAATCATGATTAATCGCAAATTTAAAATACTAGGATTTACCTGTAAATGTGTTGAAATAAAGAAATGCATGACAAACTAGTTTAAGGAAACAGAACCTTTCACATCTCCGCCAGGTATGAGACATAATCCTTATTATTCTTTTATCATTATTCTTCTGTTTTTATTCAGCCATTATCAGCCTTTATACTGACAATAAAACGTTTACTAAGCCACATTGCTTCAATCCAAGTATACATTTACCCAACTATTTTCAAAAGTATTTCTAAATAAATACAAAAAAAAAACATTTTCTTGTGACCTTATGTGAAGTATTATGACAAAATGCATTATGAAGAATTAGACCTGTTCTGCAGGTGCATTAGAGCTAATATTAGCATCATACTACATAAGACAATTTATGAGATTAATAGTACACTTTTACTCAGAACTCACTTCAAACCACCATCGAGTGTTTGTAATAACTTCCTTTTGCGATCACATGTGGAATTTGGTCGTTTACTGTTGTTAAAATATGCTCTTTATAGCCTTTTATATCGCTGCACAAATTAGCATTTCAGATGTACACATTCATCTCAAAAAAATCACATACAAACCATATCCTATCGTAATCGTGTGTTTATTATCTTGTATAATCTACAGTGGCTGTTGTCATGTTTATTTCTGCTGTGTAAAAGCTTTAACATGTATGCTCTGGATGAATCTCACGTTGTTTGTGATGTTACAACCGCCTCTCCGTTCTTAAGTTGTCAGGGATACATTCCAACTATAATACACATTAGTAAAAGGATCTATTTTAATTTTTATTTGTCTATATACACTTTGGGCGGCCGCGGTACATTATAAATGTAGCCCAAAAAAAAAACGCAACCCGCAGCTCTGTAATTTTTCCCGCGACTGTATTTTCAAAATAACCTACTTGTTCCGTTACCCTGGCCACACTGGCTCGCTGAGCCCTCATCACACACTGATAGATAACCTTCCGTGCTGCGATGACGGGAAGAAGTTGGGGTCAAGCATTATCACATGATTAATTTGCGTTAAAAAATATTAACGCGTTAAATTTTTTAGATTAATCGCATGCGTTAACGTTGACACCCCTAATTATAATGTAATAAATATAATAAGACAAACTCAGATAAACCATATATTGTCGTAGTCGTGTGTTTATTAGTCAAATGCAATATTTCATAGTATTCTTAGCAGTGATGAAGTCTATGTCGATTAGCATTGCATTACTATATACTTTATTATAATGTAATAAATATAATAAGACAAACTCAGATAAACCATATATTGTCGTAGTTGTGTGTTTATTAGTCACGTTGATTCAATGAAAGCAGGTAAATCTTCTGCTTATTCCCTGGATTTCTTCTGCGGGGCGTATTTGGAGTTTCCGCTCGAGAGCACCCTCTGACTTTCGGATGGAGATTTACTGCTGATCACAGAACCGTGCTTCACTGAAAGTTATGCATGACAATCGTAGCTTTTGCGTAATCGCGATTACGATTTCATTTTGATTTATCTTGCAGCCCTACCTTTTCTACACAAAAAATTGATTTTGCACGTTACTGTTGTTCAAATAAATATTGTAAACTTCCCAACTCAAGCTTAGTGCTTTACTGTCAAATGTGTATAAACATGAAATAAACAAGAAATGAACATGTAAGGCAAGGCAAGTATTGTTACTTGTATGTAATATTATTAGTAACTGCACTTATTAATGCAAAACAATAGTAATTTTTTTCATATCATATATATTTATTTCATATCTCTCTGAAATTAAAAGAATACTGCACATAGTAATTTCTATGAGTTAAGTCTATTTATTATCAAAGCATTTGTTAGTAATACAGTTAAAATGGGGAAAATATGTGAACGATTGCATTGCAGGCTGATTTAAGGTGACCCTAAATTTTTTGCTTGTGCTCCTAAAAATTTTCAGTCAGGGGCTACAGTGCTCCTAGTAAAAATAGTTTGTCTGGAGTAGACGAATCGCCTGCGATAATGAACGCGATATTGCCTAGCTTGTCAGTGAACTACGGCTCTGTGTATTAACTGTCGCTCAATCTGAAAGCAGGTGATGGAGATTTAATACTAATCACGGAACCGGCTTTACTGGCGAGATGCGCATGATAATCGCATGCGATTAATTGCACAGCCCTAGTCTGGTGTAGGGATGTGTGCTACGACTAATTTGACTGTCGTTTAAACAGAAGTTTTGTATCCGACTAGTCTAAAAGCTAGAAACCCCCAAAAAATGTCAAAAGAAAAAAACTGTGCATGTGTCTATATAACAGCCTATACTTGAAATACTTAATCTTTGAAAAATCCCTCAATGAATTCTGCTAAAAATAGGTCACGATTATGCCGTATGCTTGACTCGCGTTATTATCATTTAATTTTAGGCGGTCGTTAAACAGAAAAAAAGGAAGAGCATACACTCAACATAAACCAGTGAATAGCTTATTTATTCAGATCGGCTGGACCAATGCAGAAATGGAAAATCAATCAATAGACTGACAGAATTCTTCATTTTCATATAACATTAGCTAACATATTAAAACAAGTCAAAAACAATAGGAAAGTTTATCAAGGAATAGCATTAAAATGGCTTTTATAAATGTACTTCATGTTGGCCATATTGTCTAAAAACAAAACAATGCTAGTTTTACTTACTCAGACCATGCGCATTTGTTCAGTGAATTTAACATGTTAACGTGGTCTGGCGAAAGACGGGACTAGAGGCGATTCTGCACTATTCTGGCAGGAACTGAAGTCACAGGCACGCAGAGAGATAACTACAAGTAAGCAGAAAGTTTCGAAAAGAGCCTGGAAATCCCCCACCATCACCGAAGCGGGTCTTCGTTTAGAGGAATAGACGGCACGGATGGGATCGCGGACCGCAGCAGTGGGTTGTAGAGTATGACATGATTGATATTTGCTGGCTTTAGCTAGCCTCCAAGCTAACGCATACGTGCCTGTATTGAATATGATTATGCATCTCCAGTAGAGTTATTGTAAGCCAATTTGACATTACACAGTTTACACAAAACTTTTCCGTTTCCTTCCAATTCAAAATAATCTTGCTGGTTCTTCGTATGGTCATTTCGAGCTCGCCGCAACTGACATGAAGAAAACGCATGCGAGGGCTGAGGTAAAAATGAAGTTTCCGCACAGATACCCTTTTAAAAATATTTATATATTAAAATATTTTGATGTGTATTCTTTTTCAAAAGCTTTATTTTAACTTATTTAAAATGTTTTAAAAGAAACATTAAAATGATGGTAATTTGAATGATAAAATCTTTTTTTCCTCTCTCTCTCGTGTAATCGACTATTGATTTCAGTGTCGACTAGCAGGAGCTGTACCATTTAGTCGGCTAGTCGACTAGACCTGCACATCCCTAGTCTGGAGCCCTGTATTTAAAGCCAGTTTTAACTGTTTTTGTCCATATAATAAAAGCCTGTGTTCAAAAACAAAATTGGACCACGTTGACTTACATTGTACGGACAAAAAAACAAAACACACATTTTTCAAACTACCTTCTTTTGTGCTATGCATGAGAATACAAGTCGAGTTTGGCACAACAAATTTTCACTTTCAGGTGATTGGTTTGCTTGTTTGTTCTTCATTAAGAGAGAACAAAAAAAAATCTGAGAAAGCCATTCAGATTAGAAAACTCCCTTGATGGACAGGGTTTTTCCTGCATTGAAATTTTTTTGGCGGCCGCCAAAATGAATTTTTGTCCCGCCAAAGCCTATTTGATCAGTGAATGTGATTTATTTATGAGTGATGTAAATGACTGTGCGCGTTAACTGAGGGAGAGAGAGCCGCTCCCCGCGCACTCTCTCTGGGCCTGTTTACACCTGCTTACTTCATGCATTTTCTCAGAGTGTATAGCTATCCAATCGTGAAAAGACCAGGTGTAAATGCCCTCCGAAACGCTTTCGAGGTGGATTAAAATCCGGTCATTCAAACTACTGGTGTCTGGGACGCACTCCAGACGAACCTGGACAAGTGTAAATGCATCTGCTTGTTAAAACCACATATGTACATTTTACTCCTCCCAAAATGTTAAAAAACGTGTGAGAACGTGTTATAGGCTATATGACATGTTATAGTCAGATATGACTGCGCTAATGCTAGACGCATCGCTGCGGATTCTAGCCAGCAAGCCGACGCGTAAACTGCAGCAAATGAAACAAAGTCGCAGACGTTCAACACACAATCATCTTAATTAGATGTAGTGAAACTAACTTATCTTTCCAGTGCTGATGCCGCTCTCTCTCCTGTTGCGAACTTCGATTTTGTAATTAGCTGATGATGAACAAATGGCAGCGCATATCTGTTGATTTCATTGACGGGAACTCCGTTAATTTTGCATATAGCGCGGGAATTCAAGACCGGATTTATATGTTTTGCGGAGACACATTTATGTGGCAAAGTGTAAATGAAAACGTTTTAACAAATCAGATTGATATCTGAATCTGAAAAGAGAAAACGCATAAAGTGACCAGGTGTAAACAGGCTCTCTGTCTAACTGTTTTTACTCTCCATCCCTCAAAATCAACTGGCATGAACACTTTCAATAAAAGAAAAAAAAAATCATGCAGTGATTAAGTGTTTTCCGTGTTGTTGACAGAAATATTTTACGATTTCCTAACTAAGAACCGGGATTAGCACACAATGCGTCCACGTCCGCTCTAATGTCCGATTCGCAACTTAACGACTCATTTGAACCAATTCATTTTAATGAATGGTTAAAACAACTGATCTGTTCAACACTCAACTCACAAGACGTCACTGTCTGAATTGGTGTATATCAATTACAAATAGGCCTAATTTACTCAGAACACCTCAGATATGAGACCGTAAGTGCAGGGCTCTATGCTTACTTTTTCTTTTAGGAGCGCTTGTGCTCCTAATTTAAAAAATTTAGGAGCACGGTCAAAAATTTAGGAGCACCTTCTAATCAATAATCAAAAATTCTGATCAAAAAATTAACCTTCCTATTACGAGGTGATATTTGACTCCTGATTTACAGGGAATTTTGTTTTTACCTTTGTAATGGAATTTTTCTAAATTTATTAAAAGTATGTCATCTTTTGTCAAATTCAAAAAAAAATATATTTATAAGCTTTTTAACATTTTTAATTAAGACAACAGAATAAGAAGTAGAATAAGAATGTTACCAATAAAATTAAATCAGTATTTAAGAAATAAATTTGTACTACAGAGGTGGCACAAAAGAACACAAAAGTGGCTTGTAGGTGTATTTTCAGACATTTAATGAGGCTCAGAGGTTGCATGAGTGCAATTCATAAATTCATGTTGAGGTTAATGTTTTAAACATACAATTTTGAATATAGAAATATGAAATGATTTAACAGAAAACACACTTTAAAAATTAAATTAAAACTGCCAGCAGGTGGCGTCAAGTCACTGATTTTATCACTGAATCATTCATTTAATTGATTCGTTTGAACGGCTGATTCATTCAGGAACGAAGAATCTGACTGTCTTTATGAATGGGTAATTGAATCATTGACTCACTAGATTCATTTAAAAACAGTTCATAAACGAAACACCGCTGTGTTTGAATGGAGACGCGCAGCGGCTCAGATGTGACTTTGTCTGAAACTATTTTCATTGACGAAATAGAGCAAAATAAGGCAATAGTGTTGTAGTCAGACAATATGAGTCACTTAATATTAATTTCTTGTTTAATGAACTGTTGTATTAAATCAATATCACATTTGCAAGCTGTCACTCTCCTTAGTTCATCGCGATCTCACAAAACTCCATTATAATCAACGCAGCTCTCTACACTGCACAGTTAATCTCTTATTTACTCTTTGTCTACACTTTGTTTGTTATAATGAGAGGATACATCTGTGATACATTACTCAGCTCTGCAAAAACACGTAAGTACGTTAGAAACCTTTGAAGCTCCCTCAGCGCAAACACAAATATGCTGATCGGGTCAGTCGCACAGGTGCTCCGAAATATTTTTTCATAGTCGCACGCAGTAGTTTTCAGTCGCAAATGCGACTGAAATGGTCGCACTGTAGAGCCCTGAAGTGTGATTTAGCCTTGATTTAACTTTAATAATAATAAAAGATTTAGCCTTACTCCACAGAAATTTCAGGTCATTTATGACAATTCATAGTAAATTACCTATAAAATCATTTAGTTTAGAGTGGAGTGAGGTGAAACCAGAACAAAGCAATTTGTTAGCTAGCTGTTAATTTTATTCAGATGTATGGTAGAAAAATAGACTATTAGTTAAAATAAACTTTTTAATGCAATTTTTTAACGCTTTTCAATACTGATATGATTATACCAAAATAATTGTCAGGTCTAGCAAAGAAGGATCCTACAAAAATATGAAAGCCAGTTTTAATATATGCCCTGACAATGACTGTTTTTTCTTTCATGAATAAGTGGCCTATGATAAGCAAAAATCACAAACTGTTTCTTTGCATTTATTTTAGTTATGGTCAATATTGGGCTTGCAGATCGTGTTGGGGGAGGTGGGGGATGGGGGGTGGGTCGTCATCCACGCACACACTTTTTACTGTCTGTGTGGATGACCGTCAGCCATCACCGAAGGCCTTTTTTGACCCAGGAAAAACCCTGGATGGAGAGACTTATCAAAAGGAGGACGCTCATTCGGCATCCCTCTGGCAGACAAGCACAAGATTAGAAACATTCAGAGCTGTCAATACAAATGTTTCTTTTTGTGAGGGCCATCGGTGTTTGAAGGAAGGATAAAAGAAGTTAGAGAGAGAGACACTTTGCTGCCTGGTGTTTGAAATGCAATAGTGTGTCTAAGCCTTTTCTCAGGCGGCCAAACGCCAATACAGTAGTGTATTTGAGAGTGTGTATTACAAGACATCGAACACAGCCTCTAATCCACCTTATCTGTACCAGCTGTCACCACAGTAAACTAAAAATAAGAGGCGGAAATCGACGCCTCACACCTTCTCACAAACTAGTTGACTGGAGTAAATTAAAGTGTTCAATGCAAGTTAAGTTCAGTCTAGAGTAGCATAATGTTGATTAACACAAAAGTAAATTCCACTTGTCCCTCCTATTCTTTCCAAAAAAAAAAAAAAGGGTTATGATGAGGCACTTAAAGTGCCCCTATTATGGATTTTTGAAAATTACCTTTCATGCAGTGTGTAACACAGCTCTAAGTGAATGAAAACATCCTGCAAAGTTTTAAATCTGAAAGTGCACCGTCTATAAAGTTATTGTCTTTCAAAAGAAAGAGTTGACTCTGAATCATTGAAACGAATCTTAAGCTGTTTCATTTTGATGCCAACATGAAACATTAGCATATTGCCCACCCACTTGTTGCCATAGACATGTATAGATGCCCCATTCGACTGCTCCAGGCACGTAGATGCGGCCGCCATCTTGGAACGGTCTTTTTGACGTCATTCACCATACTGTAGGTTCACACAGAGCCGTTGAGCCGTTCTGTGCAGGATTGTGGCATCTTTCGAATATTCAGTGATTACTATGGTGAATGACGTCAAGTTTACCGCTACAATATGGCAGACAGCTTACGTATAGCGGCCCATAGAAACAGTCGCTAGTGAGGCATCTACATATATCTATCTATGCTTGTTGCCACTAGGTGCTGCTAAAAATAGCTGTTTCCCCGGTAACGCTGTACACAAAGCAGCACTGCACTCCTTTAAATGAAATCGACCAATCACCGCAGATTAGCATCACGCAAAAGAGGGTTTTGGAAAAATGAATCGTTGAGCGAATCGTTTGGGAGTCGTTGAGCAAATAAGGTAAAAATAAATGCATATTATAAGAAAATTAAAGTGTTTTTTGACCTTGCATGCATGTCAACCTGTTGTTGGGGACTCCCAAAACCAAAATATCAATCTTTCATAACCCATAATGGGGCACTTTAATGGAAGTAAATGAGGTCAATCCATAAATGTTATAATACTTCATATGTCTATAATAATGCCAGAATATACATCTTAACATGAATTACTAGGGGTGTAACGATTCACTCGTTTTCTTGATGCATTGATTACAAACCCTGACGATGCATATGCATCGATCTTGAAACGTGGATTTTTGAATCGTGAATCGTCGATTTCGGACAGTAATCGATTTAAAATGCTAAGAATCGAATGAATCGCGATTTCTATAGCAATTCAATGCTTTCAAAATATATACACATTAAATTACTACAAGCACGAATTAATGGAGACCTTGAACAGCGTTCGTGCCTCACATCTCTCCTTCACGTGCTCCACTATACTGCCTGTCACAGGATTGCGCTCGCGCCCCGTTCGTCTCACGGACACATTTTTTGAGCAGCTGATGTGTGATCTCTCCTTAGTACTTGTGTCCAGTATTGCTAAAGTAAAGTAGTTTAGTTTTCTGTAGTTTTTCAATGGCTCTCGGTCATAACGTCGACATTACCTGAGCAGTCGAAGGCTGCGCATTTATTGCATGGATGGAGCAAAAATGTAAGTGTCTAAAGCATACGCACAGTTCCATTGAATAATTAATGTGTTTTCACAATGTCGTTGAAACGAATGTATGAAGAAAACTGTTAAAATAACCACAGCATTAACAACAACCTTGAAATAAGAGCGCAAGGTTTATCTGTTAATCAGATGCACAAGTAGCATTCGTTGCTATAGGAAACAGACATCGGGCGCTTTTTTTTTCAGAATCATCATTCACCGATGGAGAGGAAAAGTTAAATACATAGCATTTTATTTTATGAAAATGAGATAAAGAAATTTTTGCACTGAAATATAAGTGATCTTGGCTTGTAGAACTTAAGACGTGCCAGGAAATGCCTAATATGGACAAAGGCAGCTGCAGCTAAGCTGAATAAAATGAACTGGTGAAACATTAAGACATTAACCAATAAATAAATAAAATTCATGAATGATGCAGTGCTAATTGACATATCATTTATTACAGTACAGAAATGATAAAGTTTTCTACCTTATTCTGTGCAGGAAATTGAAATAATTGTTTGTAGTATATAAAACAATCATGAAATTGCCATTAGGAAAAAATTATAGATTACAAATTATTTATTATTGTCCAGCAGTGTATTTGATTTATTTATAGCAAATTCAAAGTAAGAGATAAGAAAAGAATTTCTTGCAAAAATATAAAAAAAAATAAAAAAAATAATACATACATAAAATTATTGTATTTGACATTTCTGTCACTTCTGAAATGATGGCTACACACCTGGTGTGACAAAATGTTAGCCTATGGATAATACTTTTAAAGTTTTTTTTTTTTTTTTTTTTTAAATCTTGGCGTACATAAATTTCTACATATGCCATGTCACACCATAGCATCATTAAACTAGCATTTAACAATGAACAAAAGTGTTTTTTTCTCTAACCTATGGTTCTCTAACCATAAAGGCTGTTGTGTAATTTGCCCTCTGACTAAGCATTTAAAGAATTTAGGGGAAGCATTTACATAATCCTGTGAATGCACTGAAAGAATGCAGAGTCAAATCGTTAATTGAATCGAATCGAATTTAATTTTGGATTTAATCGAATTGAATCGTTTTGAATTTGCAAAAATCGTTTTTGAATCGAATCGAAAACCTATGAATCGTGAATCGAATCGATTCGCTGTCTACCCAAAGATTCACAGCCCTATGAATTACTAAAGCTTACGAAGTTACACAAATTTTACAACTTTGAAACCCAATGCAATGCCATAACTTATGTTACTGCTAACTAAAACTATTAAAACTCTTCTTGTTAATTGCAATAAAGGTGAAATAAAATAAAATAAAATATAAATATTAGATAATAACTTAAACTTAAGACATGTTTCTTCGGCAACTACCTAAAATAAAAGAAGTTGAAGTACTAAAATGACTAAAGCTAAATTGAAATATTATATAATAATAATAATAATAACAATGCTTGTAACAGAAATACTAAAAATTAAATTAAACTTAAAACTGAAAATATAAAAATAAACTCTAATCAAAATATTAATACTTTAATAGTATACAAATAATACTAAAATAACACTGAATACCATTTAGTAATACAAGCCTAATAAAATAAGCTTCACATTTGTGCTTTCAAAAATGTAAATTTTTACTTAAATGTATATATATATATATATATATATATATATATATATATATATATATATTAGGGTTGTCAATCGATTAAAATGTTTAATCGCGATTAATCACATGATTGGCATGAGTTAACTCGCGATTAATCACAATTTAATCGCACATTTTTATCTGTTCTAAATGTACCTTAAATTAATACTTTTCATGTTTTAAATACTCTAATCAACATGGGCAATGACAAATATGGATGCTTTATGCAATATATGTTTATTATTAGTGAAACCATAGTTAACAGAGCCTGAAGACTAGACATGCTTCAAAGATCATAGATGTGTTTCAAAGAACTTGCTCACGTCTATTAAACACATGAAAAAAGAAATACCAGGTTCGCATTACTTCTCTTTCTTTGCACTGAGCAACTTACTTACACAAACCGGTTTACATTTCCGCATGACAGGGCATCTCACTTATTCTGAACATGCAAAATGTACATTTATTATTTATTATTACATTTGTTTGCCTCTCTGTGCCCACATACCCACATACTGTATTTTGATGCAGCTAAATTCTCAATAAAACTGTTTTTATTGATATATTTTACTGTTTCTGTTGTCAGACAACGAAATGAATATGAAATAGTGACTGAAACGTGACCCATAGGACTAAATAACCAGCTCTCCCTTCCAAGCTGTAAATCTGCACAAAAATCCTGATTTATAATCCAGCTATCGTCTGATAAAATCAAATAGGTTATACATAAGATAAAGACAATAGCTGTGCTGTGATTTCGGCTATACTTGCATGTTAAATTAGAGAAGCAACATAATATCTGTTTTAACTGAAAGCGCTGTTCCTCTCATCCGCTCGCTGAACAGAGCAGACGTGGAGGGAGGGAGAGAGAGAGAGAGAGAGAGAGAGAGAGAGAGAGAGAGAGAGAGAGAGGGAGAGAGAGAGGGAGAGAGACAGAAAGTGGTGTGCGCGCAGCGGGAAAGAGAGACCTCGTGCTCGTCTCAGAAACTAAATAAGGTTTGGGCAAACCCTATAAAGATTGGTCGCTAGGCGCTTTTTGAAAAAATAAATAAATAAATAATAAAAGTTGCTAAAGTGGTCTGAAAAGTCGCTAAGTTGGCAACACTGTCAGCATCTCCATCCATTTCCATTTCTCCAACTATAGTAGTACGGGCTAGGCCACGGGTCAAACAGACAATGCGCGCTGTGTTAATCGCGCACTAATAAAATTATGGCGCTTTTCCACTGCCTCGTACGACTCGGCTTGGCACGGTTCAGAACGGCACAGCTCGGCTCAGTTCGGCTCGGTTTGTGTTTCCACTGCAGTTTAGTACCGCTTTAGAGTGGGCTGGATTATTCACATGTCGTTACAGTTGCGCCGCCTCTACTGCCGTGACTCCTGAAAAACTTTTTAATTCCGCGTCGCTCCATCACGCTCTCGCTGGATCCGCTCCTCGGCTATCACCGAGAGGACAGTCTGTACTTCCTCAACAGACAACGACAACGAAAGCATTTTTTGGTTGTTAAAAGAAAGGTGCGCTCATTCAAAACAGTTGCGTTCGATCCTTCGCTGGCTGTTCTGATTTAAATCTAGCGGGTCTGTTGTGTCTTGTGCCGCAAGTTCAATGACGCAGGCAGTGACGATTTTCTCCGGGCAATCAGTGATCAGCAGAGTTTACACGTCACATTTTGGTAACGGTACGGCTCGCTTGGAACCTCGGCCAAGGTGGTACTAAAAAAAAAGTACCAGGTACCAGGTACTGTCCCAGTGGAAAACCCCCCAAAAGTGAGCCGTACTGAACCGTACCGTGCCGTACCATGCAGTGGAAAAGCGCCATTAGTGCCGTTAAAATGAATTTGCGTTAAAGCGTTATTAACGCATTAACTTTTGACAGCACTAATATATATATATATATATATATATATATATATGTATGTGTGTGTGTGTGTGTGTGTGTGTGTGTGTGTGTGTGTGTATACTGATTAAGTTTGGAAGAGTCCAAATCTTTGGAGGGTAATCAGCATTATGCCAAAATTGAGCTTAACTTGCATTGAAACCAGAATATTCCTTTAACAAATTTTTCATAATATTTCACAAAAAATGCACACAGATGAAGGAACGCTCATTGTGCATTAATATCCAACATTATCACTTTTCACAGAAGTCTTCACACAATCTAGAGAGGCATAGCATATGGACGAGTGGATGACCACAGACACCTAATTGTACTTGAATCACGTGATTGGCCAAAAAACCGAGAGAGAAACCATTAGCTGCTTGTTGTCTACATGAGCACCCCTTTAAATGACATTCCCAGGATTCCTAGCAGCTGGTGGAAAGGTACTCCGGGGTGACCCCTGCGACCCTTGCACACTGATATCTGAGACAAAGTGTCTTTACCTTTCTCTGTGGTTACAGCCGAATAAACAGTCCTCAGGCCACAGTCCCTACAGGAGCAATTTGCGTGAGTGGTCAAAAAAGAAAAAAGCGCCCTGCCACCCCAAAGAGATCAAAGCTATTCCTGCATATCCAAACATACGGGGGGAGTGAAGAACATCAATTTGCAGAGCAAACGGCAGCTGCTCTGAAAGGGAAAGAGCTACCTGCCCCCATCCCAGAGCGCTCCACGTCCACCCCCCACTCCGCCGGTGTACTCGTCCATCTCCGCCATCTATTACAACCCTCTATACACTTCTGGAAGTGGAATTTACTACTCGCGCCCGAGTCTTTGAAATGACGGGCTGTGGAATCATCTCTCCTCCTTTAATCCCGTTAGATGTGCTTCCGTTTTTTGACGAGGCCTTTGAAGGAGAAGCTTTGCTTGTGGACGAAGAGCTCACCACCTTTCGCCATTAGTGAGGTACGAAGCAGGGCCCTATGATTTCTGTGATGCAAAAAATGCAGACAGAATCATAGAATCCAGTAATGAATTTAACTATATAATTCAACATTTAACATAATTTTACTAACAGAATTTACTATGTAATGCAGAATGTCACAGAATTTAACTTTGAGTTTAACATGAAGCAACTGTGACAGAAATATATTACTACTACACAGCAGAATGTAGTTCTCAAAGTAATAATGATTTAAGTTTCATATTTTCTTCAATGTTTTAACAACTCTGTTGTGCAGCACTTTGTTTGCCAAAAAAATAAAAGGAAATGTTACATTTTTGTTTGATAACATTTTGAAAGATTAACTGAATTGTTAATGTTTTACGGTTTCATCTGATATCACAGTTTTTAAAATATTATTTGTTTATTAAACTGTAAATCCAGAAAAATGAATACAGACAACCCACAAATTCTGAATTAAATCAATTAATTAATTAAAATTTTTTAATTATTATTTATTTATTTAACTTATTTATTTAATGGGGCCCTTTTATTGTAAAAATTTGAATATTAAATTGTTGAAGTTTTATGGATTTAACTGATTACATATAATAAAGTTTTTAAAATTAGAAATGATCAAAATTTAAATTAACCAATAAAATGGGATTCAGAAAAAAATAAATAAATGGAAAACAGAATTTTGGTAAAAATAAAAACCAGATAAAAATAATCCAGATTTCATATGGGTTTTTTTGACTACTAAAATTTAATTTTACTGTTTAAACAGTCCAGAAAAATTCAAACAGAAAAAATGAATCCAGAAATTTGGAAAAAAATAAAATAAAACAGAATTTAGGAAAAATGTTTATAGGACCCGAACAAAGCCAACGGTGATGAGGTCTGGATCTCAGTGCCGATGTTATCAGATGGCCGTTTGGGAATGCTAATCATCCGAGGACGGCCACAAGTCTTGACACTTTTGGCAAACCCCGCCCGGCAGCCTAGAATCTGACTTCAGCAATTTCCACAGCGTTCCTCAACGTGGCAAAACATCTAATTTGTCTGTCGCGAGAATGTGTGCGGTGGAAAGGGGGAAGCAAAAAACCGAAAGCAGATTTATCCAGGTTTATGACCTATGCCCTCTGGCTTTGATCCAGCAGAGGTGTGTGTGGGTAATAAAGCTGTGATCGCATGCACACAGCTAGTCAATAAGAGGTTACTCGTCTCTATGCGCCTGTCCTCTAATGCACTGGCTGCAGGGGCAAAACAGCAGGCAGGACGCATGCGGATTACAGCCAGGCCTATCTGATGATCTTCAGGCTGATCTGTAATGCTGCCACCAGCCTGTTAACATGCCGCTCGAGCAACGTCTGAGTGGCATTAATGCAAGATCTCCTTCCTGATGCACGTCTCCACCGCATTCCACATGTTAGCTATATGAAAACTCATTTTAGGTTTATTTAGTCCACATGATGTGTTTTTCTCCATTTCAGTAACAGAGCTTTTATTAATCTGCGTCTTGTAGCGGTTAGCCATTGACATCACAAGGGAGGGAAAAAGGCCACGGAGTGGCTCGAACATCGATTGCATTGATCTGTACCTAAACATCTTAATGTTTAATCACAAGGCAGCCCCCTTTACTCCGCTGTCATGTGATCCCATTAAACCCTTTAACCACATCTCTCCCCAGGCGGACTGTGAGGGTCCGCGCTTCATAGGGGCTCTCGGACCGCTCAGACATTTAATCCGCCGCAACTGATGCCCGCAGAACAGAACTCAAGAGAGGAAATTGACGTAACGGAAGAGTTTTTTGAAGCCATACTTCAGCCCACCAAATATAGCCTGGCTAGATCCATACATGCAGCAGAGACGTTGATTTCAACACTGTGCGCGCTGCTCACTCCACGGATATAAAAATAAACTCCCCCAGAGTACTGATACATTGAGGCAGACAGAAACGAGAGGCCATGGCCGTGAATCTGTCTGTGTGCGCTTTTATTGCTGCGATCTGGAGCATTACTCTCACTTCGCAAGAACTAAACTACGTTCAACGTTACCAACCACCTCCAGGACAAACATTAACACCATACATGTCTAGTTTGAAGATCTGACTGAATTTCTAAGGCTATAATTGACATGTAGTACTAGCATACTGTGCAATGCATAATGATTACATTTTAACACAGTATAAACCCATGTAGTGAGGTTAAGTAATAACAAATAACACGTTCAACTCAGCAAGTGGCAACGAGTTAAACAAGAAAAAAAGTAAATTTTGCATTTTTAACCAAATTTTAAATAAAAATTTTTGCCAGTGCAATTGCCTGACTGATATTTCCTCCAAAATTGGCTGCATGGTTTAAGGGGGGGGGGAAACAAATTGCGTTTTTTCTAAAATTTAGATTTTAGATAAAATTTAGACTTCAGCCAAAAATATTTCTGATTATTTTATAATATTTTTATTATTATTATTAATAAAAACTAAATAATAAAGTAAATATTGTAATATATATATATATATATATATATATATATATATATATATATATCGTAAACTATTGTTCATTGTTTGAAAAATAAAATTATTAAGAAAAACAATATAATGTTTTACAGCATAATGGTAAAATTACAATACTAATATAAATGGTCTTATTTTCTTTGTTAAACCATCAATATTTCATTGTGGCTCCTAAATCTTCTTTATTTTGTTTGTTGACAATAGCGGGTTTACAAGCGCTTATCATTACAAGTATGGGAAGATGCATGTTGTGTCTCAAAAGCAAAAGTGTCACTCTGGACACTGAAAACAACAGATCAGGAGGTAGGCCCATACACGAATAAAAGAAGAGTTTCCCTCTGAAACGTGGCATATGTATTTATTTAATTAAATTGCAGTGTTCGCTATTTGATAATCGCACTAATCCATAACACGATTTCTGTTTTATTTTGATTAATCGTGCAGTCCCGCATCTGACTCATTCAAAGCCAGGTTGGGCATTGTGGGATGCAGTCTCATGCAGTGTGCTCTACATGTATACACCACATTTAAGCATATACATTAGGTGATTCATGTAATATGGCACATGAAGAAATATGCATACTGCAAAAATAGTACGTTATTAAGTCATTGTGAACACAGTTCAACTTAAAACTCAAAATAAATATGCTAAAATATGAAGAGATTTGCATGTAGATGAATCACTCTTCCTGGACAGCCTTTTATTCATCATTGTGTGAGGTCTGGATTAAATTACCTGCTCATCCTTTTGTTCGTACAGAAGGGCCTCTGTTGACACATCCCCTACAAAACTGCTGTCTTCACACTCCCACTCTGAGCCAAGGTCAAGCACAGTGTTTGCACAAACCAAGGTTAAAAAATAAAGCGATAGGTTTCCTGGTGCAATGACTCTATTTTAAAACCCAGCTCCTGTCCTCAAAGACACAGCATGCTAATGGAGTGGCTTACTGTTACAGCTGAGACACGTGCATGGAAGCTACTAATCATTAACAAGTCAATTAAAGTCAGATGAAAAGACTGATATGAGTCACGAATGTCAACTTAGAAATATGACAGGAACATGTGTTAAACTCTGTTTAAATGGCATGAAGAAATGCAGCTATGTTACAGTATATACTATACACTATTAATGCATACTAACAGAATGCATTATGCAAAGATAAACACTAGTATGTTACATAACGCTTACTACATTGCATGCTTAATTATGCAGTCTTTTTATCATTTTGAAAATAAAAATGCACTGCATTTTTAATCCAATATTAAGTCTAAACTCAAATTTAAAAGTGTTTAATAACACACTTAAATGTTTAGACATCCACGTATAGATAGATTGATAGTTCTGATAATATATCAATACTACTATAAAATATGACTACTAAATAGTAATAATGTATTTTAAAAAAATTTATTTAGTAATAACAATATTATTATTTTTATTACTACTACTACTACTAAATAAAAATATTAAAGAAAATGTAATAAGAAATTATTATTGTAATTTAAATACAAATACAAAAGCTGAGAATAAAAACAATATAATTTTATTTAACAGTAAAACTGTAAATTTACAGTACTAATATTCATGCCTCTATTCCCAAAATTGTTTATTATATATCAATATGACTACAAAAAGAATAGATTTTATGTTCTTTAATATTTTAGTAGTTATTATTATTATTAATACTACTACTGAATAAAAATATTAGAGTAAATAAATAGGAAACATGACTATTGTAATTTCACTGTAAAAACAAGAATTTAAAAAAATTATATATTAATTTATTTAACAGTAAAACTATACATTTACAATAGTAATATTTATGGCCGTCTTATTTCCAAAATTGCTCTGATTGTACATCAATATGACTAAAAAAATATGACTACAAAATAATGTTTAATTATTATTATTATTATTATTATTACTAATAATAATAGTTACTATTATTACTACTAATTAAAAATATTAAAGAAAATATTACTATTTTATAGTCATAAAATCTTTTATTAGAAGTACTAATTGCAACCTCTGACTATTGCAAATTCACTGTAAAATACACAAACTAGAATAAAAATAATTATTTTACAATAAAACTGTATATGTACAACAATAATATTTGTCTTATTTGATGTAATATTTGTAATAATATTTGTAATATTTGTCTTAACCATCGAGCTTTCAAGCTGCTCTTGTATGCAAATATTACCTAATAATACCACAGAAGCGCCGTACAAACTCTGAGCACATTTAATAATATTAAGCTTAGGCCTGTATCCCCGGAGAGAGGCGACATAAAGCCATGACACTCATCTTTAGGACCGGAGCTTTACTTGACACTGCCGAGGCCGGCCTGCCATCAATTATTGACTAACTCCTCACGACAAGAAGTGCTTTTAGTAAACATTTTCTCGACACATAGAGCACATATGAAGACAATGCAATGTTCTGAATTAAATATTCATGACGATAAGTAATGATGTCAACATTTCTTTTTAAAACCAAAAGAACGCCCGGTGCTGTTTGTCCAGAATAGCAGATGGCTTGGGTTCTTATCATAATTAAGTGATCTATCACCAATAGTGTTTTAGAATGACACGACGCATGCAAATTAGGGCCTAAAAAAATAGAAAATCAGCAGAGGGATGTCTGTGGCCATCATTTGACCCCTAGGGACGGGTGGCACAGGATTTGTCGCCTACCTGGTCTGTGACCCGCAAACACACAGTCTGTAGTGCCGAGGTTCTGTGCTCCACCTTCACCATCTGTCCATCTCACCTGCTGTGTGTCGTTACCGGCCTAAAACGCCTCCCGCTACACCAACCTGCCTGTAGGTGTGCTGCCAATATGTAAAGCATCTGGGTAGAGCGCTCTATCATGATGCTAATGCAAAAGGTATTGTGATGCGACAGGCAAAACCCCACCTCCCATGCTGCCTGGTGAATGTGGAACAACTCAGTTTCAGCTTAGATCCCTAAAAAGACAGCTCAAACTAGGAAAACAAGCACACATTTCACACACACCCTGATACTAACATCTCCTGAAGCAGATCCTGTGATCTCTGGTGACAAAATTCAGAGTTTGGTATTCACAACAAATAACTTTACAAACCAAAGAGCCACAATGAAGAGATCACTGTGACAAGCAACAATGAAACACTGATGTCTTAAATGCATTTATCTGTGAAATTCACTTAGCATCCAGCTTGATCTAATAACAGATGTACTATGTAATGCCACACTTTGCACTCCTCAGATCAGACCTGACCACATTTAAAGCCATGTTTGCACTGAGGATAAACAGAGTTCACCAGCTCAAACTGAGATTCACTGTCTAGCTGTTTATTTCACACATATTTCAGACAATAACCACATAGCATGAGTGTAAAAGCACGCAGAAACCAAAAGCAATTCAAAAACCCTGTCTGGGTCGATTTATACTGTCATTTCTGTCTTTTCACACACATTTTTAAAGACATCCAACCCTGACTGATCACACAATTCAGGCTCTAGCAGGAGGCATTTCAACTGTAAGCTCGTGTGCATAGCTTCATCCTTCCTATACATAATAATTTGAGGGAAACACACATTTATGACAGATTATTACTAATTTGACAGCTGGAATAAAGAAGTTAAACGCAAAGAAAAGCAGGAAACGACTGCACAGGGCCATTCAAATCACCGAGCATGATTGAAAACTAAGCCCTTTGAGTCTTGGATCACACTGAATATTGCTACACACGTGCACATACAAAACAATAAAAATAAAATAAAATAATCTAAATCGCGTAGGCAAAAGTAATAAGATTAAATAGATCATAAAGACAGCTCTAATGATCCGTCCTCACCTTCCACTTCGGCTGCCCGAGGTTGATCCGTTGGCTGGATTTGATTCCGTGTTCGGCTTTGCTTGTGAGAAAATCTCCTCGAAATGTTCGAAAACAAAAGATGAGGACCTATTTCGATCCTCGCTGGGTTAAAAACGGATAAAAACGTAGCCGTTTCTGTATTTTCTTGGATATCTACGGTTACCTCAGAAATCGGAAGCCGCGCGAGTATGTTAAAACCGTTAAAACTGGATCATATTATTTGTGAAAGTGTCGGATTTCTATTTATATGATCCATATGTTGTGGAATAAAACACCCTAAGCGTTCCGTCTCCCAGCATTTGTGTGTTTTAATTAAATGTTTTTGTGTAAATCCAAAGAGTCGCGGCTGCTCTCGCGCTGCTTCTGCTGCTGCTCCTGCGCGCGCGTGCGTGTGTATGTGTGCGCGCGAGAGTCTGCTCTACTGCATTCCTCCCTCTATTGCACAATGAGTCGCTATAATTTATTCATGAGATCATGGGGATGGAGGTGCTCTGTCGGAAGAAAGAGAGGCAGTTTTTCTCTTTCTTGCTTGCTTGCTTGCTTTCTTTCGTTCGTTCGTTCTTTCTTTCGTTCTTTCTTTCTCTCTTTTTTTGTCACTCACCCCCTCATCGCCCTCCCCAGCTGACTGACTTCCCCTCGAATGCGAGACTCGATTAATGGAGCGTCGAGAGATCGAACGATCGAGCGAGGCTGGGCTGGAGTGGGTGACGATTGTGCTGCGCTCGATGATGAATGGAATATAATGGGGATTCTTCAATGAAGGGCATTTAATCTACACTAACAATGTACTAGCAAATGTAACCTTTCACTTTAAGAAATTGGGAAAAGAGAATAAGTTAAACGTGTAAAGTTATTATTTTTATCATTCTAGATGTTATTTTAGTATTATTACATAAATGCACTATTATAGTATTTCTTAATAGATTTTTTTTTTTTTTTTAGCCTAAATTTTAGTAAATTTCTTAGGTCATTTTTTAGTTTTTAAAGTATTTTTCTTTAGCTTTAATGTATTTTATATTTCAGTTATGGTTTTAATTTTAGTGCTTCAACTTAAACTTCACTTTTTTAAGCTTAGTAAGTTTTTTTATCTAATATGTAAATTTTATTTTATTTCAGCTTTATTTCAATTAATTGTACTATTTTTAGTTTTATTTAACAACAACACTCATTCTATTTTTCTTCTTTATGGGGCATTATTTTTATTAAGTCAAGAAAATTTTACACAATGTATTACTTACAGCAATAATAGAGTGGGGGAACTATGACGTCAGAACCCAGAAGAGTAATTTTCCGCGGGTTCCTTCAAGATTTTCCTATGGGGTTTTATAATGGGGTTTTTCAATTTATGAATAAAATAAAGCCTGTGGTACACATAACTTGACGATACTTTTACGTTTTGTTCTACAACGTAAATTACACACATCTATACCCAAAACTAAAAATTTGAAGCAGTTATGTTCATTCTTGAAAACGTATGTTTTAAATAAGTAACTAGATAAGAACGTTTGGCTTGTGAGTGTGTGCAGTTTACATTGTAGAACAAAACGTAAAAGTATCGTCAAGTTATGTTTACCACAGGCTTTATTTTACTCATAAATTGAAAAACCCCATTATAAAACCCCATAGGAAAATCTCGAAGGAACCCGTGGCGAATTACTCTTGCGGGTTCTGACATCATAGTTCCCCCACTCTATAAAGAAGCACCAAAATGTCTCACACACAGGATAGTGTTACATTTTTTTTTAAAGAATACAATTTGTGTAGTGATTTAAAAAGAACATATTTGACTTTTTTTAGTTAAAAAATAGAGACCAGTCCAGATTCCAGTTATGATATAAACTCTGTGCTTATGACATGAGACATGGAGGGTCAGAGACGCTTGAGCCAAAATGGCGCACTGTTGCTGCATTATATAAATGTTCAGTCATTGAGTATTTGGCAGGCAGCCTGTCTTAATGGTGTTATTTCACTGACAAGCCACTGCCATTTCACACCTGGTGGATTCAGAAAATTTGGGGATTTTTTTTTCTCAACGTATTTTTTTTTCTTTTATTGTCTTTTTGACATGATTAAAAATGATTACTCTGTATAAATAGATAATTGTGTAATTAACACTAATGTTCAAAAGTTTGAGGTCAGTAAGTTTTTAACTTTTATTTATCAGTGAATCCTGAAAAAATGCATTTACATTACATTTACATTTAGTCATTTAGCAGACGCTTTTATCCAAAACGACTTACAAATGAGGACAATAGAAGCAATCAAAAACAACAAAACTAGTAGAATATAGAAAACAAAGCTAGTGTTTTAGTTTTTTAAGAAAAGCTAACAGTTAGAGAATAAATATGCAACTGATAGCGGGTCAAGTGTGTGTGTGTGTGTGTGTGTGTGTGTGTGTGTGTGTTTTTTAAATAAAAAGAAAGGAGATAGATAAAAATAGAGTTAGATGGAAGGGATGGGTTTTTAGCCGTTTCTTGAAGATGGCTAAGGATTCAGCTGCTCGGATTGAGTTGGGCAGGTCATTCCACCAGATGGGAACAGTTAATGAAAAAGTCAGAGAAAGTGATTTTGTGCCTCTTTGGGAAGGCACAATAATGCTGTGTTCACTTGCAGAACGCAAGCTTCTAGAGGGCACATAGGTCTGAAGTACTGAATTTAGGTAAAGGGGTGCAGAGCCAAAGGTGGTTTTGTATGCAAACATTAATGCCTTGAATTTTATGCGAGCCGCTATTGGTAGCCAGTGCAAATTGATGAACAGAGGTGTGACGTGCGTTCTTTTCGGCTCATTAAAGATTAATCTTGCAGCGGCATTTTGGATTAATTGTAGAGGTTTGATGGAATTGGCTGGAAGACCTGCCAAGAAAGCATTGCAATGGTCAAGTCTGGACAGAACAAGAGCTTGAACAAGGAGTTGTGTTGCATATTCCGAAAGAAAGGGCCTGATCTTCCTAATATTATATAAAGCAAATCTGCAGGACTGGGCAGTTTTAGCAATGTGGTCTGAGAAATTCAGCTTATCATCAATCACAACTCCAAGGTTTCTGGCTGTTTTTGAAAGAGTAATGGTTGATGAGCCTAACTGGAAGGTGAAATTGTGATGAAGTGATGGGTTTGCTGAAACTACAAGCAGTTCTGTCTTAGCTAGGTTGAGTTGAAGGTGATGGTCATTCATCCAGTAAGTAATGTCTGTTATACATGCTGAGATGCGAGCAGTTATCGTCGGATCATCAGGATGGAATGAGAGGTAGAGTTGAGTGTCATCAGCATAGCAGTGATATGAAAAGCCATGTTTCTGAATGACAGAACCTAATGATCCCATGTAGACAGAGAAGAGAAGTGGTCCAAGGACTGAGCCCTGAGGCACCCCAGTAGCTAGATGTTGCGACATGGATACTTCACCTTTCCAAGATACCTTGAAGGATCTATCTGAGAGGTAAGACTCAACCCACTGGAGAGCGGTTCCTGAGATGCCCTTTCTCAATAGGGTTGACAGGAGGATCTGGTGGTTGACCGTATCAAAAGCAGCGGATAGATACAGCAAGATAAGTAATGAAGACTTGGAAGCCGCTCTTGCAAGTCTTAGGGCTTCAACAACTGAGAGCAAGGCAGTTTCGGTCGAATGTCCACTTCTGAAGCCAGATTGGTTACTGTCCTGGAGGTTGTTCTGTGTGAGAAAGGCAGAGACTTGGTTGAACATAACTCGTTCAAGTGTTTTTGCAATGAAAGGTAGAAGGGAAACCGGTCTATAGTTCCCTAAAAGAGTTGGGTTAAGAGTGGGTTTCTTAAGAAGTGGGGTTATATGAGCCTGTTTAAATGCTGAGGGAAAAACTCCAGTGTGAAGGGATGTGTTAATGTGAGTGAGTGCAGGTACAACTGGAGGAGAAATGGCTTGAAGGAGATGGGATGGAATAGGATCAAGCGGACAAGTAGTAGGATGACTGGAAAGGATGAGTTTAGAGACTTCTGCCTCAGAGAGTGGAGAGAAGGATGTGAACAAGTGTATGTTTGATGGTAAGATGTGTTTGACAGTTTGTGGTGTGGAGAATTGTGCAGTGAGGTTAGTAATTTTATTAATGAAGAATGTGGCAAAGTCGTCAGCTGTTAGAGTTGATGAAGGAGGGGGAGGAGGAGGACAAAGGAGGGAGGAGAATGTTTTAAAGAGCATGCGAGAGTTAGGCGAATTGTTAATTTTGTTGTGATAGTTTGTTCTTTTAGCAGTAGAGACATTAACAGAAAAGTCAGAGAGGAGTGATCGATATAAATTAAGGAGTGATCGATATAAATGCATTACAGTTTCCACACATATGAAGTGGCACAACTGTTTTCGACACTGATAATAATATGAAATATTTCTTGAGCAGCAAATCAGCATATTAGAATGATTTCTGAGGGATCATGTGACACTGAAGACTGATATTGAAAATTCAGCTTTGCATCACAGAAATTAATTAAATTTTAAAATATATTCAAATAGAAAACAGTTCTTTTAAACTGTAATAATATTTTACAATATCACTGTTTTTACTGTATTTTTAATCAAATAAATGCAGCCGTGATTAAAAATAAAACACTTAAGAGAAAATATACTGACCTCAAATTCAATTAATTATGTCAAATTATTATTAAATGATTTCTCCTGAATCACAGATTAATTATTTAGCCCAATTATTTAATCAAAGTTGGCCTCATTCATGAAACACAAGCAGAACAAATGTAAAATCAATCATAAAAAATATACATTTTGCATTTCAAGTGAATTGTTGTATTAGATGTCCAAATAATTTACACAGAAATTCCTTCCACTTGCGTTTCACGAATGAGGCTCGATGTGTTCAGGGACATGTTTTTCACATGGGCAAGTAGCCAAAATGTTTTTAAATCATGAATTAGAAGAGCAGTGGCGTGCGCTGTCCTCTAAAAAGCAGCAGACAGTGAAAGGACTGGTTCAGACAGCTGCAAACCTCACAATAGAGAGGTCAGAGAAGGGCGAACTCAACTTCTCTCAACCCTTCGTATGCTTAGATATCAGCTGCACTCTCTCAGTTTATTTCATTATTGATCTCATTACTTTATTTTCTCTGGAATAACATCCACGGTGAATTGTTCACAACCAGGACCGTGAATTAAAACAGTAAATTTTGTGACTGAGAGCTGCTTCAGATCCAGCAGAAAGGAACAGCAGTAGTTTAGCTGTGAAACAGATGTATGGCAATCTGGCAGCAGTCAGTGGCGCTGCGTTTGGCAGAGACGGTGTCATGTTAAGGTTTGAATTCAGCTTCTGGGCATGAGGTGACAGAGACAGACGGTGTTCATCAGCATGATCTTTCATCTGCTTTCCTGGCTTTCTCTCGCCCCTGCATTTGTACGTTTGTGATTTGTTCTGATGCTCTTTTGCCTCTGCGATGTTATCGTGGAAAGAGGCAGCACTCACGTCATCCATTTTGTTAGTTTATCAAGCGTTCGCTTTCATGCAGTGACATAATTGTTATTCCTCTCTCATTCCTGTCTTGTTAAGATCTCGCAGGGCACTGCGAGAAAAACGGGAAGAGAACTGCCCTTAAGACATTGAGTCAATAAAACAGACACTTTACTACGCTGTGAGGGGATCAGGTTGTGTGATGTTTGTGCAACAGAGGGGTGGGAATAACACATAATGTCTACAGATATCAAACTCTCATTATATTATCACCATGCCTCACCAACACCTCTGTGAATAGAGGCCCTACATGGATTTAAAATGCAAAGGTTGGTAGAGAAATCAGTGTGGAGGCGTAAAGAGCTCCTGTCTGGTTTCTACTCACCCCTCTTTGAGAATGGTACGCCCCACGCCAATGGCAAGAACATATCATGGGAATTATCCAGCAGAGAGAATGAAGGGAGGGCAGGGGAGAGCGAGAGTGAGAGCACCGGGGCTAGACTGGAGCTGCTGAGGAAAGAACAATAGATCTGCAGTCTTGATGAGCATGACTGAACGTTAGTCTGGAGGTTTGGGGCCAGACGAAGAGCTGTAGGGAAACAGTACAGAATATTCTTTGACAAAGACAGTCAGCTGAGCAGGTAACAAGGAGACGGACACCAATACTGTGAAAAACACATTATTTCTAATCATTCTGATGTTAGTATGCTTGAAATGTTTATTTTTATTAATTTTTTTGCAGTGATGCCATAGAAGATCTGTTTTGGTTCCCTAAAAACCTTTCAATTAACAGTGCATTATAGTGTGAAAAACATGTTATATATTCTAAAGAATCTTTTTTTTTTTTTTTTCCACTATAAAGAACCTTTTGTTCAATGGAAAAATTCCATGGATGATAATGCCTAAAGAATTTATTTCACCCATATATGACAATTCTGTCATTTAGCATCAAGCAACTCTTTTTTCAATTGTTCAATGTGATCATGCTCAAAAAAGCACTGCAGAAATAGTCCATACAACTTGCACACTAAATACAATTTCTTTTATTTGTACGACAAACGGACTCTCGGAATCTCAGTTTCCATCTCATTATGACACATTATAGCCAACACTCTTAAAAATAAAGGTTGCAAAAGGGAAAGAATCATTTTGAGTTCCCAAAAGAACCTTTCAAGGAACAATTCTTTAAAGAACAATTTTTTTTTCAAAGATGCGGTGACATTTAATGTTGTTCAGCGAATTTTCACTTGCAAAATCCAGTCATTTTAATAGGAAATCACACGATCTGGAATTTCGCATGAGGATGAGATTTCCCCATGTAGGTTTCATAATGGGTTCAGGTGGTCATGCAGAAAGCAGCTTGGTTTGGAAGTGACTTCCTCTTGATACATTGCAACACTTTAAAGTCATATACAATGGACCTTTTTTTGCCTGCAAAGTTTTGCTCATGTGAACCTTTAGTGTAAAGAACATTTTTGTAATCTTTCCACTCTTAAAAATAAAGGTTCTTTATTGGCTCCTATGGGTTCCTCGAAGAACCTTTAAAATTCATGTAAACTTTCCATTGCACAAAAGGTTCTTTATACTGGAAAAACCGTCTTTAGTTTAGTAAAAAGTTCTTTACATGAAGAAAAAATGGTTCTTTTAGGAACTTTTCACTGGAAGGTTCTTTGGGGAAGATGGTTCTTCTATCACATAGCTGTGAAACCCCCCTTTGCACCCTTTATTTTTAAGAGTGTAAAATACATTTTGTCCAATGGAAAGGTTCCATAATGTTAAAAGGTTCTTCATGCAACCAAATGCCAATCAAGAACCTTTATTTTATAGTGTGAAACCGAACATTGTAGCAAATTAAATGTAAGAATTTTGCTGAAGCACAAAATTTTATGATTTACATTTCCACCTGTTTATCACACAAACCTATCAAATGTCTTCATATTTGCAATGCTGGAGACTAACAGACGTGGTCACTGTGAACGGCTGCCGTATGGAGGAAAGTTGCGTAAATGTTCTTCAAAAAGTCTGCTTAATGTTCCATGAAAAAATGCTAGGGTTTGGAACGACACAGGCAGTGTAATTCTAATGCCGGATATTAATCTTTAGCCTTTAATTATTATCCAGGTTTCCATACCATTTTTGATGTTCAAACCCCGAGTCTTTATTAGTTTGTGTGTGCGCGTCAGTCTGAAGTGCCTGCATCACTGCATGCGGCCAGTGCAGTGAGGAGGGGGGGGGGATAAATCAGACTTATGCTCAGCAGCTCCCTGTTGCCCTGGAAACAGGTGCTGAGATTCTTTTGCCTTTTTTCATCTTTCTCCTCGCTATCGATGTCAATGCCACCTCCCACAGGCTCCCCTCCCCCACGACCTGCTGCATCCCCCCTCCCTCCCTCCCTCTCCCCATCTACTGCAGTCATTTAACAATGTCACAGGCTAGAACAACCAACCCCCCCACCCCACCCCACCCCACCCCACCCCACCCCACATCGCACCACATCGCCCACTGTATGAGGGTCAAACAGCACTCGGCTATTGATCCTCATGAGCGCTGTCAAACCGCGCGTTTTGGCGCGCCGCGTCGTCAATCTGACCCCGGCTAATAATCTCAGTGCACGGCAGATTGCCGCTCTGCCAGCTCTTTCGGCTCTGCCCGTCTTTGTGCTCTCATTGGGTGAGCAAAAAGGACAGACAAAGAGTAATCTGACTGCTGAAAAAGACGCCCCCCTCCCGCTCACTCAGACGCAGCGCGGCTGACAAATCCACAACCTGGTGCGATAATACGCAGCGTTCAAACGCGCGTTTGGGATGCAGCTGTGTTTAAAGCGAGATAATTAAACACTGATTTGTCTAGGTTCTATTTGCGCTCTAAAGAAAGCGTTCAAATTAAGCACTGCTCGTGTGACGCGCGCGCATCCAGATCCAGTTCGATTCCGTTTTCTGGCCTTTTTAAGTCAACATTGTTGTGCGCTGCATTCCATTGCAGTGACTTCTGCCTGGCCTGAAGAGGAACATTCCTGGGAAGTGGCTGACCGACAATAACAGTCGGCAGCAAAAAGGGGGCAGGAGGGGTTTGAAAGAGCTATTCTTTCCAGCCTTATTCTCTCAAGCACCAACAAGAAGCAGCTTTACCTCATCTGCTGCATTTGCATCATCTGGAACAGCGCTGCTTAGCTGCTCACTGAGTCTGTTCAGGTCGCATAAAAGAATGCGAAATGCAAATCATAACCTGCAACTAACCGTACAATCGGGCGTCATTAAAACAAACAGGTTTATCAACTTTCAAAAGGAGGAGCAGGCAAGAACTGATAAAATGTATGCAATATTAGTCGATTTGGATAAAAGGTCTGCCAAATGCATAAACGTCAATGTAAGTGCATTTTAGCACTGAATGTGTCATTAGGAAATATGGGTTAGGGTTAGGTTAGTGTTAGAGTAAAATAACATGTGACCCTATATCTACTGTTAGTTCCATATGTTTGGATGGTAAATAGGCTATCACTTTTGCAGCTGTTTATGCCTTCAGTTTTATTACTAACCCTGCCATGTTAATTTTAAGTATTTTTCTAATAAATATTTTTTAATTAATTTATACTTTAAATTTTAAGAATTTTATTTATATACTACAGGTTAAAAAGTTTGGGGTTGGTCGGACTTTTTAGTGTTTTTTTAAGTCTCATGCTCACCAAGGCTGAATTTATTTAATCAAAAACACAGTAAAACAGTAATATTGTAAAATTTAAAAAAACGAGATACATTTTTGATAAATTTTATTCATCCTTTCAGAATAAAACTGTCAATTAAATTAAAAAAGTGGTCCTCTCAGTATGATTTTATATATATATATATATATATATATATATATATATATATATATATATATATATATATATATATATAAATATATATATATATGTATACATAGATATAGATAGATATATATAGATAGATATAGATATACATATATAAACATTATCTATATTTGTTATTTTTGTATTATATTTATTATAGATTTTTCTTTTTATATTATTTCTTTCTTTTCTGTCTTGTTCTTCTTTCTATTTTTATAACAAAAATACAGACTCAAACAAGAAAACGGACATTCTTTGAATGACTCTACACCTATTGTCGAACCTCCTCGCACACTATTTGTTGTTACGAGGCCAGTCATCAAACTACAGTTGTCATATTAGAAATGTAGAGTCACCTAAGGCACCGTGTGTTGTATAAAGCTGCTGGATCATATGCAGTTCCATAACTCAGACAGACATTAACAGCCACATCAGAAGCAGAGGCAGCGATTGAAGAGGACATTCTGTCTGTCTCAATCATGCCACAGCCCTCCTAATTAGGATGAAAACAGAGTAAGCTGGAAGAAAGTGTGTCATCCAAGATATTTTAGCTCTCGAAAAGAGGTATCTGTGATTTATGCTTGCATATTGATTACATTTTAGGTTTGCCATTGTTAAGAATAATGACTGTAAAATTATAAACCTGATTCAACACTGAGTCAATGTATTCAGCATTTTGCTGTTGAGTTTGGGGTTGTAGGGCCAGTGGAAGTAGCAGAGATAATGAGATTGCAGCTCAGGACAGCAGGCCAATCATGTGATGGGTCAGACAGCAGAGGGTGCAGGAGAAAAAAAACCCTCAGGAAAGGACCAACCATCTGACTCAAACAGGGAGAGCTTTTCACATTTAAAGAGAGCTGTTGTTCCTCTTGCCTGAGGTGAATCTCTGACCATGGCGTCCCGCTGAGGGTTTCAGGCACCAGTGAGCACAGGTTTGTCCAACAGACATTATGCAGACCTAACTGAGACACAATGGCCAGTGGTTAGTAGCTGCAGTTTTGTGAAAAAACACCTAATTTTAAGAACAACCCTAAAGAAAAATAGTACAGTTTCAAGAAAAAAAAAGGTACAAAAGATGTCACTGGGGCGGTAGCCTACCCTTTCAAAAGGTACTACTGTATGTACCATTTAGGAACTAATATGTACATTTAAGGTACCAATATGTACCTTTAAGTTTCTAAAACGCATCCTTTAGGAGTTAATAAGGCACAACAGGGTACCTTTTCGAACGGTACCGTCCCAGTTAGGCCTACAGCCTTTTTACCTTTTTTTTTCATGAGAGCGTAGCTAGAAATAGCACGATTTTAATATTTTTAATTCAAATTAAGCTAAATTTCAACATGACATTCACATAAAGCAAAATGAATTTCAGCATGAATAAGTTTATAAAAAAATAATGAATGGTTATAATAATTGGAGTGTGGCGCCATCTTGTGATTAACGTGACGAACGCCAACTGAACAAGTCGCCGACCATTGGCAGGTTTGACAAATAAATTTATAGGCTCTCATGATCATCACAAGCATACACAGACACTGAACGTCAACATCTAGGACTATTAAAGACGAATAAGTGAGTAGATATTATTTACCTTTTTTTTCCTCCCAATTCTGCTTCACTTCAGTTATGGTAGCTACTTTTAAAACCAATAATGTTTTTAAAGATTGTACGCACAATTCACAAAATCAAAAGTGAAAGAGCTCCTTAAACTACAGTATAAATTAAAGCACTACATAGTGTATATAAGTAATTTTTTTTTTTACGATTTACGGTTTTACACTAGCCTACATAGTTTTTTTTACTACATAGGTCTACTGTGTTTATCTTTCTTTCTCCTACTCCAATTGCATTTTGTTTAATTACCCTACGATTTAATCATGGTAATCATAGTTTCTGCCAAAACAATAATCGATTTCAGTATCATTTTAGCCAATGAGCGAAATAATTTTATTAATATCTGCTAAATTATTTAATGCTAAGGTAATTTCGCACTGTTCAAAGTTCGTCTCTTGAAACGCAATCTCATATTTTATCAGCGTATCGCCTAATAACAGTATGCAAAGTCTTGGGCTCAGCTGTTCGCAGGAGAATATTCGCGTTTAACTTCGAATCGAACTTTCAGCATTATTGCAACGTCGAACCCCGTTAAAACATACAGTGTAAACTTTCACAAATAAAAAATGAAGCCCTTTGTCTTTTTTTGTTCTATATTCTAATCTATATGATTTGTGTTCTTTATCCTCCTGAGACACAGCCATAAGGGGGAATGTCCTGACATTATATTTTAATAAATTTCTTTGAGATACAAGAAACAGTTTTATTTCTCTAAGTTGGCCTACTATAAAGAGTACATTCAGAGCTTTTTAGAGATACAAAATGTTTGAAGGTTTAACCATGTCAACTCCCTTCTAGGTCTTTAAATATGACTGACATTAATGAATAAATTCAACATTCTTATGGGAAATTGATAATATTTTGTAATTGAAAAGTAAAGTAAAATAGTGTATCAAATCATTTCTAACATCTTTCATACCATAGTTGAGAAACTTTGTACAAAGTTTGGTTCAGGTGGAAGTTTGCTAGAGCTGTCAAAGAGCTGAAAGCTCCATTAAATGCAGACACTATAAAAAATGCAAAACATTTTCTAAACGCAAAACATTTTCTAAACATTTTTTGCCAAAATTATTCTCATATCTGTTTTATAGAGCACGTTACAAAAAAAAGTAGTCTGGAACCTAAAAATTGACTGGTATATCTAATAAAAAATATTCATTTTTTTTTACAATACAATTTAATATTGTTTTTATTTTATAGTCCTGGTGTCTTCTACGTAGGGAATTTCATTTAAAAAAAAATCATTCATTCATTCATGCATGCATGCATGCATGCATGCATTCATTCATTCATTCATTCATTCATTCATTCATTCATTCATTCATGCATGCATGCATGTATGCATGCTGCTTATGCTCCACACAGTAATGATTTTTTAAAAAGGAAATTTACAAAACTTTTCTATGGTTCTCAAACCAGCCCTTTCAAAGTACAGCTATGAACACTTCAGCTGCTTCCAGCTCAGGAACAAACCCAAAGCAGGGATCCACATATCCCATCAAGAACCTCAAGACAATGCAAGACTTCACCAAGGAGTTTAACCAGTCACTTCTCACGAAAGGACATACAGTACTCGTAGATGTAAGAACCATCCAACTTTATCGTTATTCTTGTATTCTAATCTTACTTTATAAAATGGGCTGTGAATACTGATTTGGTCATAAGTCATGTCACTGACTTGTCTGAGCAGATGACATGTTTCCAAAGTGGTGTAATTGTCTCTCATCAAGGGACTCAAGTTTGGGATTCCAACCATGTGAAGTTACCACATCTGAATGTAAGTATGAGCATCAAGAATGCTTTTCAAAGAAATCTCTCTCTCTAAAAATCATCCTCATTTCTATATAAATTATTCATTCATATTTAGTAATGATTATTCCCCATAGCCACTGCCTGAATCCCCTAACAAGATCCGTGCACCTCCCTCTTACTGGGACATCACTCGTCGTGCATTGCGCAAGCTCACCAAAGGAAATAACTCTATAGGGGATGTTCAGGTACTGTAACAATGACGATTACTTTTATACAAGCTCAGGTGTGTTTATTACATTGTGACCAGTTTTCTGTCTTTTCTGTATTTAAAGACTGCAATAATGGCATACAGTTCCACCAACAAGGATAAATGGACATTTGATGCACTTTATTATTACGGTCAGGTTAGTGAATCACTCTCTATATCAGAGGACAGGTAAATTTTAACGTGAAAATACGTATTGATGACAGATTTGTGTAATTGCTCTTCAGCACTTACACACAAAGGATAATAATCTCCATTCGCTGATCCCAAAGATGGCCAAACTAGCTCTTGATTTACCTGATCTCATTAAACAGGTATGTCACAGGTTCCTACATTGCGTTAATTTGTTAAAAGTAATTTAACTCAAATCTAGTTCACATTGTATAATTTTGGCCATACTGTCTTTTGTCGCAGTGAATAATCATCAGTCTTTGAGAAGTTTCTTTAAAAATGTTTTTATGATGTGCAACCTAAATCTCATTATTTAACATTCTTTTTACATTAATATTTTATGAAAATTACCTCCGCTATCTAAATAATAAGCACAAATTCCATCATTTCTGTGGCAAAACTTTGATGACAGTTTTTTCAGTAGCATTTAAATTTGAAGTGTAAATAAATTTGTCAGAATTAATTCAAATGTTCGGTAAACACTGTACATGTCTATGTTACATTTACATTTATGCATTGGCAGATGCTTTTATCCAAAGTGACTTACATTGCATGCACATTTTATTTTCCCTGGGACTGACTTAGAGTCTGTCTTGGCTTTTATACAAGATCTCCTCAGGTTCATCTTGTACAATCTGACAAGCAACAATCATGCAAGACAAAAACTAAATTAACAATCACACAGTGTGCACTATTTGTCCAGCCAAAATAATGTCCCACTGGATGAAAGAAAATAAATATACTTAGGCTGAATTGTATTGGTTATATACATTTTTTATTTTTTTTTTGTAATGCACATCTGTTGTAAGTCTTTTTGAGCCTGTGGTCTCTTGTCTCCAGCCCATCCCTCTCCTGCGACAGCAACAGAACCAGGCCATAACAATGTCTCAGCAGCAGATTTCCTGCCTGTTAGCAAACGCCTTCTTCTGCACCTTCCCTCACAGGAACGACACTAAACCTGGTTCAGAATACGCCAACTTCCCCACCATTAACTTCAGCAGGTGATGCTCTGATCACATTACACTGAATGTTTCATTCTGATCTGAAAATACTGGTGTTGTATCTGTTTGTTTTTATATATATATATATTTTTTTTTAGTTTATTTGCTGATGAGAAAGACCCGGCACAATTAGCCCAGAAAGCACAGAAACTGAGGGCCATGTTCCATTACTTCAACACAGTGACAAATGAAAGTCATGATCAAGATCCAGGTACTGAGAACATGCACATCACATTAGATTTTGGATTCTGTGTAACAAAATTTAATGGTCTTTAATTGTTTAACAGCAAAACCAGATGGACTGGTTACTTTTGAAAGGATTAGCATTCAAAAATCACAGCTCCCTAAATGGAAAAAATAAGTTACATTAGTTAGATGCTTAATAGACTAAAGTAAGTTGACATGCCTCTTACTGATTGTGTTGGACTTTAGACAGAAGATGCCCCTGAGGAACCTTCATATCTCTTCAAAAGGATCCATTGAGCATGAGGGTACCGGCATGCTGCAGATCAGTTTCATCTAAACATGGCTGTTTTGTACCTGTTCTTCAGTTTCATTTATCACGTTGTTCTGGACAGGTGGACTTTGCCAGAAAATATATTGGTGGAGGAGTGCTGGGGTCAGGACTGGTTCAGGAGGAGATCCTCTTCTTAATGAGTCCAGAGCTCATTGTGGCCAGACTCTTCACGGAGAAACTGGCTGATAACGAGTGCCTTAAGATCACAGGTACTGCTGGGGCGTTTAGCACAGAAAAAATTAGAAAACTAAAACAGCTTTCAGTCAGTTACAAGGATAATTCATGCAAGACTTACAATTCTATTATTCTGTCAGAGTCACAGAAAACCTTTACATAACAGCAAATTTCAGGCATGCAACACAAATATATTCAGTATAGAATAAACATACAAACATATTTAGAAGACGCAGTAACTTCTTTGTTGACAGAATAATGCTGTTGATGGTTACGTGACATTTCCTCTTATCTCTATTGTATCATCAGGTCCTCAGATGTACAGCTTATCCTCTGGCTAAAGCAGAACCTTTTCTTGGGTTGGTCCATACAATGATTGCACAAAGCGGTAAGTACTGATGAAAAATACACAAAATTCAAATGTGTTGAATTTTTCAAAAAAATTGTTGGTTTTACAGCCATAGGTAAATGGGTGTAAAATTGTGTCATTCATTCATAGGGATACGTGGAAGAGACGTTATCAGATGGTTGTTGCCATTGATGCTCTGGACTTCAAGAACCGAAAGCAGCAGTACACCCAAGAGAACATAAAACGAGAACTCAAGAAGGTACTAGTTTTGACGCATTAAAATATGTGTAAGAATTTTGCCTAACTATCAAGGTTATTCAAATTTATACTGTCTGAATCTTATAGGCATTCGTGGGATTCCACGGAAACCTGAAAATAGGCCATTGCAACGGGCAACTGGGGCTGTGATGCCTTCAACAGGGATCCTAAACGCAAAGGTAAATGAAGACAAAATGCGCGCACACACACACACACACATCCTGTTTGATCTGGAGACACTGAAAACTATAGATGGATTATGATGAATGCACAGAACAGAATGTGTTTGTCTTCAAAAGCTCTCATTCAGTTGATGGCTGCTGCAGTGGCTGAATGAGACATGGCTTACTTCACCACTGGCAATAAAAAACTTGCAAACGAAATACAGGAAATACATGAGATACTGACCAAAAACAACGTGACCGTGAGTAAGTGCATTCACTGCTATCAAACCAAAACAGAAGTGGTTTAGCTTATATGACAGTCGTTAATAATAGAGCACAATAGTAGGGTTCCACAAATAAAAATCCTATTCATTTTCTCCTGTAGATTTTTAGAAACAGATTTTCCTATAGAAATAATTTTTTAGAAACTGATTTTTAGATGCTACTAAAAATGGGCTGTTCAAGTGTTACAAATTTTTACAGTAATTTTTTCAAAATATTAATATTACTTGTTATGTTATTAATTACTTGTTATTAATATTAATATTTAGAGTAACAGTCAATCCGAAGAAGAACTAAAACTACAGTGGTAATAAGAATATGAAGCATTATTTGATCGTTTCTTCTTTCAACAGATAAACTGTACAAATGGCTGAAGGATTTCTGTGGACACTACGCTCGTGAACATCACTCATCATCAGATCTGTATGGATTCATCAGTGAGAAGATCGGTTATATGGATAGCTTATTGTAATTCTGACTGGCTACTGTGAGATCCATACAAGATAATTTCAGAGGAAATTAGTCAATAACAGTCTTGACTAATTTAAAAATTGTCAGTCTTAAAAATGTAAAGCTGAACGCTGAAGAATAAGAATAATGAAGTAACTAATACAAAACTACTGTTTAAATGTATTTCTTTTTGGACCACAGGTGTCATATTATATATTTTATATATATATATATATTATTATTATTATTATTTTTTTAATCTAATTAAAATGCTCTATAGCTTTACAAGATTTATATAAAATGTCTCAGTAGTATAATCTGATAAAGGACACATATCATGTTTATAACAAAATGAACTTTCTTAAATTTCTATTTTTTTTTTTTTTTTTTGCTTTCAAGGTTTATAGTACAAACAAGCAGAGCCGTATGAAACTGAGATGCTTTTAGTCTGAAATAAACATAAGTCTAAGAAAATAAATAAATCGTACTGAAAAGTCTTTCTGCTTGCTTATTTTTATAAATAACAAAATAAATAAATAAATAAATAAATAAATAAAAAAAATGAAATGTACCTTTTCATTCTCATCCATGGTATAGACTGTCCAAGGTCTAGTAGTTTAGCATCTGTTACACATTAACAGTTTCAAAGTTTTGTTTCTGTACCATGTCACTTTGCTTAAGCGAACTGTATATATACACAGTACACACCACCACAAAACATTGTCGCTGTCTGTATCTGAAAACAGAGAATTAAACAATCAAAATGCATCAATGTATGTGCGTATCACGAGTGTTTGCTAGTATTAGTGGTTTGTTCATATCACTAATCTTAAGTATGAGAAATTCGGACCTCAACGATACTTGCTTTAGCAAACACCGCCCACAACAAAAGCATATTGGAGTGTGGCGCCATCTGGTGTTTAAACAGGCGAACGACAACAGTCAAGTGACGAAAGGTGAGAGATTAATAAAAGGGCTCCTGAAGCGGTTTTGATCAGGGAACACTATGAGAGAATTTATTAAATGTCAGTTTAAGAAATAAATACTTGTGGTGTTTCTGTATCCCGTTATCGCTCATATCCTGCAGTTCTCAGGGACTGCCACAGCTCAAGGTTTCATCCTCGCGCGTTCACTTTTGTTCTGGTCACACAAGCAATCACAAGCTTTTACAGACACTGGACGCCAACTGCACGGACTATTACACTCGAACAAGTGAGTAAATGTCATTTACCAGTTTCTGCACGTTGAGTACACAGAGTTTATGTTTAATACGTACTAATGTTTTTACCACTTACTACATTTATAAATACGCGCTTCCTGTCTTTTTCGTACTTCAGTGAGTTCTTGGTTACCCAGAAAGTTGGAATAAGAAAGTGTTCTCACCTTCAGGCAGTAAGTTAGCGTGTTTAGGCACCAGGCAAACCACGCAATTGGGCCTTTAACACGCTCATGCCTTCAGGTAGATCCAAAACAGGTCAACAAGAGAAAAATGAAGATCCGCACATATCAAGATATATAGGCCAAAAAGGTGATTTGTCTTGTTTTGGATATTCCAATGCTTTTGCTTTATTTTGGCCTTAGATGTCACAGCAAGTCAACACTCAAGTGGACGGATGCTTAAATCAGACAAATAACAGTGGAAACACTGGTGATCAGTCAAGAGGAGAACACACAAACCAGCACTCATCCACTGATTCTGCAGACAAAGGGGCCACAAGCCAGACCACATCTACTGAGACTACAGGCAATGAGAATAAAAAACCATCTACATCTAGGCCCACTGAAAATGGAAGGAATGAGGCACCAGAAAAAACGCCCCTATCTAGTGAGAACGCAGAGAAAATGGCCAAAAAAGACAAATCTGATGAGGTCCAAAACCCCAAGCCAACCCACAGTGCATCTGGAGAAAGCAGCTCAAACCGGCCCTCTCAAGGTGCACCCATGTACACTTCAGATTCTTCCTCAGATGCTTCCAGCTCAGGAACAAGACCAAAGCCTGGGATACAGCTGGGTCCCACATATCCCATTCAGAACCTCAAAACAATGCAAAACTACTCCACAGAGTTGGACAAGAAACTGATAGGACATGTCATGATAGATGTAAGAATCAAACTTACACATTCTCAGTTCTTATATTATAATCTTACTTTATAAAGTGCGCTATGAATATGGATTTGGTCATAATTCATTTTACTGGCTTGTCTGAGCAGATGACATATTTCCAAAGAGGTGTGATGGTCGCTTATCAAAGGACTCATGTTTGGGATTACCACCATGTGAAGTTACCACATCTCTATGTAAGTATGAGCAGCCAGAAGGCTACTGAACAAATCTCTCTCTCTAAAGATCATTATATTCAGTATAATGAATTAGGGCTGCAACAACTAATCGATAAAATCGATTATAATCGATAATGAAAATCATCAACAACGATTCTCATTATCGATTAGTCGGGTCTGCCCACAGTGCACGAACAACTTCAGCCGGTCGCGTCAAATTACAGCACTGAATAACGCATTTCTATGGCCAAAAGCATCTAAAAATAGTGGAGGAAACAGAATGAGATGCTGCGGGAGAAGTATGTGATCCGAGCTGCACAAAACATGAGAATTCTTTATTTTAAACTTTAAGCTAATACATTAACGTAATGGCTTGCCCTGTCAGGCGCTTTGACAGATGCGTGTGCGTCCTCAGCGCAAAAACGTTCAGTTTACGGTCATATCCTTATCTGTAAATGTCACAAATTCACGCGAGCATTTCCATTTTTGCATAAAGTCCCATCCTGACAGTTTGTGTTAAGTTTAAATGACCGAATTACTGAATGAGCGCGAGCGCGGCGGGCGCGTGAACGCGCGTCAGAGAGGGAGACAATATTCAGCGCAAAAATATTCATTGTGCTGAAATATCTGTTGTTGAACGTTCAATTAAGGTTTACAAGTCAACATGGAGTGCACGTATTTTATGAGAGTACGAACTGTAAAGGGATAACCGCGTATAGTTGTCTGAATATAAATATCAGACGCTTCATAGCCGCCTTTTACAGGATAAAGAAATTACAGTAAACGTGACCGTGATCAAAGAGTTGGTTAACACTAAATTTGTTTTTATTCTTCTTTATTATCTTAATTTTTGATGAAGAGATGTAAACTATAGGCCTATATACAGTGCTTAACAAATTTATTAAAACAAATGTATTTAAGGTTTATAACAAATAAGCTTTGTGCCACTGCTGCTCTAAACTAACAGTATTGGTGTTTACTAAAATCATTTTTTTGCTATCTGTATTGGTTAGTCCTCCAATATGTGTAAGCTTTTTAGTAACAGTGGGCTATTTCTAATGCTATAATATAATTATTTCTGTTATCTATGAAAGAATGAAAGATCTATAAAATATTTTTTCAGATACCCAATTACAGTCAAAAAGTAGCTAAACAATGCCAGCAAGAATGCATGCTGTTATGAAAGGCAGGAGGCTATTTTTTTATGTGAATAAAAATGTAGTTGTTTCAGTTTGTTATTTGCCCAATAAATGACAATAACATTTTTAGATTTAAACAATTCTTTGACAGATTCCTAAAATATTTGTGTTTTCTCTTTATTACGACAGGTGGTCTAATAAATTAAGCACTGTATGTTTTTATAGCATTCAGTTGGCACGTTTGTTTGAAGGACATTGGGCAGAATGTGGAACTGTTTTTGTCAATAAAATATAAACGAAGAAAATTTAGTGGTTTTTAATCCGATTAATCGAAAAAATAACCGGCCAACTAATCGATTATCGATTATTATTATTAATAATAATCGTTAGTTGCAGCCCTATAATGAATGATTATTCCCCATAGCCGCGGCCTCCATCCCACAAGAAGTCCCATGCACCACCCTCTCGCTGGGAAGCCACCAGTCATGCTCTGCGCAAGCTCACCAAAGGCAGTAACTCTATTGGGGATGTTCAGGTACTATAACTATGACAATTAATTTTATATGAGCTCAGGCATGTTTATCAGAATGTGACCAGTTTTCTGTCTTTTGTAGACCGCAATAATGTCTTACAATTCCAACAACAAGGACAAATGGACATTTGATGCACTTTATCGTTATGGTCAGGTTAGTGAATCAAACTCTATATCAGTGAACAGGTAAATATTAATGTGAAAATACACAGATTGATTTGTGCCGTTGCTCTACAGCGCTTACACAATGTGGAAAATGATCTCCATTTGCTGATCCCAAAGATGGCCAAACTAGCTCTTGAGTTACCTGATCTCATTAAACAGGTATGTTACATACATTGTGGTAAGACATTGTGTTAATTAAGAATCCTGTAATACTAATATTACTTGTGTTGTAAATATACTAGTAAAACTTAAGTTTTAAAATAGTTTCTGGTCCACACAGCATGACTTTGGTTATGATTAAGTTTGTGAATTGCTTTTTTGTAGGAAAAAAAAAATCATCAAACTTTCTAGTTCTAGTTAAAATGTTTCTGTTATATTCAATATATATCACATTAAATGTAATGTAGCACAAATTCCCCCTTTGCCCTAGTTTCTGACTGTTTTGCAAAGATTTCCTTGGGCTTTTTAAGTGTAAAAAAAGTGTAAATGTCACAATAATGCAAAGGTCCAGTAAACAATGTAAATTGTGACCATATTACATGTACATTTGCATCTAGCAGATGCTTTTATCCAAATTGACTTACATTGCATTCTCATTTTATCAGTTGTTGCTTACATTGAGTCTGACTTAAGAGTCTGTCTTGGCTCTTACGCGCAATCTCATCAGGTTCATAATTGTACAATCTGACAAGCAACAACCATACAAAAAAAAAAAAATTATATACTTATACTGTTTGTACTCTCTGTCTCCAGCCCATCCCTCTCCTGCGACAGCAACAGAACCAGGCCATAACAATGTCTCAGCAGCAGATTTCCTGTCTGTTAGCAAACGCCTTCTTCTGCACCTTCCCTCACAGGAACAACACTAAACCTGGTTCAGAATACGCCAACTTCCCCACCATTAACTTCAGCAGGTGATGCTCTGATCACATTACACTGAATGTTTCATTCTGATCTGAAAATACTGGTGTTGTATCATTTTATAATATACATATATTTTTTGCTGTAGCCTATTTGCTGATGAGAAAGACCCAGATAGATTAAACCAGAAAGCAGAGAAACTGAGAGCCATATTCCATTACTTCAACACAGTGACAAAAGAAAGTCATGTTCAAGATCCAGGTACTGAAACACGCCTAACACAACTACTCTACACTACTGTTCAAAAGTTTGGGGGACGGTAAGATTTTTAAAATGTTTTTGAAAGAAGTCTCTAATGCTCATCAAAAACGGCATTTATTTTTTGTTTAAAAATTTAGTAAAAACAGTAATATTGTGAAATATTATTACAATTGAAATAATTAAATGATTTTTCAACATTACTTCAGTCTTCAGTGTCACATGATCCTTCAGAAGTCATTGTAATATGCTGATTTGCAGCTCAAGAAGTATCTCTTATAATTTTCAATGTTGAAAAGTGTTGAGCTGCTTAATATATTTGTAGAAACTGGGATACTTTTTTCCAGGTTTATTTGATAAATGTAAAGTAAAAAAAACAGCATTTATTTGAAATAGAAATATTTTGTAACATCATGAGTGTTTTTACTGCCACTTCTGATCAATTTAATCCATCCTTGCAACTTTTGAACAGGAGTGTATATGTAAGTGACGCATGCAAATATTTCAAGGGATGAGCAAGGAATTTATTTTCATTTGAGCATAACAAAATTGAATGTCCTTAAACTTATTTAACAGCAAAACCAGATGGATTGGTTAGTTTCGAAAGGATTAGCATCCCACCATCACAGCTCCCTGACTGGAATAAGTAAGTTGCTCTAGTAATACAGTAAATAGACTAAAGTGAGTTAACATGCCTCTTACTGATCGTGTTGAACTTTAGACAGAAGATGCCCCTGAGGAACCTTCACATCTGTTCAGAAGGATCCATTGAGAAAGAGGGTACAGGCATGCTGCAGGTCAGTTTCATCTAAACATCAGTTTTGTACCTGTTCTTCAGATGAGTTTCATCTACATCATGTTGTTCTGGACAGGTGGACTTTGCCAGCAAATATATTGGTGGAGGAGTGCTGAAGTCAGGACTGGTTCAGGAGGAGATCCTCTTCTTAATGAGTCCAGAGCTCATCGTGGCCAGACTCTTCACGGAGAAACTGGCTGATAACGAGTGCCTTAAGATCACAGGTACTGCTGGGGCATTTAGCACAGAAAAAATTAGAAAACTAAAACAGCTTTCAGTCAGTTACAGGGATAATTCATGTAAAAATGTATACCTTGAATGCAATGCAATGCAGTGACTTGGGATAAAAGCATCTTCCAAATGCATAAATGTAAAAAAAAAAAAAAAAAAAAGTGTTGTCACTCTCCAGCGATCACAGAAAACCTGGATATACAGTATCAGTATATTTCAGGCCTGAACTGAAACAGATGCACGTAGTATAAAATGGTTATGCACATATAAACTTGTTTAAATTGAATAAACGTTTTAAGCAACATGAGAGTGCTATGATGAGTAAAAACACTTCTATGTGAGGTATTCATGAACTTCACCATCTCATACTGATGGTGTTGAGGGTTATGTGACATTTTCTTCATCTTCAGTCAATCTGTAATGTGTTACCAGGTCCTCAGATGTACAGCTTATCCTCTGGCTATAGCAGAAGCTTTTTTTGGAAGGGTCCATTTGATGACTACACAAAGCGGCAAGTACTTATGCCAAATACACAAAATTCAGAAGTGTTTTTTCAAAAATCATTTTTATTAATATCTTTGAAAGAAGTCTCTTATGCTCAACAACACTGCATTTATTTGATCAAAAATACAGTAAAAGCAGTAATGTTCAGACTTGTGATCAACCAAGGACAAAAAAACAAACAATGATTTGTTTCAAGCCATTAAATTGTGGAATGGCCTTAAACCATTTCACGATTTCAGTCTATAATGTTGCTTTAATGGATATCATATAGATGACTCTGAATTCCAACATGTTAAGGTTTTACAGCATTTTGTAACTCACAGTTCCCCATAGAAGTGAAAATGACTGTTAAAAAAATACGCTACTTGTTTTTATGAGAACTGATCCACCTATGCAGGGGTGGGCGATATGGCAAAAATATCATATCCCGTTTTTTTTTTTTTTTTGGAAATATCACGATTTCACAATTTTATCACGATTCTTTGTCATGTTAGTTTTACTGTTTTGTCTGAGCAGTACAACCAAAATAATTTCCCTGTTATAAAGACAAAGCCTTTCAAGGTAACAAAATATAAAAAAGAATGGTGTATATTTAGGCCAATGTGGACGGAGTTAAAAAAGTCTTTGTCATTATTTTATCTTTGTTATTAAAAATAAGAACAAAGATACACATTACAAATACACATAATATACAAATAAAACAAACAGTGCTTTATTTTCAGGTACAATAGGCATATTTAGCAGGAGCATTCAAGAAACTGAATGAACAAATACAAAAATAAAACACTATATAGATTGATTCCTATTAAAGCAGCTGTATTTTTTTTCTGTCAAGACTAGAGAGTTATTTTTTTCTCTTTGCGTTTTTTTTTTCCTGTCAAATTCTGTCATCTGTCTGTCGATTCTGTCATAGTATTTTATATTTATACCATTATTTACTGACTCAAAATTAGTTTTAAACCTGAATGAGTTTCTTTCTTCTGCTGAACATAAATGATATTTTGAAGAATGTAGGTAACCAAACAGTTGCTGGTCCACAGTGACTTCCATAGTATTTTTTTCCTTCTATCAAATTCAATGTGGACCAGAAACTGTTTGGTTACCCACATTCTTCAAAATATCTTATTTTGTGTTCAGCACAAGAAAGAAATTAATACAGGTTTGGGACAACATATGAGTGAGTAAATAATGACAGAAATTAAATTTTAGGGTGAACTATCCCTTTAATGACAGTCGGTGGCATGTTTAGTTCTGTCCCTTTAAGACAGGGGTCACCACACTCGGTCCTGGAGGGCCGGTGTCCAGCAGAATTTAGCTCCAACTTGCCTCAACACACATGCCTGGAAGTTTCAAGTATACCAAGCAAGACCTTGATTAGCTGGTTCAGGTAAGTTTGATTAGGGTTGGAGCTAAACTCTGCAGGACACCGGCCCTCAAGGAACAAGTTTGGTGACCCCTGCTTTAAGACCTGCACGCATCCGTTTGTCTGAACTGTTTACTTTCATTTTAGATATAACCAGTCTATACATAAACCTTGTGTGTTTTGACAGTATTAATGCAAAAGATAGCTTAGTTCAGTAATCAGGCCCTGTTAGACAGGCTTTGTAGTGCGCGCGCTTCAGGTGTACGGGCTCAGAAAAAGCGCACGTCAGACCAGCGTGTGAATGAAACGTTTAACCGGCAAGCAGTGGCGTAGCAACTCAGCCCCGGGCCCATATGAAAAAAATGTGTACGTTTTATTGCTGTTTTTCGTGTTAAGAATGACAGGTTGGATGCAGACTTTTTTTTTTTGTTTGTTTGTTTTTTTTGCAGAGTGTAATTTTCACATTAACTTCATGCAATATAACATGATTTTATTATCGTAATTTTGACTTTATTCTTAAAATAGTATGAAGTTAATCTTTAGTTATTTTTCAGCGTAACACTAAAATGCAGCTGTAATTGTACTGCATGCAAACACAACCTTGGCACAGCGGTCCAAAAAATAAATAAATAAATAAATAAATAAAATAGTATGAAATTGACGACCCTGACTCCCCATATCTCCTCATTGGACGTGCCTTTAGAGAGAAATGCATCTTCACGGATTAGATTAATGAAAGAGTTTTTAATTTTTGATTTGAATTATTTCGTTGTAAAGTAGTAATTTATAGCATTCTATAAATATATTTATCATGTCAGTGAGGCAAGTATTTGCTGAGTTTCGGTTCAGTTTGTGAAGTGTTCCTGCTCAAGATCAAGACAACCCTGTTTGTTTTCTTTATTTTACAATAGCAAAACATTTTGTTGATATTGTGAGTGCAAACAAATAAAACTATTTGCAGCTTCGAATGATGTACACTCTTACCTTAATGAGGAAAAAGTACAGTGTATTTTAATTTTCCACTCTTATTAAGAAAAAAAAATGCAAGTGATCTCGCTAGCGCCTCCATGTCCTTCAAAGTGTGCTTCAGCGTCCACTTTTAGCACAAACTATTCGATATGTAGGCCCTATCACACATTTATCTTAAATTTTTAAATTTATATTGTGAAATGCATGTTTTTTTATGTCTCAAATCGTGTTTGAGAAGGCTGAACTGATCAAACATATGCTCAACTCACTGTCTGGCGCTGGCCGCTTGGTATTTAAAAAAAAAACAAACAAAAAAAACTTGAATTTAACAAACAAAGTGTTCCAATCATGTTTCTAAATTAACTTTATAAAGAAACAAAATATAACCACTTTGCCATTAAAAAACAAAACTGAACTTTTTTAATGGTTGCAACAGCAGCTGTGTTAAGGGGAAGAGATAGAGAGAGAGAGAGAGAAAAGACACCGGCTTGGGTCGGACTCGGGCGGAGAATTCTGATAAGCTGCCGGGCCCGTGCAGGGCTCTATATTCCTTCCCTTATTTCAATTAAAAGTTCCCCCTCGGCTCGGCGGGCCCCCAATCTGCCCGGACCCATATGCACCTGCATACCCAGATGCTACGCCCCTGCCAGCAAGGCTTTAAAACACATGCAAATAATGTACTTTTGTGATTGCAAATAAGTGCAGTGTCCCATGAGAGTAACTCTACCGCTGAGTTAACACTGATGTGAATGTATGTGGCGTTGTACAGTATATGGAGACGGAGGCGCCAGAACTGTAATTGATAGAATGTGCGCTGTAGCACGATACTACAATATTTCTTCAAAAGCAGATCGTGGAGACATTTTATCGTCCACGATCAAAAATTGTCATATCGCACACCCCTACACCTATGTCTATTTTTCACACTCTCTAGATTCATTAAGGTAAAGATGACTTGCCCAAATTATGTCCCGAATGAAGCAGTCCTTCTTTGCATTCTCTAAAAGCATCAAATGGGTGTAAAATTGAGTCATTCATTCATAGGGATATGTGGAAGAGACGTTATCGGCAGATCGTTGCCATTGATGCTCTGGAGTTCAAGAACCCAAAGGACCAGTACACCAAGGAGAACATAACACGAGAACTCAACAAGGTTGTAGTTCTGAAACATTACAATATTGACATTTGCTGTCACAAGAATTTGATATTGTGAGGCTATTCAAACTTGTACTGTGTGACTCTCAAAGGCATTCGTGGGATTCCACGGAAACCCGAAAACAGCCATTGCAACGGGCAACTGGGGCTGTGGTGCCTTCAAGGGGGATCATACACTCAAAGGTAAATTAAGGCAAAACACACACACACACACGTTTCTTCTGGAGAAATTGCAAACACTACAGATGGATTATGATAATCATTTAAATGCACAGAACAGAATGTGTTTGTCTTCAAAAGCTCTCATTCAGTTGATGGCTGCTGCAGTGGCTGAACGAGACATGGCTTACTTCACCTTTCACAATAAAGAACTTGCAAACGAAATACAGGGAATACATGAGATACTGACCAAAAACAACGTGACCGTGGGTAAGTGCATTCACTGCTATCAAAACACGATAGCAAGAAGCGGTTTTGCTTAAATGTCAGTAGTTAATAACAGAGCACAATATTGGGGATCTATAAATATAAATTTAATTAATTTTATTCTACAGAAAAATTTTCTACCGATAATGTTTGTCTAGACAGACATACCATCAGAGGTGTAAAGAGTACTTTGTAAAAGTACAGATACCTTACAGTAAAAATGACCCTTTTATAAGTCACAAGTCACCAGTTCCAATATGACTTGAGGTCTTAGAGTATCTGATTTTAACAGTACTAAATGTAGGCTCAGATGCACTAGTCCTCAACAACCACGTGTCATGCCAGTGAAAAACAAGAAACAGTTCATTTGTGAGGAGAGCTATCACATATTTTCTTTTCTAAAATGAAAATAAATGAAAGCAAAAACCTCAAAACTGCAACAAATCAATGCTGCCACAACAGCCTCTTAAATGTCGACAAACATTCACGTCTCAGTTAAGCTCAAGTACTCAAAGGCATAAGTAAACCAGTATCCCTCTAAAAGCTCTCTTCAGAATAATGGATACATAAAACATTAAGCAAAATTAAATAGTCTAAGCCTACTTGCACTGACTGTACTGGTTTCAGACTCATCCCCAGCTGCATTCATGTAAAGTAGCCTTGTTGACAAATTTAGGTGAGTAAGGACAAAACACACAATATATAGTACCTTCAATGCCCTGTAGATGGTGAAATCACTAGATGGCAGAAATAAACTACAGCAGAAAAAGTCAGGTACCACGTAAAATGTATTTAGTAATTACATTACTCATCACAAATGTATTAAAGTAAAGAGTACATATACTTGCTAAAAAATGTAGTGCAGTATAGAGTAAAAATTGCTGACTATCAAAAATATCTTTGATAGTCTGTAAAACTACAAAGTAGCCAAAAAGATACTTAAGTTCAGTTACTATTTACATTTATTCAAATACTTGAGTACCATAAAAATATGTATGCATTTATCCACAAAAATATTAAATAGCACAGCTGTTTTCAACATTGATAATCAGAAATGTTTCTTGAGCAGCAAATCAGCATATTAAAATGATTTCTGAAGGATCATGTGACACTGAAGACTGGAATAATGATGCTGAAAATTCAGCTTTGCATCAAAGAAATAAATTACATTTTAAAATTTATTACAATAGAAAATTGTAAAGCTATTTTAAATTGTAATAATATATCACTATTGCAGTTTTTTACTATGTTTTTTGAGTTTTTACTATGTTTTTTGATCAAATAAACACCTTGGTGAAAGACTTGTTTCAAAATCATTACAAATCGTACTGACCTTAAACTGTGAAATGGTAGTGTATGCTTCAGTGTTATGTAGTTAGAATTTATGTATTTAAATTTAACAGCCAAATTGATGAACCATGGGCTCCACGTGGTGCTCTACAAAAGTAAAGTAATACAATACTATTTTTAAACTAGGTTCTTTTCAGGTTCTGGTTTTGAGTAACCTGACTGTTTTTTCTCAACAGATAAACTGTACAAATGGCTGAAGGAGTTCTGTGGACACTGCACTCGTGAACATCATTTGCCAGCAGATCTTTATGGATTCATCGAAGTGAAGATCGGCTTTATGGCTAGTTTACTGTAAATCTGTCTGGCTACTGTAAGAGCCATACAAGCTCACTTCAAAAAACAGTAGTCAAAAACAGTTCAGTGGTATTAAATATGAAAAGCTGCTTTGAATGTATCAGATTTCTGAAGGATCAGAGTATTGAAGTAACAATACTAATAAAAACTGCTGTATGTAATATTTGTTTTTGGACCACAGGTGTCATATAAACTTAATTGTTTACCTTAAGTACTTTATAGTCAGACTTAGTTAAGATCCATATTAATCAAAGGCCTTAGTATCATTTGATAAAGTGCACAAGACATCTTTATGAAAGTAAAAATAATCTGTGTTCATGTTAAATTTGTCTTGCATCAGTTATTAGTACAAACAAGCAAACAGACCGAACTGAAATGCTTTTATTGAATGAAGTATTATAACAGTAGTCTGGAATAAACATAAGCCTAAGATAATAAATAAGTCCTTTTATTTTATGTCCTGAAGAGAGTGTTTCTGCTTGCAGCTTAATCTCAGCTTATTGTTTTTTTTTTTTAAATTACAAGAAGATAAAATGATTGTTTCAGCTTTCAGTCCTTGAATTCACCTACTGAAGTTCATTATAATTTGCCACTGAGTACTTAGAGGGTGAATGGGAGAGATGAAGGATAGGGTGTCTTTTTTTCCTGCTATATTATAAAACTGCTAAACGCAGGCAGGTTGACTAGTTCCTTTTTCACAATAATTTAAAAATGCATAGGGGTCAATGCATGCCCTTTAAAGCCCTCATGCTATCATGACTTTTCAATAGGTCTCATTTCTGAGAGATGTCCATGCCAACTCAGGTAGCAGCTGGTGCAAACATTTTTTGATATTTTGTGCATATTCAAAATATTATTGAGGGGAAACCTTTAAGCTGCATGTCACTTTAAGGCTCTAATAAAACCATCAACATGCCTTAGAGACACATGCATGTAAATTGATACCATGAAGTAGCTAAAAGCTTGCATCCTTTCAGTAAACCTGCATAGATATGCCTCTCATACCTACTGTACTGTGCAAAGCAAACCTGTGTTTTGGTCAGGAGATTCCTAGCTGCCAGCCTGCCTTCTAACGCTAACAGTGGGATGTGCGTTTCCTGAAAAACGAGGGACGGAGGGATGGAAATGAAGGGAGTGGATGGGGTGAGGTGCTTAGGACTGGTCCTGGAAGGCATCCAGGTTGAAGGCTGTGTCCAAGAATCGCTCCAGTTCCACAAGATGAGCCTTCTTGTTGCCTGTGGCGGGGGCAGCTGCAGGCTCTCGGCCGGCGTACCTGAGAAGAATACATGTAAATGTAAATGCGTGTTTTCATTTATCCAAAGTGACTTACAAATGAGGTCTTACATGCATTAGCAACACAAGTGATAATTGGGTACAAATACTATTGCATGAATGCCTAGCATGAAAACTTCTTCAGGTCACCAAAGTAAACAAACAAACAAAAACAAATTTGATAAATGTTTAAAAACTATAATTTATTATTATTATACTTATAATAGCATTATCTTTTATTATTATTAAAAAATATATATTTTTAAAAATGGAGTATTTAGCCGTTAAATCCATTAAAATATTTTGTATTTGCAATGCAGTCATTTTTATAGTATAATTTCTAAAGAATAAAGAAAAATAAAGCGCGAATATGAAGCATGCAATGTCGTAGTTATGTCATCAGTTAAGTTGAAGTTAAGTTGAACAAAAAGGTGATTAAAGCTGCCTTAAAACTGTATGCAAGTATTTGTTATATAATGCGTGTCAGATCCGCGTCACGTTCAGCAGCGCCAGCTATTAAAGTAGTAGCAGCCAAAAAACCTACTAACCCAGCTGTTGTGATGTCTGTTAATCAAAAAAACAAATGAAAAAAGCGGAAATCAATAACTTTTATAACTTTAAAGGGGTCATATGATGCGATTTCAAGTTTTCCTTTCTCTTTGGAGTGTTACAAGCTGTTTGTGCATAGATAAGATCCCTGAAGTTGCAAAGACTAAAGTCTCAAAACCAAAGAGATATTCTTTATAAAAGTTAAGACTCGACCACGCCCTCCAAAAACAGCTCATTCAAACACGCCCCCTGTCATGTCTACGTCACGGTGTGGGGAGATTTGCAAAACACAGCCCAAATGTTTATGCAAAGAAAGAGGGCGTGATTTTTATTCTCGCTGCAGTGTTGTTGCTGCCGCCGGTGCCATGTGCTGGAGATGCTGTGTTTCATAGGTGAAAGCGAAACTACTTTGTTTGAGCTTCCAAAAGAGGACACAACTAGAAATCAGTGGTTAAGTTATATTTACAACACTGTTCCAGAACAGTTCAACCCATATATTCGAGTGTGTGCAGCACATTTTACGGAGGACTATTTCCTGAATCTGGGAGAGTATCCTACAATGCCAGCTGTGCATAAAGGCTGTTTCTATAAAGTGGGGCAATTCCAACTTTGCAAGGACAGTCTGGCGCTTCTAACTCACAGCCTGTAAGTATGTTTTCATATTTAAAGAATTTTCCACTGACTATTCAAACATCAGTTTTGAGCAGTGTAGAGTAGTGCTTGTTGTTTGTTGTTTCTCCGATCACAAATGCAGACATGGTAATGTTTACGCGGCAGTATAAAGACAGTATAAGTCATTATCAGTGTTCTTACACCTTTTCCAAATTTAAATTCAAGCACTTTTCAAGCACTTTCAAGGTGCATTTTCAAGATTTTCCAGCACTTTAAACTGTGGTAAATTACATGTTTACACACACATTTGAGTTTTTCACTTTAAATCAGATGTTATTGTGCTATTAAAAACCACCGGTCTGAATTGCATATAGCATTGCATAATATTATGCAATGCTATATGCAATTCAGACCGGTTCAGACCAGCCAACATAAAGTATATAAATTCTAAAATAAAAATAAAGAAAGAAGTAATTTACAGGGTACCAGCAGGATTTTTAAAATAAAATTTTAGGCTTTTTAGGATCTGAACAAATCTAAAAAGTAAGCGGGGTAGGGCAATGTCTATGGTAACATATTAAACCATAAAATGACTGCAAAAAAAACATGATTTGCAGTTAGAATACAGGTTTTCACAAATACAGTTTTATAAAGTGACAAACTTCACATTTCAGCCTTTAAAATATTTTTAAGAAATAAAGAACAGGGATGAGTCAGAAGTATAAAGAATTATTTTGTTTTTCAGCGACTTTGATGGCAGAGGATGAATTTGCATTTTCAATAGCCTAAGCCCATCTGCTATTTTGTTCAGAACAAAAAGCTTGTGCCTTCAAAAATCTAAAACATTTAAACGGTAAGATGTCTTCTGTGCTTTAAATTAAAATAATTCTTTACACTTTTGACTCATCCCTTTCATTTATTTCTTAAAAATAGTTTAAAGGCTAAAATCTGAGGCTCTGTCTGCCACTAGGTGACGCTTTTAGAACTGCAGATGCAGCGGTTTCCCCGGTAACGGCTGTATACAAAGCAGTGCTGTGCTCATAAACGCTACTTTATCAGACATTATACCTCGGTGAGATGAAACAAAAATGCCATTGAACTTCTCTGAAGGCAGTCGGTTCACTTCAGAGATAAATTAACATAAAAACACCTGCGCTGCATTTTGACTTTGAAATATTTATTTTACTATTTCACTTTAATCGTGATAGTCTTAAGTTAACATATTTTGTTTAACTGAGCATGGGCATTTTTGCTTACCTTTTAAACGACTTGAAAGCGCACTCTCCCCCATTAAAAAAAGCAGAATTTACAGGAGACTTTACATTATTTTAACTATAATTTGTATTTGTCGTTTTCAAGCCAAAGCTCACTGTTTTTATCTCCCGCTCTGTTCCATCAGAGGCACGCATCAATAAAGACCAACAGATCACACTACAGCCACACGTGCTGACTCGAGCGAGCTGTAGCTTATTTTATGTTAAAAATAAAAAATAAAAAAGTATTCCGTAAGAAAGCGAATTATGATGAAACCAATGCAACTGGATTTTCAAGCACTTTCAAGCTCTTTATCCAAAATCCAAGCACTTTTCAAACCTTGAAAACACTGTTATAATTTAAGCATTTTCAAGGAATTCAAGCACCCATATCAACCCTGCATTATAATCTGTAATTATGTCCCCACTGGATGCAACAAATGCCTCGTTTGTAATGGGTTTTATTGCTTTTGTGTCTTCGCGCCGGGACACGCCATCACAATACGGTAAGGGGCGTAACATTTCCATTTCGCGCTTGAGGTATTTGGCCAATCACAATGCACTGGATAGCTGCCCAATCAGAGCACGCCTCGCATCTCAGAATGATGAGCTTTGTAAAAATCGGCGTGTTTCTGAAAGGCGAGGCATAGAGGAGCATATAATGTACAGTATGTGGAAAATAATGTGTTTTTTGAACCTTAAACCGCATAAACACATTGCATTACACCAAATACACAAAATAATGTTCTTTTTAGCAACGTCATATGACCCCTTTAAGGATTCATCAATATTTAATTGAGAAATTAGTGTCTGATAACTTCAATTTCAATTTCTGTATATTTCTAACTTGCTGAAGGGCACAGGTAAATATGACATTTATTATAATGGGTTTATGTGAAGATTGTTTTAAGTTCACTTAAAGGGGTCATATGATGCGATTTCAATTTTTCCTTTCTCTTTGGAGTGTTACAAGCTCTTGGTGCATAAAGAAGATCTGTAAAGTTGCAAAGACCAAAGTCTCAAATCCAAAGAGATATTCTTTATTAAAGTTAAGAGTCAGCCACACCTACCTAAAACGGCTCGTTCTAACACGCCCCTACATCTCTACGTCACGATGTGGGAAGATTTGCATAACACCGCCCAAATGTATACGCAAAGAAAGATGCTCTATGTTGTTGCTTCCGCCGGCACCATGTCGTAGAGAGGTGCTGTGTGTTTGGATGCGAGTAAAGAGGACATAAGAAATCTGTGGCTGAGTTTTATTTACAACACTGTCCCAGAGCAGTACAACACAAATATTGGAGTTTGTGCTGCGCACTTCACGGAGGATTGTTTTCTGAACATGGGAGAGTACAAGGCCGGTTGTGTGTAACCAGTCCTATTCACCCCACTCCGAGCGAGATTCGAACCGCAGTCTAAGGTTTACTGGCTTACTGGACACCACGGCTGTTACATGTAGAAAGACTTTTACTCAAAAGTGGGGCAGTTCCAACCTTACAAGGACAGTCTGGCGCTTCTGACTCACAGCCTGTAAGTAACGTTACATTTTATTATTTAAAAAATCTGCTACTTACTATTCAAATGCGAGTGTAAGTAGTGCTTGTTGTTTGTGTTTCTCCGATCACAAATGCAGACATGGTGTTATGTTCGACATGTAAAAAGACAGTATAAGTCATTATAATCAGTAATTATGTCCCCACTGGATGCAACAAATGCCTCGTTTGAAATGGCTTTTAATGTTTTTGTGTCGTCGTGGGGACGCAGCATCATATTATGGTAAGGGGCGTAACATTTCCATCACACGCTTGAGGTATTCGGCCAATCACAACGCACTGGATCACTGGCCAATCAGAGCACACCTCGCTGTTTCACACCGATGAGCTTTGTAAAAATCAACCCGTTTCAGAAAGGCGGGGCTTAGAGGAGATAAAATAATGTAAAATATGTGGAAAATAATACGTTTTTTTTTTTACTTTTAACCATGTAAACACATTGTATTACACCAAATACACATAAGAATGTTCTTTTTAGCACCATCATATGACTTCTTTAAATTAGAAGTCATTTTTAAAGTCTAATAAATGCTAAAATTGATAGCTCTTAATTATACTGCATTGTTGAATGACTAGTCAATGGTTGAATTTTAGGGTGAAAAAACTATTTCCAAGAGACATCAGTATTATCAGTGATACATTTACATTACATTTAGTAGACGCTTTTATCCAAAGCGACTTACAAATGAAGACAATAGAAGCAATCAAAACCAACAAAAGAGCAACAACATGCAAGTGCTATGACAAGTCTCGGTTAGCCTAATGCAGTACACGTAGCAAGGTGTTTTTTTTTGTTTTTTTTGTAAGAAAACGAGTAGTTAGAATATAGAAAAAAGAAACCTATTTTTTTTTTTTAAAGAAACAAGTAGATAGAATAGAAAAAAGAAAGCTAGTGTTAGTTTTTCAAGAAAAGCTAGCAGTTAGAGAATAAATATGCAATTGATAGAGGGTCAAGTGTGTGTGTTTTTTTTAAATAAAAAGAAGACAGATAGATAAAATAGAATTAGAATAGAGAGTGCTAGAGTTAGAGGGTCAAATAAAGATGGAAGAGATGTGTTTTTAGCCATTTCTTGAAGATGATACATGCCTTCAGTCATAAAAAAAACCCCATTAAACAAATATTAAAAATGTTTGTACATTAATTTGAAGATTGAATGTGAAATTATTGCAACAGTATATGTAAAAACTTTCATGTTAGGTAGGATTAATCATGATTAATTTCAGAAAAAAATGTGTGATTAGTTAATTTTTTTTAATCGATTGATAGCACTTATGTTTTTCAATCGATTGATAGCACTATGTTTATGTTCAGCTATTTCGCTTTAATAGCAAAGAAAAGAACCTATTCATTGCCATTAATGTGAAATTACTGAACCTACACATAGGATCCTGATCAAAATGATTATTTTAGAAGAAAATTTCAGACAGGACAGACATCTGAACTCTTATATATATACACACACATATATATAAAATCGGTTTTAATTTTTTCCCAAATTCTGCTTTTCTTTTTTTCTTTTTTTATATTTTCCCAAAATTCTGTTTTTTTTTCAGTTTTCATTTTTCTGGATTCTGTTTATATATATATATACACACACACACACACACACACACACATATACATATATATGACGATGTTTTTTTCTTGGAAATACATCTGAAAAAACGCGGTAGTCTTCTATTCAGGGTCTAGACTTTGACATGTCAATAATACAGCCACAACAATAGGTGGTGCCAAAATACGCGTAAAACGAGTGTGCCATGAAATATGTAATGTAATGTGTGTTGTAAAGATCGCGAGTGAAAACAAAAGAAAAAGAAAAGCTTACAGCGGCATGAGTCGTGACTGTCATGTTAGCCTGATGGGACCAAACTTCCTCTGTAAGTGATTTTAAAACATAAGACAGTACCCAGATTTGAAGACTACAATAAGATTTCACTTCTACTGTTAATGAAATTTTGGTAGGCTACTATGAGATGGATAGCCTAAATGTTATATAATTCAGATGGGCTACCTGTTATTTTTATGGTATATCAAAAAGTGTATATTTTTAAATGTCATTGTTGGTATATTTTACCAGTATTTACCATAATTTCAAAACAAAAATTAAAATAGGAAAAATATGCAATATGAAAATAATTTAAGAAAAAATGTGTTTTACAGAGAGAAAAAACAAAACAAAACAAAACAAGATTTGGTTTTCAAAAAGCCTTTTTCCAAAAGGTACATCTGGAAAAAGGGGGGTCGTCTTATATTCGGGTCAATACCGTATATATATATATATATATATATATATATATATATATATATATATATATATACACAGTGCCTTGCGAAAGTATTCATACCCCTTCATTTTTTTCACGTTTTATGTCGCTGCCTTATGTTAAACTGCTTTAAATTACTTTTTTCCACATCAATCTACACTCCATACACCATATTGACAAAGCAAAAACAGAACTGTCACAACTTTGTAAATTTATTTAATATAAAAAACTAAAATAAGTATATTGCATAAGTGTTCATACCCTTAACTAAATATTTAGCTGAAGCACCTTTACAGTCTCAAGTCTTTTTTGTTTGATGCGACAAGCTTTGCTCATCAGCATTTGGCAATTATCTGCCATTCTTTTCCTCACCTCTTCACCTCTCGAGCTCTGTCAGGTTGGATGGGGGCAGATGCACATTTTCAGGTTTCTCCAGAAATATTTCATTGGGTTCAATCCCAGGCTGTGGCTGGGCCACTCAAGGACATTCACAGAGTTGTCTATAATTGACTCTTGCTGTGTACTTAGGGTCATTGTCCTGTTGGAAGGTGAACCTTCTGCCCAGTCTGAGGTTCTGAATGCTCTGGACTAGGTTTTCATTAAGGCTATCTCTATATTTTGCTGCACTGAGCTTTTCTTCTACTCTGATGAGTTCCTCAGTCCCTGCCACTGAAAAACAGCACCACAGCATGAGGCTGCTACCAGGACCCTTTACTTTTGGGATGGTACTCTGCAGGTTTCCTTCAAACATGATGCTTGGAATTGAGGTTCATCAGACCAGAGAATGTTGTTTCTCAGAGTCTGAGGGTCCTTTGGGTGCTTTTTTGCAAATTCCAAGTGTGTTTTCATGTGTCTTAACTGAAGAGAGGATTGAGTCTTGCCACACCACCATAAAGCCCAGATCAGTGGAGTGTTGCAGTAATGTTTGTCCTTCTGTAGATTTCTCCTATCTGCATATATGATCATGGAGCTCAACTAGAGTGACCATCAGGTTCTTGGTTACCACACTAACCAAAGCCCTTCTCCATCAGTTGCTCAGTTTGAACAGATGTCCAGCTGTAGGAAGAATTCTGATTGTTTCAAACTTCTTCCATTAAGGGTAACAGAGACTACATGCTTCTGTGATCCTTCAGTGAAGCAGAATTTTTTTCTGAACACTTCCCCAGATGTGTGGCTAGACACAAACCTGTTTCTGAGCTCTACAGGCAGTTCTTTTGACCTCAGGGCTTGGTTTTTGTTCTGATCTGCATTATCAGCTGTTAGACCTTTTATTAAGACGTGTATGCCTTTCCAAATCATACCCATTCAATTGAATTTGCCACAGGTTAACTTCACTTGAAGTGTAGTAACATCTACAAGCAATATGAATGCTCCTGAGCTAAATTTCAACTGTCCCAGATAAGGGTATGAATACTTATGCAATGGAATCATTTAAGTTTTTTATTTTTAATAAATTTGCAAAGGTGTTAAAAACCTGTTTTTTGCTTTACCATTATGGTGTATGGAGTGTAGATTGATGTGGAAAAAAAGTCATTTAAAGCAGTTTAACATAAGGCAGGAACATAAAACGTGAAAAAAATGAAGGGGTATGAATACTTTCGCAAGGCACTATATCTATCTATATATATATATTAGGGCTGTCAATCGATTAAAATATTTAATCGCGATTAATCACATGATTGTCATGAGTTAATTCGCGATTAATTGCAATTTAATCGCACATTTTTATCTGTTCTAAATGTACCTTAAATTAATACTTTTCATGTTTTAAATACTCTAATCAACATGGGCAATGACAAATATGGATGCTTTATGCAATATATGTTTATTATTAGTGAAACCATAGTTAACAGAGCCTGAAGACTAGACATGTTTCAAAGATCATAGATGTGTTTCAAAGAACTTGCTCATGTCTATTAGACACATGAAAAAAGAAATACCAGGTTCCCATTACTTCTCTTTCTTTGCACTGAGCAATTTACTTACACAAACCTGTTAACATTATTTGCAGGACAGGGCAGCTCACTTCTTCTGAACATGCAAAATGTACATTTATTATTTATTATTACATTTGTTTGCCTCTCTGTGCCCACATACTGTATTTTGATGCAGCTAAATTCTCAATAAAACAGTTTTCATTGATATATTTTACTGTTTCTGTTGTCAGACAACAGAATGAATATGAAATAGTGACTGAAACGCGACCCATAGGACTAAATAACCAGCTCTCCCTTCCAAGATGTTAATCTGCACAAAAATCCTGATTTATAATCCAGCCATCGTCTGATAAAATCAAATAGGCTATACATAAGATAAAGACGTTAGCTGTGCTGTGATTTCGGCTATACCTGCATGTTAAATTAGAGAAGCAACATAATATCTGTTTTAACTGAAAGAGCTGTTCCTCTCATCCGCGCGCTGAACAGAGCAGATGCGGAGGGAGGGAGGGAGGGAGGGAGGGAGGGAGGGAGAGAGAGAGAGAGAGAGAGACAGAGAGAGAGAGAGAGAGAGAGGGAGAGGGAGAGGTAGAGAGAGAGAGAGAGGTGTGTGCGCAGCGGGAAAGAGAGACCTCGCGCTCGCGCGGCAGTACCGCCGAGTCTCAGAAACTAAATAAGGTTTGGGCAAACACTATAAAGATTGGTCACTATGCGCTTTTTGGAAAAGAAAAAAAAAAAAAAAAAACATTTGCTAAAGTGTTAAAATTAATTTGCGTTAAAATTAATTTGCGTTAACGTGTTATTAACGCGTTAACTTTGACAGCACTAATATATATATATATATATATATATATATATATATACTGTATATATATATATATATATATATATATATATATATATATATATGTAATGCAAAAAAAAAAAGTCAATATTACTTGACACATGACTTTGCCTTTAAGCCAAATATAATTATTTTAATTCTGGAAGAAAATGTAATCTAGTTCTTGAGAGATTTTGTGAGATTCATTCTAAAGGTGAATTTAAAGACATGAGTTACCAAATGGGATGGGTGTTGTTGAAGGTGCTGCTGATGCGTGGCTTGACATAATCGTAGTAGCCTTGATTCTTATGCTCTTCCTGGCACCACAGCAGCTGAGCCTGTGGATACTTCTCTGCCTCGGCTTTCACCAGGTCAAACGGGAATGGAGAAAGCTAGACAATAATGCATTTAAAGTCATCAAACACATCTTTTAACTACTAGGGTGCAGACATGAAGCGAAAATTATAACGTGGTGTATAAATGGTCAGGAAAGAAAGCTGGACTAGTATAATGAGCATTCTTATTATGGAGAAGTAAATACAGAATATGGCCCATTTAATAATTTTAAGAATAAAAGCATATGCAGGTACCTGCTCAATGCGGCTGATAGCCACTGTGTCCTCCAGGCCTCTGGTCTTTCGTTCTTTGGTGAGGTCATAATAAACTTTTCCTGTGCAGAAGATGAGACGCTTCACTCCAGCTGAATTCTGTGATGCACTTCCCTCTTCAGGAATGAGACGTCTGAAGTGTGTGCCTAATCAAACCCGAACACACTTGAACATTACTAAAAATGCTCTAGAGGGACATTGTATGACAAAGGATTACCAAGATGTCAAGTGGACAAACCTGGTAACATGTCGTCAAAACTTGACTTGGCCTCTGGGTGCCGTAGCAGTGATTTAGGTGTGAAGATAATGAGCTGGAGCAAATAGAAAGAAAGATTAAAACTTCACGAAACCACAAGTTAGCTACAAACAGAGTCCCACAATATCTGACCAATACATTTTCATGACTTTTCTATGTCCAGGATTTTTTAAAATATCTACATGGATTTGCTAATGAATCCATTCAAAACAATGTGTAACCCATTTTCAGTAAATCATTGAAAAAGCTACTTAAAAAGAAATTTTTTGTCACAAATTGAACATTGCAAGTACAACAGCTATTCAATTAAATATTTTAGAGAAAAAAATACTCAAAGCAAATATATGATTTTCCACAAATAATCCATGATTTCAAGAACTGGAAAGCAATTTTAAAATTCTCTGATATTTCCATGTTTTTTGTGGTGAGAGAAACCTGTAGGGATGATGAACAGAGTGAAATGTCTCTTACAGGCTTTCTGAAGGGCAGAAGGATCTGCCTCCGAAGAACATGGAAGTAATTTGCAGGATTGGAGCAGTTCACCACGATCCAGTTACAGTCATAAAGCTGCCGGACGGCAAAGTCCTCTGTGATTTTCTGTGTCAAACAAATGAGTATTAAGATCGATATTCATAGTAAATATTTTGTTCTGTTAAAATTTTCATGCTTAAAAAAGCCAGAGATTTACCGGGAAAACGTCAGGGTCATCATTGCACATCTGCAGGAATCTCTCTGGACGGGCGGAGGAGTGCTCTGGTCCCTGAAAAGATCACCAAGAAAGTAATGAAAAAGGGACCAGATGAGAAGATGGAAGCTCAGAGGTGGATTTAAGATGAAAAGACCTCACCATGCCCTCCATGCCATGAGGCAGCAGCAGCACGATGCCGTTCTGTCGCACCCACTTGGCCTGGCCAGGGGAGATGAACTGGTCGATGATGCACTGGGCTGTGTTATGAAAGTCTCCAAACTGAGCCTCCCAGAGCACTAGAGCGTTAGGACTCGCCATGGCAAAGCCAAGCTCAAAACCTGCACACAATGAGACACAGACCTGAGGATATGCTTGTTCAGTGGGCATATAATGAGCAGCTTCTTCTGGGTTTGTTTGACCGACAGCAACCAGCCACAGTTCATTTGGTTTATACCCACCAAGAACCCCGTATTCTGACAGGGAGCTGTTGCACACGGTATATGGAGCCTGGTTCGAGTCGATGTAGTTCATGGGAATGCAAGTCCGTTTGTCAACGTTCTGATCGTGTAGCACATGGTGCCGATGACTGTATGGGGATAAAAAGGTAGACTATGGAGTTGCTTCCAAATCAAGTTCATTCAGGAGCATGAGATGCAGCTGTTCTTACCTGAAGGTCCCTCTCTCCACATCCTGACCACTGAGACGCACATGAATGCCTTCCTTTAGAAGAGAACCGAAGGCCATGTATTCTCCCAGAGCCCAGTCCACTGAGCGGTTCTGCACCATCGTAGCCCTGCCCTTCAGGATACGGGTAAGACCTTAGAAGAAGACAGATAGAATGAGTACAGATGCTGGCTCAACCCAAAAAAATATTTTTAAGCTGTGTTCGAGCCAAACAAGCAACTTTATGATAGAATTTTTGGCAGATTTCTAAGTTTTTTAAACCCAAGCTTATTTTGAAGATTTCAGTATTTCTGCCTTCAAGTAGATAGGAACTGTAGATATATAGTATCTCACAAAAGTGAGTACACCCCTCACATTTCGGCAGCTATTTTAGTATATCTTCTCAAGGGACAATACTATAGAAATGAAACTTGGATATATTTTACAGTAGTCAATGTGCAACCTGTATAGCAGTAAAGATTTATTGTCCTCTGAAAATAACTCAACATACAGCCATTATTGTCAAAAAAGGTGGCAACAAAGGTGAGTACACCCTAAGTGATAACAGCTATACGTCGTTTAACCATGCAAAGCCACGTCCTATTCATCATGTTCATGTTTTTGTCTGCTTGACAGGACCATACAAATTTGTTTATCTTTTATTAGAGCAGTTAAAATTTGGTACTTTGAGTTCAGTTCTCTCATACTGACCACTGGATGTTCAACATGGCACCTCATGGCAAAGAACTCTCTGAGGATTTGAGAATTAGAATTGTTGCTCTACAGAAAGATGGCCTAGGCTATAAGAAGTTTGGTAACACCCTGAAACTGAGTTACAGTACAGTGGTCAGGGTCATACAGAGGTTTTCCAAGACGGGTTCCACTCGGAAACAGGCCTCGCAAGGGTCGATCAAAGAAGATAGGTTCTCACGCTGTGTGTCAGGTGCAGAAGCTGGCTTCAAAAACAGATGCATGAGTGCTGCCAGCATTGCTTTAGAGGTTGCAGAAGCGGAAGGTCAGCTTGTCAGTGCTCAGACCATACGCCACACACTGCAACAAGTTGGTTTGCATGGCCATCGTTCCAGAAGGAAGCCTTTTCTGAAGCTGGCTCACAAAACGCTTGCAAACAGTTTGCTGAAGAAAACCTGTCCAAGAGCATGAATTACTGGAAGCATGTCCTGTGGTCTGATGAGACTCAGATAAACTTGTTTGGCTCAGATGGTGTCCAGAATGTGTGGTGACACCCTGGTAAGGAGTACCAAGAAAATTGTGTCTTGCCTACAGTCAAGCACGGTGGTGGTAGCATCATGGTCTGGGGTTGCATGAGTGCTGCTGGTACTGGGGAGCTGCGGTTCATTGAGGGAAACATGGATTCTAACATGTACTGTGACATTCTGAAGCAGAACATGATACCCTCCCTTCAGAAACTGGGCCAAACGGCATTTTTCCAACATGATAACGACCCCAAACTGCCTTGCTGATGAAGCTCAAGGTGAAGGTGATGGAGTGGCCAAGTATGTCTCCAGACCTGTTGAGCACATGTGGGGCATCCTCAAGCGGAAGGTGGAGAAGCACCATGTGTCTAACATCCAGCAGCTCCATGATGTCATTATGGAGGAGTGGAAGAGGATGCCAGCAACAAACTGTGCAGCTCTGGTCAATTCCATGCCCAGGAGGATTAAGGCAGTGCTAGATAACAATGGTGCCCCTACAAAATATTGACACTTTGGACACAGTTTTGACGTTCACTTAGGGTGTACTCATTTTTGTTGCCAGTTATTTGGACAACAATGGCTATATGTTGAGTTATTTTTAGATAACAGTAAATTCGTGCTTCTATACAAGCTGAACATTGACTACTCTAAAATATATCCAAGGTTCATTTGTGTAGTATTGTCCCTTGAGAAGATATACTAAAATTGTTGCTGAAATGTGAGGGGTGTACTCACTTTTGTGAGATACTGTAGCTGGTTCCCAACATGCTTCAAAAATGACTCTGGGTACAGGCCATTTGCCTTTTCATAATTGTGTGCAGGTGTATGCAGAGATGAGAGTGAAAAATTACCTCCATGGATAGTGAAATCCTCCACAGGCACAGAGGAAGCCACCTGACCAATGTGACTAAGCACTTCTTCATTAAGACCAGTGGATGGACAGCTCATACTCTTGGGTTGACCGTCCAGAGTGAAGAAACCTGTAGAGTTAAGCAGAAATGTCAAGTCAAGTAGATTTCAGAGCAAATACACACATGTAAAAGTGTCTCAGTTTGGAGACATTGTACATCAACATCAACACACACACACGCCCACCTGGCCAAGGTGAGTCAAGCCAGTGCTTGATGTGCAAGATCTTCTCATCTTTAGAACGACTGTACGCCTCCTCACAGATTTTGTCATACTTGGCAATTTCTTCCTACAAGGACAGACAGGCAACATTAGATTAATGTAAATATTCACACAAGTCATTTGATAAATAGTGTCAATGTTTCCTATTATTGTAATTACAACTACCGATCAAAAGTTTGGGTCTGTCAGATTTTATGTTAAAGTCTGTTATGTTTTGGCCAAAATACAGTAAAAACTGTAATATTGTGAAATACTACAAAACAGCATTTATTAAAAATGGTAAAGTGCTCAAGTGCTTTTGTAACATTTATAATGTTACAAAAGATTTCTGTCACTTCTGATCACTTTGATCTATTCTTGGTGAATAAAATTTTTAATTTCTTTTAAAACAATATCTTTCTGACCCCAAACATTTGGATGTCAGTGTACATATTCACCTTAGGAGTAATATTTGGTTAATCTGACCTCATATTCCTGTCTGCTTACAGCTCCTTCTGCAATGAGGTTTTCAGCATATTTCTGCAGAACAGGTTTCTGTTTCTTTATCTGTCTGTACATCAGTGGTTGCGTAAACATCGGCTCGTCCATCTCGTTATGGCCATTCCGTCTGTAGCTCACCTACAGCACAAAGGAGAACACCAGAGTCAACACCAAAATTAAGTTGGACACACAGTTGGAAATATTTCCACTTAAAAAATGTGCTTCCCTACCAGATCAACCACCACATCTTTATGAAAGGTGGCTCTCCATTCTGCAGCTACATTACACACATACATCACAGCCTCAGGATCGTCTGCATTAACATGGAAGATGGGAGCGTTGACCACTCTGGCCACATCCGTGGGATACGGCGAGGAGCGTGCCATCCGAGGGTCAGTAGTGAAGCCAATCTAAAGAGAGGGGAACAAAAATATTTAAATAAATGCAAATATTTGCCTCAAAAAAAGTCAAACTTACAGTGCCCTCCATAAGTATTGGAACAGTAAAGACAAAATTGCTTTCTCTGCTGTGGAGTCAAGACATTTGCAAATATGATTAAAAGATGAATATGAGACAAAACTACAGAATGTCACATTTTATTATTAGGTCTTTCGACACATACATGTTTTACCAAATAAAAAGGACAGCACTTTTAGAGTTCATCCCACTATTTGAGAAGTCGTGGCCTAATGGTTAGAGAGTTGGGCTAGTAACCTGAAGGTTGCCGGTTCGATTCTCACACTGGCAGGAATTGAAGGTGGGGATTGTGAATGAACAGCACTCTCTCTGCCTTCGATACCATGACTGAGGTGCCCTTGAGCAAGGCACCGAACCCCCAATTGCTCCCCGGGCGCTGGAGCAATGGCTGCCCACTGCTCCGGGTGTGTGTTCACGGTGTGTGTGTGTGCGCGCGTTTGTTCACTATTCACTGCTGTGTGTGTGCACTTGGATGGGTTAAATGCAGAGCACCAATTTCGAGTATGGGTCACCATACTTGACAATACGTCACGACTTTCTTTCACTTTCACTATTTGATGTGAGCATAAGTATTGGGACAGTTGAATTTAAGGCAGATGTAAAAGATTAAAAGCTAATATTTTGTTGCAGATCCCTTGCATGCAATCAGAGCAGTGAGTCTGCAACCCATAGACATCACCAGACTCTTGGTCTTATGCTTTGAAATTCTTTTGCCCAGCCTTTAATGCAGCCAATTCCAACTGTTGTTTGTTTTGGGCAGTTTCTGTCTTTGGTCTCCTCTTCAGCTGGTGAAATTAATGTTCAATTGGATTTAAATCTGGAGATTGATTCGGGCAATCTAAGACTTTACATTTCTTTGCCCTTATAAATTCCTTGACTGAACTGGCAGGGTGTTTTGGGTCATTGTCCTGATACAATATGAAGTGCTTTCTAATGAGTTTGGTGGCATTTTCTTGAATATTGGTAGCCAAGATGGTTTTGTACCCTTCCAAATTCATTCTGCTACTGTCATCATACATTGTCATCATTAAAATTGAGAGGACCTGATCTAGAGACAGCCATGCATGCCCATGCATGCCATGACACCACCATGCCATGACACCACCTCCATGCCATGCCATGCCATGACACCACCTCCACCAAGCTTTACAGATGAGGTTGTATGCTTGGTATCATTTGCAGTTCCCTTTTTTCTCCACACTTTTGCTTTAAAAATCACTTAGATAAAGGTTAATCTTTGTCTCATTGGTCCATAAACTCAGTTCCAAACCTCTACTGGCTCACCTTTGTGCTTTTTTGCAAACTCTAATCTTACCTTTCTATTTTTGGTGCTGGTCAGAGGTTTGCATCTTGCTGTGTAGCATCTGTAATTCTGTGTCAAAGTCTCCTGAGGACAGTAGATTGTCAGAGCATCACCCCAGCTTTCTGGAGGTTGTTAATTCTGTGTCAAAGTCTCCTGAGGACAGTAGATTGTCAGAGCATCACCCCAGCTTTCTGGAGGTTGTTGGTGATTTTACAGACACGTATTTTAGGGTTCATTTTCATTGCTTTTATGATTTGTCTGTCATCAACTACTGTTGTTTTTCTCAGCCGATTAGGTTTTCGTTGGTTGCTGGTGTCGCTGGTGGTTTCCAAACTCTTGATTTCTCCATGCCCTTTGTTTTTCCTATAGTTCTAATTAACTTCCTCTTTTCTTTTAGCATCCAAATTTCTTGCTTTTCTTTCAGAGTCAGCTTCCTCGTCTTCATCCTGGTTTGTGTGTGTCATCATCGAATGCAAGACTTAGAATGCAGAAGCAATGGATATAACTGATAAGACACATTCCCTGCTTTTAATATCTGAAGAATTAACGCAACAGGACACAGCTGATCACTTAGAAAGACCTGTGAGGCAACTGTTCCAATACTTATGCTCACATCAAATAGTGGGATGAACTCTAAAAGTGCTGTCCTTTTTATTTGGTAAAACATGTATGTGTCGAAAGACCTAATAATAAAATGTGACATTCTGTAGTTTTGTCTCATATTCATCTTTTAATCATATTTGCAAATGTCTTGACTCCACAGCAGAGAAAGCAATTTTGTCTTTACTGTTCCAATACATATGGAGGGCACTGTATATGGCAGTTTCAACCATTTTGATAAATTCATGAACCATTTTAACCACATATTTTCTCTTCAAAAGCCAAGAAACATTAACTATCTTTTCAGGACAAGTGATCATGAAATTATGTGTGTGCTATTCCAAAACAAGCACCTATATAATATGTTTAAACAAAATTATAAATTATACAATACTACTGTTGGCCAGGTATTGTTTTAAGAAATCAGTGCTTTTATTTAGCAAAGATGCATTGAATTGAGCAAACATTAATAATAAGAAGAAATGTTCCACTTCCTTGAACAGCAAATCAGCATATAAGAATGATTTCTGAAGGATCATGCAACTGAAGACTAGAGTAATGATGCTGAAAAATTCAGCACTGACATCACAGGAAAAAGTTGCATTTTAACATACGATAAACAGAAAAGAGATATTAAATTGTAATAATATTTCACAATATTAGTATTTTTACTCTATTTTTGATCAAATAAATCCAGCCTGGTGAGCATAACAGACTTCAAAAACATGAAAAAAACCTTACAGACAAACTTTTGAACTGTAGTGTATAACCAATTTAAAGAAGAAGTTCCCTGCTGTGAGAGTGTGTGAGAAACAGACCTGGTTGTTTACGACCACGTGAATAGTGCCATGTGTGGTGTAGGACGGCAGGTCACTCAGGTGGAAGGTCTCATAGACGATACCCTGACCTGCGAAGGCTGCGTCTCCATGCAATAAGATGGACATCACCTTTAGAGACAAGGACACAGTCTTCTTAGTGACACCATGTCAATCGTGTCTTGTTGTCTGATCACAAAAGATGATTTGAGACTGTTCTAAAAGCTGTTTACATAATCACACATTTGTCTTTGAGGGAACTGTTTAATCTTTGGATATAGGCCTCTTGATTTGTACTTCACTTTACAAAGTTACAGTCCATGTCTGTAACTTTGAGGTCATCTATATACTAGTGTACTACTTGACAAAGTAAACTTTAAGCTGATGCCTGCACTAGAAATCTACAGTAAAAATAGATTTGTTTTCCTGATGCACTGATTAAAATCCTGCTAATGCAATAATGGGGTTTCATGGGGTCTTAAAGAGAAACACTCAAGTTTAATAACATAAGCACACATGTTAGAACCACGAGGGCAGTTCACACACCCTCTTGCCGTCAGAGTCACCGCAGTAGAACTGCTCTGCCTTGGTCTTGCCCTGCACTACAGGGTCCACTGCCTCCAGGTGTGAAGGATTGGCCATCAGAGACAGAGTGATGTGGCGATCAGTGACCCGGTTGATGCGTCTGTGGTACATACCCAGATGATACTTCACATCACCTGAGCCCTAAAGAAAAGTCACAAAGAGAAACTGAAACATGAACAGGACTGTTCATGTCAAGATTCTTTGTTTGAATGAAAGGAACATTAGATATTTGCAATATTTGTTAAACATTATCACTTTCATTTTAAAGTTGTCGTGAAATGAAAATTCAACCTATTTTCTAAATGCATGTTACTGTGAACAATTCAACCATGAACATTTTTTTTAGTTACATCATAATTATGGAAGCTTGTTTCTGCCACAGGATGAAAAAGGTAACTGCGTCTTTTTATCTCCAATTTCTGACAATTTGCAATTTAGAGAAAATGTGAGATATAAACTCAGTTACCTTTTTTACATCCTGTGGTGGAACTGTGAGACATAAACTTAAAAACTAATAAATTTATAAAAAAAATAAAAAAAGAATCAAATAAATTCAGAATTGTGAGATAAAAGGTGCTACCTTTTTATTTTTTGTTCCTTAGCAGGAAAAAAAAAAGTGAGATGTAAACTCATAAAAATGAGAAAAAAAGTCTGATTTGCATGATGTAAACTGGATTCTGAGAAGCAAACAGTTTAAAGCAGCTTGCACTTCTTTCGGATGCGTGTACTGCCATATGCATTTAAGACATGTTTTCCTCAGCACATAACTTATATTTTATGGTTACATCCTCATCTGCGAATGTTAGAAAGTCACACCAGTATTTGAATCATGACTTCAAAACTGAGGTCCCGAGGTCATTTTTGTGGAAGAATTGCTGAGATGGGTCCTTGGGCCTCAAAAAAAGTAGATCTGGATTTTTATTTATGTGTAAACTGAAAAATTTGTTTTGCAATCTGTATACTGAGCTGAACAAGGAACTAGTGCTGAAGGAAATGAAGGTGGCTTGAAAGAGCTGCTCACCTCATCTGCAGCTTCCAGCTTTGAATCAAACTGGCAGAAGATCTGCTCCAGTTCCTTACGGATCACATTAGCAAGCACATTCAGACGGCCTCTGATGGAGAGCAGATAATTCAGACATGTTTCAATGGCCCTACATATATACTTCATTAACCAGCATACATTGTACAGTAGGGCTGCCCTCGACTAAACATGTTTCTGGTTGACTAGTAGTCGTTCATTTTAAGCATTAGTCGAATAATCACACGTTTATTAATTAACCATTCAAATCATAATAATGAGCCTTTAATTGCCTACATAGCCTAATAAGCGTTCAAGCGCACACATAAAGCTTTCCACAGCAAACCGCAGAAGTAATGATTACGAATGTGTGTTATTGTGAGTGCACACAAATAAACAGAGTCTTTGCAGATTCAAAAGATTTATTACTCTTATCTTTATGACCAAAAATGACAGAGTATTTTAAGAGCAAGTGACTGCACCAGTGCCTCCATCTGTCCTGCAGTGAGCGCTACTATTCAGCTTCCACACTCTGTACAGACTCTTGAATAGCGCACATTTATTCAGGTGATAAGTCATATTTGAGGTCGATGATTGATAGGCGATCATTTGGATGTCCCGCCTGAGTACTGTATTACCATAGACCAGCCGTTAACGATCTGTCCGTCACGGACTACGTGACTTCGCCACTTCCTGTGGATTGTTTTATTTTTTTTCTGCGACTAAGTCATTAATAAAATTTTGGTTGACCAAGCCTCTTCTTGTTGACTAACGGTTAGTCAACTATTAAGGGGCAGCCCTATTGTACAGTTGGTTGTTCCTCTACCTGTGTGGCATTCCCATGATAACGCTCTCCACTCCGTTCTCACTAGATTTGTCGATGATGGTTTTGAGTGCAGGAATGAGAGACTCGCATCCCTCTAGGCCAAAACGTTTCTCTGATGACCACTTCCTCTGCAAGAACTCCTCAAACCTGGCAGCATTACAAAAACATTCACATAATAAAAAGAATGTTATTGCATTAAATAACAAGATATCAAAGCAAGTGTCATCTGCAAACAAATGATGTAAGTGATTTGTTTGACAAAACTGATTCCCTTTCCTTGGTGTCAATATTAGTGGATGTATGAATTCATTTCCGTTTTGTGAAGGGTTTTGCTTAAATTATTTGAATGGCAAATAATGCATTCAGGTCTACAGAAAACTATGGCATGGACAGACCTGGTTGAGCGGACCATACGGGCCAGTAGCGTCCTTTTCTCGTCCAGAGTAAACTGCATCACTCCCGGCTTCTCAAACTTCTGTCTGATCCACTGGCACTGCTGCAAGTCATTGATGAACATGAACTCCACACCGATGTGCTGACAGTAGGCCATCTGCATAGTGCAGAAAGACAGAAGTCATGCAAAACAACCAATTGTTATAGTTCGATAGCAGAAAGAAAACAAATTTGTTATCTTGTTGGTGGATCTGTACCTCTAAACGTCGGATGATTTCCCTGAGAGTAAGGGCACTTTCACTTCCCCCAATAAAGGTTGTGGTAGGAAGCCGGAATACTTTATCCAGATCCGCTTCTTCCAGTCCATAGAAGCCTGGCAGCAGACATGCAAACACATGGATGGGGAAAGGGGAGGAAGGGCAAGCGAAACACCACAGTGGATCCGACCGACACACATAAACACAGAGGAAAAATGGAACTGCGTTAGAGCAAGTAGGGATGTGGAACAATTTGTGCTTTAAAAGTGTAATTTTTTAATATTTTTAAAGTGCAAATAAGAGCACATTCAAGCACATAAGAACATGCGAAGAAAAAGCTAAGCCAACAGTACAGTATAAGCAGAGGAAAAAGGAAAGATGAGGGTGAAAAACAGATCTATTCCAGCCCAATCCACCGGTGCCACAGGGAATGCATGCATAAGATGCTACAGATAGCAACTTGTTAGTCATAACACGCATGTTTGAACGAACACATTTTACTTAGAAATGTGTTTCAGTGTACAGTTGAACTCATTTCTCATTGATTAATAAGCAACATGTGAGTGTATTCCCAACACGTTCTCACTCCCAGCTCGTCACATATTGAAGCTTGGTTAGGACCACTTGGCGTCGCTTTTTGACGCTCAAGGTACCCCTTTAGTGTCATTTTTCTACTTGCAGGGTCTTCCGTTGTTTTCAGTTGTTTGTCTTAGTTTAATGGTTTGCATGCATTTGTAAAAAATAGAAATAATTTTATATAAATTTATACTTTCATTGGAGCACCTAACCCCACCCCTACCCTAAACCTACCCACTTCTGAACAATATAAAACACGTAACAGGCAAATATAAGTGCAGTCACGTATTTATTGCAACAACTGACCATAAACAAGCAGTATAAAAGAATTACAAACAAGTCGTGTTGCATTCCAAGTCTTCTGAAGCCATATGAAGCCTTTATGAGAAGAAGAGAGCAAAACATAAGGTTTTAATTGCTGAAAATGATCCCGCTCTGTTAACGTGCTCACATCTCATTCAGAAGCATACTCCCGTCCCGTAGCATGACGCAATCGGCCACGAGACACACAAGAGCCAATAGCATTTCACACCCAAGGCTGACGTAAGGCTTCTTCAGGCGGCAGTTTTTGAATTCGCGCACAGAGACTGCACACAGGAAGAGTTTTACGGAGGACGGAGACGGCGATCACGTCTATTCCTCTCACAAATCAATCGTTTTGCCTCGGAAGACTTGGAATATTAATACTTTTTTAATAAATTATGACGGTAGTTGTATCTGCCTGTTATATCTTGTGTTTTATTGACAAATGGTAGGTTTAGGGGCAGGGGTTGGGTTATGTGCTCATAAATGTGTAAATAATGTAATATAAATAAAACTGTTGTGACTGTTTACACTGAAAAAAAAAAAAAAAAAAAATCACACCCCAACATATATGCAATAATGGCAATATTATTACCCAATATATAATGACGATAAAATTCCCAGTACCTTTCGTGTCGGCATATTGACGCCAAGGGTTTCTTATTTAAAGCAATGGAGGACCCTGCAAGTCGAAAAATTATGCTAAAGGGGTACCTTGAGTGTCAAAAAGCGAGGCCAAATGTGGTCTTGACCAAGCTTCAATATGTGACGAGTTGGGAGTGAGAACGTGTTGGTATTCCACAAAGCAGAAATGTAGACTAAAATCTCGCATACCAGTTTTCTCTGACCAATGATCTCAAGGTGTGCAGAAACATGGTGTTCCTTCACAATGTGTAACATGAATTGTTCCTGTTTACTTATCTACACAACATACAACAAATGTACCTCAACGCTGCAGGTAAGTAAACATGGTAATGTTCCTGCAACACCAGTAAAAAAGATTATGCTAAACTAAACTAAACTTGATCACAAAAGCGAAAGGAGAAAGCCCAAACTGAGAATTTAAGCACAAATAACAAGTCTTGTCGAGTCAAAAGTGATATTCCAGTCTCTAGACCACATCCTTTAATGTATGTCTGTGGGAATATTTAAAAAAATAAACATAAAAAATAACCCCGCATAATTTACACTTTATCATTCATGTCTGTAGCACAAATGGGACACTGAAGTTCAATTCTTTCACAACAACAATATTTATATTAAATCAGTACCACTATAAATTACCATTATGAACTGGAATCCATCAGGGGTAACTTTGGGAGAGTCTAACAGCATGTCACAGCCTCAAACCTGAGCTCTGACGCCAAATCTGACATTCCGTGAGGATGAGGACATTATGTAAGAAACAGACCCTAGGCAAGATTAATGAGGGAAATTGCCACATATGCCAGCTGGGTCTCCTGTGAGGAGGAGAATGGTGCAGTGCCACATGGAGTTATATAAATGTATTTCTGCTAAGTGTTGAGGACATTTTCAATTATGTTTCAATTTCAGTTGTTATTTTAGTTTTATTTATATTTTATTATAGTATTTATTAATATTTGAAATTAGCTTTTAGCTAATTTTAGGTTTTAATAATTTTGTTATGTGCTTTTGTCATTTTTATTATTATTTTTTAAAATATTTCTATTTCACTTCATTTTTTAGCTTTAAAATTTAGTACTTCAAGTCAAACTGATTTTAAGTTACCAAAGCAATATTCCTATTTTCATTTTTCAAAGTTTTTCATATAACATTTACATTTTATTTTATGTTTTTTAATTATCATGGTTTTAGCTTGATTTGGTTAATAATAACAACAACACTGGTATAAACAGTTTGGAAAAAGCATGCTTAAGTGTTCACTAACAGCCTTATAAAACTAGGCCCAAGAACAATGTTTGGACATGCAAAATCAAGGACATGGATTCCACTAAATGCTAAAAAAGACAGCAAGGCTCTCCTTTTAACTACGCAACACTTCAAGTTGATTTAATCGCTGTTTTTTAATCAGGGAACTGGTGGGAGCTTCTAAAAAAATGCTACTAAAGTGCACTAACTAGTCCTCATACCTCCAGCTGTAAGGTGAGACAGACGGTTTTCAAAAATAGCTGCATCTGAGGAGTCAAAAAGCATTACATTAAAAAAGTTAATGCCCCTTGTGTGGACACGACCAGTGTTACAAACCTATTTTTGTTTTAACGGTTGTACCACTTCATGACCTGAAAAGAACTGAACCTGTGAGGTGTTCTGAGAAAAAGCACTGAGCAAAGCATTTCCACTGAATGAAACACAGAACAATGCAGGGCTACAAAACTCACTCACCCCATATACTGTAGTGCACTTTGAAACCCGCCTGTCAATACACTACAGACTGACGGCTCACTAGTATTGGATGCTCAATGACAATCAGCCTGCCATTGATAAAAAAAGGCTCTAAAATATCAAGCTTTGCCATTAGGAGGAACTGATCAGATAGAGCAAAGCCATTTGGTATGCTGAAAATTAGAATATGAATGATTCTCTAGCCCGTTTTTATTCTAAGTTTGCTTAAGTAGAATACTGCACTGCCAAAATACATTTTCATAAATAGTATTTTTGTCTTGTTTTCAAGTTAAATAAATCTAAAACTTTTTTTTTTATTGTTGTTGTAATTAATCAAGACACAATTTACTAAGGATTATGCTTAAAACATGAACATTTTCTAGTAACTTAATTCAAGATATATTTTCTGTAAACAATTCCGTAAATGCATCTCTTTTTATGGGTGCTCAGACTGTAAAAACCAAACAAAAATACTGACTAAGAAATGTTTCTTTGCAGGGTGTGTAATGAATCTTTGTTTCTTTTTTTTCTCTTGTTTTTCGGCCTAATACCATCTGGCAAAGGGACTACCATTGAAAACTAGCCTTCGGGCTAATTTGGGTACATTTACATTCATGAATGTTGATTACTGTATACGGTCCCTTTTTTGTGAAATAAATAAATAAATAATAATGAAATCAATCACACCGTCTCGTTTACAAATGTTCATGACAAAAGGAATCTGAAGATCAGGAATCAAATCATTTGATGAGCTATTTTGAGTTTGTATGGAGCATTCTGATGGTTTACATTTCCCAAGTTGTTGAGCATGTTGACTGTGTGGGTGTGGCTTGTCTCTTGCTAAAGGTTTCCAATCATCCATGCTGAATGTGTGTGCAGATAAACCTCTACAAATGGTATGTGCACAATGAGAAATTAAGCAACTGCTATTCACAGCATTCAGAAACGCCTGTAGCCTAGGCATACCAGTGCAATAATAGAGCCACTGTGAGAGGATATGAAAATTGCAATCTGCAGAGAGAAAGAGGAACTACAACATGACACTAGATGAGAGAAGTATTTCTACACTGACAAGCAGACACTTCTGAGGAAATGTGTGATGGGTACAAAGACATTAGGATACATCATTTACAATGGGCAAAGCCAGGGGACTGGATAATGTACAAACTGATAGGCTCTGATCCAAAACTTAATTTGGCACCAATTTTGGCTTCATGTTTTTAGGAAGGACGCATTAAATTGATCAAAAGTGACATTTTTAATGTTCTAAAAAGATTTTTATTTTAAATAAATGCTGTTTTTTACTTTCTATTTGTCAAAGAATACTGAAGACAATGTATCATGGTTTCCACAAAAATAATAAACAACAGTTTTGTTTCTTGAGCAGCAAATCAGCATATTTGGATGATTTCTGAGCAATCATATGACACTAAAGACTGGAGTAATGATGCTGAAAATTCAGCTTTAATATCACATAAATAAATTACACTTTAGTATATATCCAAATAGAAAACAGTTATTTTTAATTGTAAAAATAGTACACAATATTACTGCTTTTACTGTATTTTTGATCAAATTAATGCAGTCATAGAGCAGAAGAGACTTTTAATAGACAGTAAAAATCTTACCGACCCCAAACTTTTATTAAATTTAACTTAATGTTTGTGTGTGCTACATGTATATTAGGACTTATTAGAGTATCGCAATATTGCAATCAACTGATCAGTGGCAGCTAGGTTTGGAACAAGGCTATCGTCTCCAATATCACCCATTTCCCAAGCAATGTTTATATTATGTTAAACCTGCACACAAACAACACTCACTGCTGGGTGTGTTTGAATTTTACCCATTGCAAATATCCAAACAGGTCTGGACTACATGCATTCTCCAGGTAAGGGAGAACAGCACAAAAATAAGCCATGCCACATAAAAAGATTAAATCATTCTCCAACGCCTGATCAAAACCTCACCAAGTTTATCAGAGGATGTGATTATATCTGCCGGGACGCACGAATCAAGATCTGCATCCATAATTCCCAGAGGATCCAGCTGTGCAACATGGTGCCCCCGAATCTGCAGGGAGTTCCAGAAAAAAGACGTACAGATAGAAAAAGAAAAGGAGGAGAAGGGAGGACAGTAACTCCAAAGAACAGTATGGACAGTTAAGGAGGTAAGATTGGGAAAGAGCGAGTGTTTAAACCATCAGAGAGATGACAGAGGAACAGGGACAGAAGGACACAGAGCAATGTTAACATGCTGAATGAGCATGCTCCCAATCACACTGAACACCACAAGCAGTTCTCACCGGACTGATGGAACCCGATAGTAAGTGGGGCATTGTCAAAATTTATACAATTGATGCCCAAAGGGTCGAGTTTGGCTATATGATGACCTCTGACCTGTGAACAAGGCAACAGCACTTACAAGCTAACAGAGGAGTGCAATCACAGATTAACTTTCTTTATTAAGGCACTTATATTTTATATTAAAATGGTTCTAGCATTTTAATTAATCAAATTAGCAAGGATAATCAATTTTAAAAATATGCCAGGGATAAGGATATATTTAAATCAATTCTGTGGAGATTTGCAGATAATGATTATGTGTCGAAAATATCCTCTTGTATGAGGAATGAGGATAATATGAGGTCCTCATCTACTTTATCCAATGTATTATACCAGCAATACAGTGGGGAAAAAAATTATTTGATCCCCCGCTTATTTTGTACGTTTGCCCACTGACAAAGAAATGATCAGTCTATAATTTTAATGGTGGGTTTATTTGAACACAGAGACAGAATAACAAAAAAATCCAGAAAAACGCATTTCAAAAAAAGTTATAAATTGATTTACATTTTAATGAATGAAATAAGTATTTGACCCCTTCGAAAAACATGACTCAGTACTTGGTGGCAAAACCCTTGTTGGCAATCACAGAGGTCAGATGTTTCTTGTAGTTGGCCACCAGGTTTGCACATCTCAGGAGGGATTTTGTCCCACTCCTCTTTGCAGATCCTCTCCAAGTCATTAAGGTTTCAAGCCTGACGTTTGGCAACTCAAACCCTCAGCTCCCTCCGCAGATTTTCTATGGGATTAAGGTCTGGAGACTGGCTAGGCCACTCCAGGACCTTAATGTGCTTCTTCCTGAGCCACTCCTTTGTTGTCTTGGCCGTGTGTTTTGGGTTATCGTCATACTGGAATACCCATCCACGACCCATTTTCAATGCCCTGGCTGGCTTCAATGCCCTGGCCCGGATCATCCCTTTGATGCGGTGCAGTTGTCCTGTCCCCTTAGCAGAAAAACACCCCCAAAGCATAATGTTTCCACCTCCATGTTTGACAGTGGGGATGGTGATCTTGGGGTCATAGGCAGCATTCCTCCTCCTCCAAACATATCGAGTTAAGTTGATGCCAAAGAGCTGGATTTTGGTCTCATCGGACCACAACACTTTCACCCAGTTCTCCTCAGAATCATTCAGATGTTCATCGGCAAACTTCAGACGGGCCTGTACATGTGCTTTCTTGAGCAGGGGGACCTTTTGGGCGCTGCAGGATTTCAGTCCTTCACGGCGTAGTGTGTTACCAATTGTTTTCTTGGTGACTATGGTCCCAACTGCCTTGAGATCATTGACAATATCCTCCCGTGAAGTTCTGGGCTGATTCCTCACCGTTCTCATGATCATTGAAACTCCACAAGGTGAGATCTTGCATGGAGCCCCAGACCGAGGGAGATTGACAGTTATTTTGTGTTTCTTCCATTCACGAATAATCGCACCAACTGTTGTCACCTTCTCACCTAGCTGCTTGGCGATGGTCTTGTAGCCCATTCCAGCCTTGTGTAGGTCTACAATCTTGTCCCTGACATCCTTGGACAGCTCTTTGGTCTTGGCCATGGTGGAGAGTTTGGAATCTGATTGATTGGTTGCTTCTGTGGACAGGTTGTCTTTTATACAGGTAACAAACTGAGATTAAGAGCACTCCCTTTAAGAGAGTGCTCCTAATCTCAGCTCCTTACCTGTATAAAAGACACCTGAGAGCCAGAAATCGTGCTGATTGATAGGGGATCAAATACATTCTGGATTTTTTTTTGTTGTTATTCTGTCTCTCACCGTTCAAATAAACCTCCCATTAAAATTATAGACTGACCGTTACTTTGTCAGTTGGCAAACGAACAAAATCAGCAGGGGATCAAATAATTTATTTCCCCACTGTATATGAATGAAACTTGGAAAGCTTGGAAGGAAGGGCACTATATTTAGGCAGTACACTACCAGCAAAAAAGGAACGCTGACTTGTTCTTTAATCTTTTACAGAGTGAAGTCATCAAAACAATGACATAACATCAATGTGCACTAATGTTCAAAAGTCTGGGGTTGGTAAGATTTTTTACAAATATTTTTGAAAGAAGTCTTGCATGCTCACCAAGGCTGCATTTATTTGAATAAAAAAAAACAAAACAGTAAATATTGTGAAATATTATTATAATTTAAAATATATGGTTTCCTTTTGAATATATTTTAAAATATAATTTATTAATGATGCAAAACTGAATTTTCAGGATTATCACTCCAGTCTTCAGTGTCACATGATCCTTCAGAAATTATTCTAATATGCAGATTTGTTGTTCAAGAAACATTTTTTATTATTAACAATGTTGAAAACAGTTTTGATGTTAAATATTTTTGTGGAAACCGTTACGCATTTTTTTTCAGGATTTTTGATAAATAGAAAGTTTAAAAGAAAAGCATTTATTTAAAATAGAAATCTTTTGTAACATTAAAATCTTTGACACTACCAATCAATTTAATGCATCCTAGCAGGATTAAATTTCTCATTTATTAAAAAAAAAAAAAAAAATCTTATTGACCCCAAACTTTTGAACGGTACTATAATTACAGGAATTATTATTAGTACAACAGTAAGATGATGGGAAAACAGCAGCAGTAGAGTTCTCTCCTCCAACTTCCTTGGTGAAATTAACGTTTTAGCTTTCATACCTGGTAGGCACGGATGAGGGACTGCACGGCAAGGTGGTCTTCCACTAGTTTTTCCACATTAGGCTGCGCTCCAACCAGTGACTGGGCCTGAACCAGTCCTGAGAGACTCACCCCCAACGGAGGTGGGCTTTGGTAGGCAGAGCCAGGGGGAGTGCCAGCGTTGGCGTTACGGAAGAAGATGTCCCAAGACTGTTGAGAAAGGAGCAAAGAAATCACAGTAGGAGAATAATAACAATACTTCAAGTGCTATGGACAGAATACTTCTGAAAAAAGATTCCTTTTAATTTGTTAAAATACATCCGATGACGTACACAAGTTATTCTGGTTCATAAAGATAAAACAGCTGCCGACTAGCAGTACTGGTGTCTTGCATCATCACACAGGAATCAGAATCATCTACTTTGCTTCATCTTCCAAACTCTCCAATACAGATGGGAACCGTGGTCACATCTGAGTAAACTGTGGGAAGGGGTCAAACCTCAGTACTGCTTTTCTGAGCAACAAAACTTCACTGGATAAGCTGGATGTTCGGTTGCATAACCAAAGACTTTTGATGCAATCATCTGCAATGTTTTAGGTTCATGCAGGGACAGAAAAGAACAGCAATTTGAACCCTAGACCACGTCTGACCTTGTTCTGCTCATGAGGGCTTACTTACCTACATCGGGTCACTGTGATTCAATGACACATCACACAGGACCTCATACTAACCTGATAAATGTCTAATAGGCTTTGAGGAGCTAAAGAGCTCAGTGTGTTAAATTGAGAGAGCCAATCCCGTATCATCTCGCAACAGGGCACAGGAGGGAAGTCTCAACTGTAGTGAAACTGTATTACACACTTCCTTCATAACTTTCCACAAAAATTTAGTTATTTATTTAGGGGTTATGTACTTTCTGCCCAAAATGTCTGTATTTTGTACTTTCATCTCTCACTGCCCATTTGAAGATTCACTTATGCACTTTTTCTGTGGCTCATGACAAGTGAAATACTCCAAAGTCAAAATAAAGCTAATTATAAAAAAAAAAATAAAAAAATAAAAAAAAGTAATATAAATGTGTAAAAATATGTGTAGTAATATATGCATATACAGACAGTACTGGCTGTTCATCTAAAGGTATGCTTAAGTGTGTTGTTCAAAGAAATAAAAAAATAAAAAAGATACAAAACTAAATGAAAGGGTAACAAAGCAAGTTTGACCACTGCACTTAACTTAGCATGTTTCAGTATGATACATTCATTACAGTTTCTCAGAAGACATTTAGTTCCAGTTTGAAAACATCCTGGAAACCACACAAGGGCATGTGAAATGGAAAAGAAAAGTCTTACATAACAGCCCTGCAAAGCTAAGCATACTGTCTGAGAGGGGAAACAAAGTCACAATATGAAGCATGGATGTCCTCAAGCATAACCTTGGAGAGCACAGAAGTTTACTAGACAACCAAATCAGTTCAGTTTAGGGATGCACGATATTTATCGGACAGATAAATTATCGACACCAATATGGGTGAAAATGACGTCATTTTTATTGCTCCGATTAATAAATGAAATCCAATAACTAGATCCCATAAAGTACGCTTGCTGATAAATTAATCAATCAGTCTGATTTATCTGTGATTCATCAGCTTTCCGAGTGCAAGTGACTGCAGCTTTAAACTGACTCTCAGCCTGTGTCGCGCTCATTACGTCATCATCTGTGAACATGTCTTCACCGGTCTGCTGGAAGTTTTTCTCGGTGGCAGAGGAGGACAATGCCATTGCTATTTGCAACGCATGTTCAGCAAGGATTCCGAGAGGAGGAAAAAAGGTGTCAAGTTTAACACAACAAATTTTATATCTCACTTGAAAGGTCGTCATCGCGGCGAAGCTGTATTAAAAGAATATGAAGCAGCCACAGCAGCAGCAGCTACTAGTGCTAAGCCCAAAACACGGAGCATCGATGTCCCCATTCAGCAGGCATTTGAAAATTGTCAAAAGTTTTCCAGAGACAGCGAAAAAGGTTGAATAGATGCATTTCTTTATGCATTTAATACTTGAATATAAATTTGTTGTTAATGAGTTGTTAATTAGGCTACAGATAAACCATAGTTCTGTCATAGTTCTGTTAAACCATTTCTGTTACTAAGTATTGTGGTGCCTTACACAAAAAATAAAAACATTTGAAGAGTCAGGACTGATGTTTGCTTTTATAGTTAGGCCAGAGCTACTAAAATATCAGTTTCATCAATGCATCTTAGATTTTTTATTCTCCTGAGTACACAAACTGCAGATTATATGAAAATGATAATATAAAAATATGAACTTATTGGTTATCGGTATCGGCCATGAAAAGGACTTAATTATCGGTTATCGGTATCAGTTAAAATTTTTCATATCGTGCATCCCTAGTTCAGTTCAAAAAAAGAATCATTCTAACTGCCTTGTGAACTGAATCAAATGATTCATTTCTAAAGATCTGACTCAAAAGTTGACATTTCATTTAGAAAAATCAAGACATTGGTAACTCTTACATGAACCTGTCAAGAAGAATATAGGGCAGATGTCAAGATTTTAGAAAATACCTCATGCAAAATTCATATGGGTGCTTGAATCCTCAAAGAATCATTTTTTTGTGCACCATAAAAGAAATATAGGTTTATATTAAATTGGAAGTAAGTAAATGATGACAGAGTTTTCATTTTGGGTGAACTGCTCTTTCAACACGCAAACAATTACCAATTCACCTTTTTAAAATGAACCTGAAGACCAAAAAGGAAAGTCCTTTGAGAGGTGGAGTAAGTTATTAAGTTGTGAAGAAAGATTATGAAGACAATTTTTTTTTTGTGTAGTGTAACATGCACAGATTAATCTTTCACAATATGAACAGGAATGTGTATTGTGAAAGTAAACGGGGTGAATTTTGATTTCACATGGATTTTATGCATCATAACTTTGGTATAGCAACAATGAAGCCAGGATTTCGTCACAAAATCCTCTACGCTGAGAGCCGGCGTCTTACCTTGTGCACACTCTTTGGGTTCTCCAGCCATGCATAGTACATCTCTTCCACATAGTTGGAGCTCGTCCCATTGAGAAAAGGCTCAGCGGCGACAGGGGCTGCATAACACCTAAAGGGCTGAAACGTACTTAGGGCCCCGGGCGTCACCGCTGTCCTCTGTTGTGAGAAACTTGGAGCGTTCTGAGAGGCTGTGAGCGGCCGTAGCCGTGCAGCGCAAGTCCTTAAGCGATGCATCGCAGTCTTTAAACCAGCTCCACCGCCTCTCCAAACCAACCACGAGAACTAAAGCTCCACGCAGCACTGAATCCAACAGATCCTGGATGTGTTCCTTTAATAAAGGTGCTTGTCCTCCTACTCCTCCACTCAAGGTCTATTCGATTAAAGTCCCAGGAAACTGAAATAAACACCAAATGAAGCATGTCAATAAATAATATGATTTAAATTGTGGCAACTGTAAATGTTTAGGAATGAATAGCATGTATCTGGGCCTGACCTACAGGTCTGTTTTGATCAGAAGTCACGCAAAGAATTCTTCCCAAGCCTGAGACAGTTGCACGTGTGTGCTATCCTTTAATTTTATGATAACGATTGATTATATGTATGTGGAATAACATTTTAAACGCTTAAACACTCTAAATGACATCCATATCTCAAAACAGCCGCATTTCAAGTTCAAACACTGTATAAACAAGACACTTGTACTCAGCTTGCATCAGGGTTGCTGAACCTGTTATGTGTGTACAGTAAATCACTGGATACCAAAACATTGTCGAGCATGATACATGACATTAAACTTTTCAACAGTGTGTGTAAAATCATCAGAAATAATTACGTTTCTTATAGTAATGAATTGCTGATGTCAACTTTTCATGACTATAGGTGCATAGAAAAAGGCTTTTCTTAACGAGATAAAAAAAGAAATAAACAAAGAGCAAAAGAGTAACAAATAAGTTAAAATAAGAGTTTAAAATCTTGGCAGCAGTGAAGGTCTCATGAGTAACGGACCACACCGGCTAGCTTCAGCTAACACGAGCTAATACCAAAACTCTATTAAACCATCAAACGTGCGTTTAAACTGCCCATGCCTCAGGAGAAGATAATACAATAGCACATTATACCGCTTTAACAATAAATACAGCATTAACTGTGTCTAATTATAGAGTTTTCTCCTCAGTACCGGTGGTAAGTTGATGATAGATGCAGAAATGACTCGCTAACACCTCACTGACAGAATCATTAAAATCAAAAGCGCTGCGAAAACATAGATAAAAGCGGTTCAGATACTTACTCTCAGAGCAGGAGATCCTGTATAGTGCAGTTTACTGTCATAAAACACAAGAATTAAAGGGAAAGAGTGAGGTATCAAGAGCGGGACGCGTCTCGTAACCAGATAAATGAGTCGCTCGTTTCTAGGCAGCGCGAGCACCAGCTTCGCGTCACGAGCTCGCATGACGTCAGCCGCACGGCGCGAGCTTTTTTCTGCACATTTTGTGTAAAGATCATTACTTAAATATTTATCTTTATTAGGAAAATTCCATATATATTAAAGAAGTAGCTGGTTCTTAGGAAACCAAATTATATTTTATATATAACTTGATCATTCATTACCATAGTAGGCTACATATTAAGAACCATGGTAATACCATTTTACATAATTACTTTAGGCCTACCGTGTAACCTTCGGAAAAGGTTTTGTGCATCTTATACTGCAATTTTGTTCCTAAAAGAAACATAAATATAGATAAATTAAAGTTTAATATTTCAGTTTCTGGAAGACTTAAGGAAGAATCGTGGATGAGGACAGAATTTTTGACCTTTAAACTCTTGGAAAGATCTATTTTGTCCTTATATTTAGTATTTTATATGCCTTTATATAAGTTTGTGTACGTTTGTAAACTAATATAACATATGCAATCAAAAACCTGTTTATTAATACGTTTTGTATGCACAAGACTGCATGCTTTAACAAGTATAACCATAACTTTTCCTTAATCATGTGCATGTAAACAGCCATTGTTGATTTATCTGGTCAGAGTACTGGACAAACTGTGCAAACAACTGTCTGTACTATGTATTTACACCAGTTTCCGCTGAACACAAACCGCTTTTAGTGACTCGGCACTCAAAAGTACACACAGCTGTGAAATAAATTCACATGCTGTTTTCTCATCTTATCAGCTTTCAGAGGCAGCTGGTCATTCAGATAAAGCCTGGTATGTTTATTAGCAAGATTACTCTGTCAGCAGAACAGCATTTAGTTCAGTATACAGTAGATATATAAACCACCACATGGGTTTTGACAGTCTTTTTTATTGATAATACTGATAACATCTTAATACATTTCCTATAGCACACATAGAGAGAAAAAGAGGGAGAGCACATTGGAAGGACATATATGAATATTAATGAGAAGAATCAGGAGAAACAAAGATTTCATAATGATCTAATTTCTGAATAAAATTCACATCATCCCATTGCAGGATTTGAGATTATATACAAAAAAAAAACAAACAAACAAAAAAAAAACACCTCTGCAAAGTCGGAAGGCTGATCTTCAGAGAAATGTGAAGCCATTAGACTTAAGCAAAAGATTACAAAAGATATTGGAAGAAAATGTGAATACTACAAATAGCAATTGGCTTGATGTTGTAAGAGCAGCAATGTCTTTTGAGAAACACAACACTGATTCTTTTGAGAAACACAACACTGATTCACTCTTTCACATACTGTATGTGTAACACACTCAGACACACACCAGCTTCCCATTATTGGCCTGATTAGATTAGATCAGATCACTCATCACTTCAACTGTTTCAACATACAGGGCATTTTGTTTGGAGAAGAACTCAGTTGATAACAGATTAAACACTCATTTGGTGGTTATTCAATTTATATACATATAGGTTTCATTAACACAATCTGTTAGTGCATTAAAATTGTGTTTCTGTTTTTAAGCAGAAAAGTGAGTGAATTCTTGGAGACCTTGTAACATTACACATTTTTTTCTAACTAGAACACTGTGGTAAAGAGCGCCTCCTAAAGGATTAGACAGCATTTGAGTGAAGCACAATGAAGGTCGTTGATTAAATCACATTGAACAGATATAATTCGAGGTCCCTTTTGTAGACTGGCAGCCAAAGCACGATCCATTCCGTAATTAAAACACATGCATAACGTGACCTAGTGTGACAGCGGCAAACGCTGCGACTGACCCAAGCTAATAAACACATTATTTCACATTTTCTATGGGTGCAACAAACACTGCTCAAACAACAACAAATGCCTTTACAAAAGCATGCCGTACAATCAGAATAGTTGTTTTACCATGATAGTCATCGTCATTATCATCATTTTTAGACAAAAATAGTTATATGCACTTACAAAGCTCAGAAAATAGATAGAATCACCAGCATTCAGTATAAAATAAACAGAATGAAACAAAAAAGTCACCAAAATGTATTGTGAAGTTGAAGTTCATGCAAATAGTTTCCACTTATAAGATAAGTTAACACTATGCAGCGGTAGTTTTTACAAGATATCTATTTGTTGAGCGGTATTATTTTCAATTATTGTCTCCAATACTAAACACACATAAGAAAGAAATAATAACACCGGTTCGTCGACATGCGGACTGCGGTTTGCGGCGGATGTTGTATTTGTCACCATTTTCATAGAGTTTGAAACTCTCATTAAAGTGAACATAAAAGTCACATTTAAGAGTAAAACTCAAGGAAGAGTTCACCTAAAAATGAAATTTTGTTGAAAATGGTCTCTCCCTCAGGCCATCCAAGATGTAGATGAGTTTGTTTTATCATTGGAACAGATTCTGAGAAATTTAGCATTACGTATCTTGCTCATCAGTGGATCCTCTGCAGTGAATGGGTGCCGTCAGAATGAGAGTCCAAACAGCTGATAAAAACTTCACAATAATCCACTAGTAGTAATCCACACCACTCCAGTACATCAGTTAATGTCTTGTGAAACAAAAAGCTATGCATTTGTAAGAAAAAATCCATCAAGACATTTTAATTGATACATTTTTTAACTTTAATCTATTGCTTCTGGCCAAAATACGAGTCCATAATGCATAATAACGCTACCTCCAGTAAGTGAGTCCACCCTCTGTTGTCCTCTCACATCAAAATCCACCGACATATTTGTGCATATTTCACTCCTGATTCAGACGAAATGACTTTTTCACTGGAGAAAACAATATTATGGATTGCTGAAAACAAAGGTAGAAGTTAAAAACGTCTTGATGGATTTGTTAACTGATAGACTGGAATGATGGATTACTTATGGATTGTTGTGATGTTTTTATCAGCTGTTTGGACTCTCATTCTGACGGCACCCATTCACTGCAGAGGGTCCATTGGTAAGCAAGTGATGTGATGCTAAATTCTTCAACTCTGTTCTGATGAAGAAACAAGCTCATCTACATCTTGGATGGCCTGAGGGTGAGTACATTTTCAGCAAAGCTTTATTTTTGGGTGAACTATTCCTTTAAAATCAACATAAAACACACTGAGCAGCTTCAACAAAGGTCATGTGACTTCAGGTAGCAGCCCACATTCAGTAGGAGAGAAATCTTTTGACAGGATGTCAAAAACGAACAGTACCAGTTGTCAGGAAGCCCCCTAATCAATCCACATAAGACTGTCTTCCAGTTCCGCTAGACAGAAAGACAACACTTATAAACACATCCTTACAAATCCACCGGAAATTCTCGCTCTATGCGTTATGGCTTTCAACACTTTGATATAGTGACGATGCTTTCACATTCAGGATATCAGTGCCATTGTATTGTAAAACCACACATAAACACATGTACACGCACGCACACTCACACACTTAAAAAAAAAAAAAAAAAAAACACAAAGAACAAAATCATCTTAATTACACCACATAAATTACATATAAAAAGTTCCTGCGTGTACAGAACAAAAAGAAAACAAAGAATGATAGCTGTAGGTGCCTGAGTCGAGGTGATCACAATGTTCCTGTGACGAAGGTAGAAACACATTAAAATTCACAGGTTTCTGATCACCGTGGGATCCAGAATGGCTATTTAAATCTCAAACACACTTAGCCAGCGAACAGCGGTAAATTAGCTGCTGCTTTACAATAAAGGCCCTTAAAAACAACATGCTGTACTCTCTCCAAACATCCTACAAGATCCCTTGAGAAAAAGAAGACAAGCTTAAACAGACATTCCTAGTCTCACAGACCACCAAAACTCACATAAAACCAGATCAGCATTGATTGTCAATAAGAAGGACACATCAGCTGCTGGTCATCAAGGGCCAATACATGAGATTATTCTCCAATTTAGAGACGAACAGCTCTTTTTGAAGGAAATTCAACTTGGCAACCTGCAGATATATACGAGGCGAATCTCAATGATGTCAGCTGCCTCCAAGAGATCTGATTGGTGACCTGATAATACAAACACTGATCACGGTGACAGAAAATCTGCTCGCCACCATATTCGTGAGAACATTATGAGTTTTGAATCTTAAAATCATGTGTGTGCTGCTGCTTTATTTTTAACAGCGAGCCGTGAACTTGAACATATACAGCGCTGCCGAAATAGACTTCAGATTACATGAACACCAAAAAAAAAAAAAAAAAAATTCTTTAAATCCATGCTTAAAAAAAGAGAAAAAATAAGTGTTTTAAAACAAAACATCAGTAATTTGACCATCAAATATACAATCTCAAGAACAACAGCAATACTTAGAATCCTGACGGAAGTAATAATCATATATAATCAATAGTAGTAACAATAACAATAAATACAATAATAATAATAATAATGATATTTTTATTAAAACATGATCTACTGTATTTGGGAGTACCTGGGCACAGGGGGCATAAGGCCAGTGAAGACAAGCGCAAAGGACCGTGGATAAGAAGGCAATCGTGCGGGTTATTAGAAATCTAGACGGGAACCTGGAGTCTATGATCGCTCTCCATGATTAATATATGCAGTGCTGCTCTTGCGTCGGTGGTGAGTCTTGGCATAAAGACGTTCGGTCGGTCAGTCGGGAGCGTGCTGGGTGGAGTCGGAGGTGAGGGTGGTTCTGGACGCTGTGTTGAGAGAAGCCCAGTAGGTAGAGAGATAACTGTCGGTTTGCATGCAGGGGAGGACAGCTGTGTCCAGCGTTGGAAGGCTGGAAGGTTCGGAGCGCTCCGACGCTGGACCTCTGCTGCCGTCCTATCAGTCCTCCCTGTCCTTCACCTCCGTGAAGGGCACTCGCATCTAATGTATCGGTTGCAGGGCCGCTCTGAAATACAAAAACACAGAAACGCAGTTTTTAATAAGCTCTCACTGAATGTTCTAAATATATATAAAATAAAACATACATATATTTAAAAATATTAAAAACAAAAACTAAAAAAACTATTTAAACATTATTTTTTTGTTTTTATGAATGTTTATTAATTATATAAATTATTCTTATATAATTAATATTAATTTATTTAAATAATTTATTTTAATTAATATAAATTACCTTATACAAGGATTTTTTTGTATAAAATTATAATACTGTTCAAAAGATTGAGGACAGTAATATTTTTTAATGTTTTTGCAAGACTTTCTTTTTGAAAGTTTCTTATGCTCTTATTTTAGTATAACTGAAATATTATTATAGTTTTTATTAATATTTTTAATTCATTTTTATTTTAGTTAAAATTTTAGTAATTGTTTTTTTGTCTTTTTTTTAAATATATATTTTTATATATTTTTATTTCCGTTTTAGTTATTTTAGTACATCAAGTTAAACTAAATGAAAATGAGAAATGTTGCCTTGACAATAAGCTGAGATCAAATAAGCTTATGTTTTTTATATTTTATTTTATTTCAGTTAATGTGTATTTTATTTCAGGTAACGAAAACATTTTTTTATGGTTTCCGTTTCAGTTAACTATAATAACCCTGCTTATGCTTCGCATCGGTTTCATAAATATACAGCAAAAACAGTAATCTTAAGAAATATTATTACAAATTTAAAGAAATGTTTTCTATTTGATTATATTTTAAAATATAATTTACTCCTGTATGGCAAAGGTGAACTGTAACAGTATTTAGTAAATGTCTAATGCGTCTTTGCTGAATAATAAAAAAAACAATTTCTCTCGATGAAATCTTAATGATTATAATATTAATATTTTATATTTGTTTTTATATTTGTTTTTAATTTATGTATTTAACTATGTGCAATCTTGATACAGATTTACACTTTCTGAAGAAAATGTGCATCAGTACTCTCATTCACAATGCTAGGGTGTTACTGCAAGTCAAAAGGGCCCACCCTTAAATTTCTCTATATTCTGGTGTCTAAATCTGTCCAGAATCCATTTTGACAACAACCAAACTCTACTGTAAAACAGATTTGAATCCACACCAAAAGCTCCAGTGTGAAAACAAAAGTAAAAATGTACAAATCCAAAGCGTCACCTTCACTGGAGAGGGGCAGCCGGAGCACCGGAGCAGTGGAAATGAACATTCTGCCATTTGGAGTCCCGACGGTGCCACACGCGAGTCTCCTCCGACTGGCTGCTGCGCGGCCGGCCCTGCCCATCCACAAACTGAGTGAGGCGGATGTAGGCAATGCAGGCGGCGTCTTCTCCGATCAGGTGCACGTGAGGGTTCAGGATGGTGGTGTGGATGGGCTTGCTGTTCTTAGAAAGCACTGCAGAGAAACACACACACGGAGAAAGATCATGTGCATGGTGCTGCTGGCATTTCCTGTGATTTGTAAGACACATAAATGATTGTCTTTTTTGCTTGAACACACTTACAGTTCTCAAAGTAGAATCTATGGAAGTCCATTCCCTCAACCAGGTTCCCCAAAGCCTCGGGTTCAAAGGATGTCAATCCAGGGTCACAGATTTTCCTGTTACAACGATGCCATTGTGTATTATTATTCAGGTAGCTGCTATAAACATGGATAGTTTCATTCATCTTACTCTTAATTAAACACTTGCTCCATTATGTGAGCAGAACTGACTGTAGAAGAAGACAGTTTGCACTAATGGCCACTATAGTGCTCTTATATAGTATGTGTTGGGCCAAAGTGGTTTGTGTCTGAAAGAAAGCATAACATAACATTGTGTCTGTAACATACGCATAGGCGTCAAAGTCCCCATTATTGATGGCTTCTATCAGCTGCTCTGTGATCTTGATGATTTCCTGTTTGCGTGCTGGAGGAGAAAACATGGACACAGGTGAATACCCATGTACAGTTCATGCTAAGTAGTCCCACCTTAGTTTCATATTTTTGTTTTCACTCAAAATTATGATTAAAAAAAAAAAAAAAAAAAAAAAGTAAATACTTTTTACTTCAGATACTGGAATATTTTAATCTTTACATTAAAAGACATGTGAATTAAAGACCCAATAAATTCAAACTGCTTAAAATGGACTAAAAAATAAATAAATACATGAATAAAATAAAAATGGACAATATATCACAGCCTTTATTACCCTGTTAAGTTTTAATTAAAAATTAAATTTTTTAAATTAATCTTTTATGCTGCATTTATTTAATCAAAAATACAGTAAAATGGTAATATTGTGAAATATTATTACAATTTAAAATAACTGTTTTCTATTTTAAAGCAATTCAAAATGTATTCCTGTGATGCAAAGCTGAATTTTCAGCATCATTACTCCAGTTTTCAGTGTCACATGATCCTTCAGAAATCATTCTAACATGCTGATGTGCTGCTTCATATTTTTGTGCAAGTCATGATACATCTTTTTTTCAGGATTCTTTGATAGATTGAAAGTTCAATGCATTTAATGCATCCTTGCTGAACAAAAGGATTAATTTCCTTTAAAATCTTACTAATAACAAACAGCAGTTTTTAGCAGTAGTGAATGTTCCACCCCAGCTTCCTGTCTCAACAGGAAATACATCAGCACAGGAAAGAAAATTGTGCATTCATGGATTCTTTAAAACTATAGACTGACAGAGCCAAAGCTAGGCTAACTGTTCCTCTTTGCTGTACATGACATGAACAGACAGATGTCAACCTTAACCAAGAGTTAATGCTCTGAAACACAGGCAGAGGTCAGAAAGGTCACACCCTCCTGACTCCAGACCTGAGAGGTTGAGAGAGATTTAACACACACCATCTCTGCTGTGGACTTACCTAGTTTCTCAGTCATGATCTTCAGTCTAGACCTTCAACCATTCATCCTCAATACTCTGACTAAACTCTCTCTCCTGATGAAGTTTGTATGCTCACACATGCACAGACTCACAAAAACACTGTCTTCATCTAATCCACATCTCCACCACTTTCCTCTTCCTCGTCTTCTTCTGTCTTTTCTTTGTTAACTGCATGGAGCTAGTTGAGCTATTCCTGGATCCTTAGATACGGCTTACTTCTCGTTTCCTCACCCTCTCTCACTCCCTCCCTTCACGGCTTCCTGCTCCACTTTAGAGGAGCTTAGTGGCCCCGACACGTCCTTCAGTTTCTCCTTGTCAATCTGACTCCGCAGGCCTGATCTAAAGTCTCTGACTGTGGCTTCAGCTTTGATAAACACCCCACTTCCTTCAAGCGGATATGTATGGAAGTGCATCACAGTTCTGTCACAAACCAGACTGCGTAAATGTCACTTCAGATGCTTAAATGCTAGGTTTTTATCAGGGAAAACTGCCTCCTGCTACTTCCGAATGTCATATGTTGGTTACAGGGTTGATGGGAATTCAGCTGCATACTGTTAAGGGCCTGATATACTCATGAAGAAGTTCTTTTTCATCCCTCGCTTAGCGGTAAAAAGATGTTTTAAATAACCGAGCAGCGGTATACTGTCCGAAGCCACAAACACTGCTGGGAACGGCGTTTAAATGAATATGAATATGCTGTGCACTCTCCTCTCAATAACAAAATAAACAACAAAAATGACAAGCATTTGATCATAGTAATGTGGATATGTTTGTACCAGATCTGCAATTCGCCAGTCTAGTCACATCACGTTTATTTATACAGCCCTTTATACGAGTGGTCAGCTGATATATCAGCCGATATTTGGAATTTTTAATTATCGGCATGGGCCAAAAAGTTTCCAAAGCATAATTTTATTTTAACATTGACGGGACTTTTATTTTGACACCACTGAGAATGTCAGCATCTGAGCCAAAGGCACGTCATGTCATGCAGCGGCCATCTTTGAAACGCCTCTTGGCCATGCAAGTGCAGCTCATATCTCTTTGAACGGGGAAACATCAAATTCTCCAAAACTGTTCACCAAGCTTACGATTAAATTTTATATTTGAAATCACCAATGAAATCTGACAACAACTGTATCATAAATGTTGTTTATTTTGTTAAATGGCGTTAAAAAAAACCCTTAAAAGCTTTCAGGCTAGATCGGCCATTCTTTATACAAAGAATTGTAGCGTTTCTGTTTCTATTGTTAGTATTAATAGCAGTAGTCATCTAAACAGAAATTTATTTTACAGATGTATTTTCATATTTAATCATTTTCAAATGATGTAAAATAAACAAATTTAATTTCAGCAGTTATGCATGTGCTTTTAATATATTTACATTTTATTTTTACAGTGCATAGGACTTTTATTTTGACATCACTAAGAACTTCAGCATCTGTCAGTTCCTATTCAGAGTTCCAAATGATGTCAAATAAATATAAATTTGATTTCCACAATTATGCATGTGCTTTTACAATCTTTGAATTAAATAGTGATATAATTTTTTTTTTTTTTTTATATCGGCCACCCTGCTCTCTAAGATATCGGCATGTGCATCAGCAATCAAAAAATCCTTATCTGTCGACCAATGCTTCATACAACAGTATCTGTAAAGCAGCTTTACAGTATTACACATGAAAAAAACAGTGTCAGTGCCACTTTAAATTAGCACTGCAGAATTTCAATTTCTACTATGAAGCAGCTCAACAGTGTTCAAGTTTTTAATTGCATATGACCTCAACGGACTGAACAGAAGAGATGAACCAGAGAAGATTTCCACGTCAAAGAAGGCAGAGCCACAAAGCCACACTAACATATTACATAATAGCTCTGGACCAGTGGTAGTTGAAATTGGTTTGCCAGCCAGAGCAAGATGTTTTGAACTTCCAGACAACTCCATACAAACTTTGCTTGAATTGATGCTACACCAGTTCATTTTTCAATTTCGTTTGAAGTATATCAGGGCCTTTAAAGTGCAATGTGGACCTTACGCTATAAGCACACACACTATATACTCACTCTGTGCAGACACAGAGGGGGGCGGGGTCGGGGGGGAAGAGGTTTGGGGAGGGGGGACTGAGGTTCGAGAGGAAGGCGACTCCGTCTGAGGTTGCGGGACAGGTACACGGCCCACACTGCTCACCAGATCTGTGAACCGGCCTGAGCGGATTGGGAAAGGGAGGAATGCATTGACTCACCATGAGAGACAGAGACAACATGTGAAGAGATGAAAAGGCAGTAACATCAGACAAATAACAAGATGCATGAGGCAGTCGTTTCTGACTGAACAGAATATGCATCAATAACAAGGGTCAACGGTCAACACTTGGGCCAACAGACGGTACACGAACAGGGTCCAACATTAAAAGTGCATGTTTTCTCTGTTAAACACCTAAGGAAATGAGTAATACTGTACATCATATACATTCACATTATAATTTTAACAGTGGCCTAGAAACAGTTTTAATAGACATGGAGGGGGTCGACTCATGGGGCTTGACATGTTAATATCATACATTATGACTACCTGAATACTATTCACATTATCTTAATAAATAATAATTTACTTCATCTTAACAACTAACTTAATAACCCTGTTACTGGAAACCGACAGCTTAAAAATTTCTTTATTAATAAATTACTTTAGTACTTAATCAATTGAATATTATTTTATTATTATTTAATGTATATTATTATATTTACTATTTAATATTACTTATTAAATTAACAATTAGAATAATTATTACCAAGCTAAATTATTTAATAAGTTAATACATTTAAATACTAGATTATTAATTAAATCATTAAAATAAATAACTAATTATTACAAAGTAATTACTTTAATGACAAACCATATTTCAAGACATTATTAAATTATTTTAGTTAAAAATTAAATGTAAAACTCAATTATGAATTTAAAACTGAATTATGAAATTAATCATCAAGTTGATTAAAATACATTAATGATTTATTATTACTTATTAAATTAAGTTACATTAATACTTTAAAGTATAAAAAATTATTCTATAAAATATATATTATTCAATTTAAAATTAATTAAAACAGTATTATTATTATTATTAAATTTAAATTAACAACTACAAATTAATGGAAAAAAACATTTTAGCAAATTATTTTAATTATTAAATTACTTTGTTTAATACTTAATTGAATTAATTTAAGAATTAAATTAATAATTATTTTAAAAGATTATTATTAATTATGAAAAATATTCTAATTAATTAAAATGGATAACTATTATTACAATTATTATTAAATAACTAAGTTAACTAATAATTATTAATTCATTATTAAAAAATTAATCACTTGAATGACAAAAAAAAAAACAATAAAACTACATAATGCACTATAGCCAAAAACATTCATGGACCCTGTGCATGAGCGTCTGTGCTTAGGTCTGCAGGGGGCGCTATACTCACTCTGCATGATGGGGGTCTGTGGAGGGGATTGTGTGGAGTGGGCAGCTGCTTCACTATCAGGCACGGCCGAGGGTCCCGAGCCCCTACGGGCGCAGCCCAGGATGTCAGTCAGCTTGGTGGCTGTTTACACATGAGGGTAATGATGACCAATGGAAGGTGGGAACAAGATGACAGAGACTCATCCAAACTCATGCATCTCTAAGCGGTGTGTGTGCATGCCATTCCACTTGCTGTCTCAGGGGGGCAGCGCACGCAATAAGAGCAGAGAAATGATCAGCAAGAGAAAGAGGGTTGTTTTTAGATTAGCTTGTTAGCTTTTTAATATAATTCGCCTCAAGAAGAGCAAAATTCATAAGAAGCTGGTTATTTTTCAGGGACTTGCTGAAGTTAGATGCTGTGCAAACCAGCCAGGCCAAACCAAACGAGTGCAGACCAGACTTACAGAAGATGGCGGGGGCGGAGCCCGGAGGTGATTGGCTGACTTCAGAGGGGGCTTTTACTGAACTGCTATCTAGGCTTTTCCCTATTGAGCGGGAAGGAAAAGGTGGGAAGGGATTGGAAAGATGAGACTGAGAAATGAGAATGTGCAAAGATGGAACACGGCATACCATTTAACCTACTATTGAGGCTGAGCCAGTTACATGGAAGGTGACAAATTGTCCCGCCCACTTCTGAACACGACATTTCCACACAACGAAAAATAGTGCAATGTAGGGCTGTGAATCTTTGGGTAGACAGCGAATCGATTCGATTCACGATTCATAGGTTTTCGATTCAATTCAAGAACGATTTTTGCAAATTCAAAACAATTCGATTCAATTCACAATTAAATTTGATTCGATTCGATTAACGATTTGACTCTGCATTCTTTCAGTGCATTCACAGGATTATGTAAATGCTTCCCCTAAATTCTTTAAATGCTTAGTCAGAGGGTAAATTACACAAAAGCCTTTATGGTTAGAGAACCATAGGTTAGAGAAAAAAACACTTTTGTCCATTGTTAAATGCTAGTTTAATGATGCTATGGTGTGACATGGCATATGTAGAAATTTATGTACGCCAAGATTTAAAAAAAAAAGAGCTTTAAAAGTATTATGTATAGGCTAACATTTTGTCACACCAGGTGTGTAGCCATCATTTCAGAAGTGACAGAAATGTCAAAAACAATAATTTTATGTATGTATTATTTTTTATTTATTTTTATTTTTTTTACAAGAATTCTTTTCTTATCTCTTACTTTGAATTTGCTATAAATAAGTCAAATACACTGCTGGACAATAATAAATAATTTGTAATCTATAATTTTTTCCTAATGGCAATTTCATGATTGTTTTATATACTACAAACAATTATTTCAATTTCCTGCACAGAATAAGGTAGAAAACTTTATCGTTTCTGTACTGTAATAAATGATATGTCAATTAGCACTGCATCATTCATGAATTTTATTTATTTATTGTGTTTAATGTCTTAATGTTTCACCAGTTCATTTTATTCAGCTTAGCTGCAGCTGCCTTTGTCCATATTAGGCATTTCCTGGCACGTCTTAAGTTCTACAAGCCAAGATCACTTATATTTCAGTGCAAAAATTTCTTTATCTCATTTTCATAAAATAAAATGCTATGTATTTAACTTTTCCTCTCCATCGGTGAATGATGATTCTGAAAGAAAAAGTGCCCAATGTCTGTTTCCTATAGCAACGAATGCTACTTGTGCATCTGATTAACAGATAAACCTTGCGCTCTTATTTCAAGGTTGTTGTTAATACTGTGGTTATTTTAACAGTTTTCTTCATACATTCGTTTCAACGACATTGTGAAAACACATTAATCATTCAATGGAACTGTGCGTATGCTTTAGACACTTACATTTTTGCTCCATCCATGCAATAAATGCGCAGCCTTCGACTGCTCAGGTAATGTCGACGTTATGACCGAGAGCCATTGAAAAACTACAGAAAACTAAACTACTTCACTTTAGCAGAACTGGCCACGAGTACTAAGGAGAGATCACACATGAGCTGCTCAAAAAATGTGTCCGTGAGACGAACGGGGCGCGAGCGCAATCCTGTGACAGGCAGTATAGTGGAGCACGTGAAGGAGAGATGTGAGGCACGAACGCTGTTCAAGGTCTCCATTAATTCGTGCTTGTAGTAATTTAATGTGTATATATTTTGAAAGCATTGAATCGCTATAGAAATTCGATTCTTAGCGTTTTAAATCGATTACTGTCCGAAACCGACGATTCACGATTCAAAAATCCATGTTTCAAGATCGATGCATATGCATCGTCAGGGTTTGTAATCGATGCATCGAGAAAACGAGTGAATCGTTACACCCCTAGTGCAAGGCGAACCTACATTTACCCGTGTGAATAAAACACACATACGCAAAGCCTTAGCCCACATCTCTCACATTTCCAGTGTTCCTACAGATAAAAATACAATGAAGGTGTCCTGAAACACACGTCCCAGAAGAGCAGGATGGCAGAGAGCAGAATTAAGCCAAAACTTCTTATGAAACTTACAAACTCAGAGGAAGTCAAAAGGCCACAACGTCACAACAGTAGCAGACGCAAAATACATTTTGGTACAATTAAAAGCTTCAGATTTTTCATTTATGGATAGTTCAGGCTTCAAAAAATGATTTATCAAAGTTCAAAAATGAGGTAATGTGAGCAAACCTGTGACTGCAGGAAATAGCGTACTTTAAAGTTACACATAAAAATAAATTTAATTTTAAATATATAAATAACAATTGAAAATAATATAAATATTTATTTAATAATAAAATATTTTATTTTAAATTAGCGAGTTTTTTTTAAATATTACTATTATTTTCATAGTAAATAATAGTAACTTCCAATATGCAATACACGCTACTGTTCAAAAGTTTGGGGTTGGTAAGATTTTTAATGTTTTTAAAGAAGTCTCTTATGATCTTATATTATGAAATATTATTACAATTTAAAATAGCAGTTTCCTATTTGAATATATTTTAATATATACTTTATTCCTCTCATGTAAAGCTGAATTTTCAGCATCATTACTCCAGTCTTCAGTCTCACATGATCCTTCAGAAATCAATCTAATATGCTGATCTACTGCTCAAAAACATTTCTTATTATTATAAATGCTGAAAACACCTTAATATTTTTGTGGAAACTGATCAATTTTCTTTAAGGATTCTGTGATGAATAGAAAGTTCAAAATAACTAATCCTTTGTAATATTATAAATTATTTTTCAGTCACTTTTCATCAATTTAATGCATCCTTGCTGAATAAAAGCATTCATTTCTTTTAAAAAGATCTTACTGACATCAAACCTTTGAACAATACTGTATTTCTGAGCGAAACAGGAGGTTGAAGAAAAAAAAAGTATTTGACTTAATTGTATCCATCAGGAACTGACTGGATTGTGAAAAGTGTCTTTATAGAGCTGGGTGATGTTTTCAGAAACGGAAAGCTCTTGGTAAAATCATATTGTTTTAATAAAATGCAACAAAAACAGATGCCTCTCACCTTTGACGTCTTCATCCTCAATGGTGGTGTTGCTGCTGTCTGAAGATTCCTGCAGGACAGACCAAAGCAATCAGTGTCCGACCTCACACCTTCACTCACACACACACACACACACACACCAACAAAACAATTAATCAACAAACAGCAACTAACTCCAATAAAGCACAACCAGTACTACCACTGAGATGAATGGAATAATCATCACCACAAATGCAGTCATACACATTACACCTGTAGTGAATGACTCTGCCAACAGCAGTGTAGACAGTCGAGAAGGTTTTATCTCAGGCCCAGCCACCTGGTGAGGCTGTAACACAGGCATTCAATGAAACCCAGCTCTTGTGTTGTGCATCTCCACGTCTCTTTCCCAGATGGCAGGATTGAGAACGCAGCTGCAGCCGCCTGCACCCTCCCCTCTGCATATGCATGTAACCACCCACCCACACACACGCATTTAATAGCTCTCATTTAGCTTCTGACGTATTACAAATGCAAATGACCGAACCCCCGTCTGCTCGTATTTCTCTCGATGGGTTCCCGTGGGCGAGTTTTCGGCCCACCGCAGGCACCATGAGGGTCTGAGCCGCAGGCAAACGGACTGTCAGACTTCAGCCAGCTGTGGCCATGCATATGGGACGGGAGGCCAGAGAGGCAGAGCATTATGGAGAGAGGATAGGACACTTTTTTTGGTAAAACTGAGAACGTGTGATTGGATGAGTCTGGGCTACGGGTTAACAGCCATCTTATTTTAGTATCATTAGATACTACTAAAGTTTTTATTTTTATATTTTCAGTTTTTATTTTAATTTCAGTTAAATTTTTGTTTCTGTCATTTTTAGTAGGCTTTTTTAAATATTTATGTCTAAATTGTATTTATTGATTTTTATTTCAGTTTTAGGTTATTTAGGTACAGTAAATTAAAAAGAGAAACGCTGCCTTGATAACTAGCTGAAATATAGTTTTTTTATATTTTATTTTATTTTATGTAATGTTTATTTTATTTCAAGTAACAAAAATGTTTTTAGTGGTTTTTTATTATTTTAGTTTCATTTTAAGTTTCAGTTAATTATAATAACCTTTTGTTAAATATAATCATTTTATTTAGCAATGACAATAGCAAAATAATATTTTTTAATTAATAATGACTCTTTATCACACCCTTGAAGTCAACATGTAATAATAATTAAAAAAATCTAACTATTTGATGGAATTAAAACAACTTTCCTTTTTGGCAGACTTCATGATCAGATGCTTTTATGCAAAGCAAATTACCTTGCATATAGGGTACACATTTTTTACCATTTTATTATTCTCAGACAAGCTATGGTTAGTTTCAAACACAACTGAATGAAAATTATCCAAAAATATGTTTTTGTTTTTTTTTATCATGTTATGACATAATTCAACAATTTCTTTAAAAGAAAGCAGCAGATAAAATGCTTTGCAATGTAAAAAAAAAAGTCATTTAAACCACATTAGAACAACATTCAATCAATTTTGACCACTTTAAGAGTATTTCACAACTCACCAGTGTACATTACTGTTCAAAAGTTTGGGGTCAGGACGCCTTTTTTTTTTTTTTAAAAGAAATAAATACTTTTATTCAGCAAGGTTGCATTAAATGATCAAAAGTGACAATATTATAATGTTACAAAATATTTATATTTCAAATAAATGCTTTCTGTTAATCAAAGAAAAAAAAACATTTTGCACAAAAATGTTAAGCATTGCAATTGTTTTCAGCATTGATAATATTAAGCAAATCAGCATATTAGAATGATTTCTGAAGGATCATGTGACTGAAGACTGGAGTAATGATGCTGAAAATTCAGCTTTGGATCACAGCAATAAATGGCAATATACTCAAAAACAGTTGTTTTAAATTGTAATAATATTTCTTAATTTTACTCTTTTTACGGTGTATTTTTTGAATAATTAAAAGTAGCTTTGATGGGCACAAAAGACTTTACAAAAACAAACAAACAAAAAAAAAAATCTTACCAACCTCAAACCTTTGAAAAGTAATGTAATTTTTAAAAAATTTTTTCCCATGCTGAAGTTGAACTAATTTTTGCTGAAAACCGTGTGTATTGACTAACAAGAGTCAAAGAACACTCTGTTTCATTGTTTTACCTGAAACAATTAACACTGAACACCGTACTAAACACCACACTCTTACCCGAACACTTTCCCATCCTAATGCGACTGCACGCTCACTCACAAGCCCAAAACACCCTCGCTCGCACCACAGAATAAAGAGACTGGCAACAGACGACAGAAGCAGAGAGAGGAGGAGAGGAAGGTGGAGGATGAAAGAGAAGAGAATGGGGAGGGAGATCTACCTTGATCCCATCCACTGGGTTATGGATAACAGTGGTCTGAGGCTCCTAAAGAGAAAGAGAAAGAAGAGGAAGTGGAGGAGACAGTGAGAGAGAGAGAGAGAGAGAGAGAGAGAGAGAGAGAGAGAGAGAGAGAGAGAAGAAAAAAAAGAGGAGCAAAATGTGATGGAGGTGAGAGATGGCAAGAATAAAACAAGTGTTAGCAAAAAAAGACGAGATGGAGAGAGAGCAGTCTCAGTTAGAGTGAGAGAGAGAGAGAGAGAAAGAGAGGAAGAGGAAGTGGATGGAGGTTATTAGTCGCTCTGGTTAAAGGCAGAGGACAGCCGAAGGTCAAAGCCTAACATCTGAAGCCAGTCCAGAGATGTGAACGCATCTAATCCCAGAAAAAACACTGCAAATGTTCAACTTTTTAAGAACTTTTGAATGCTAAGCACTTTCATTTAAAAACAAAATCCATAGAAATCACAAAGCTATTGTTTCAGGGTAAAATAAGCTTGAAGGACTGTGAAATGTGCTTAACAAAATGTGATTATCTCTATCAGAATATCAAAATAGTTCTTACTAACGATGTATCATCACAACAATGATACTTAAGTTTTTCAGGAGAAGTTTTGCTCATTAAACAATATAAAATGTTGAAAACCTGCAGCTGAAACATCTATAATGGTCCAAAAATGTAACTGGACACTCAAGTCACACTTAAAAATATGTCTGAATATCATTACATTAGATCAGGGTTTCCCAAATTGGGGTTTCATGAGGGAACTTTGTGAGCAGATGAAAAGCTAATCAATTAAATCACAAAAATGTAAAATTAAAACTTTTCTAAAAATAAAAACAAATCAAAATAAATTACATGCTAAAAAAAGCTGTAATATAATATAATATAATAATTTGTTTACCTGCATATCATGTGACTATTTATTGACTTTTTGAGATTTTTTATTGAAAGTTTATTGAGTTATTTATTGAGTTTTATCGAGTTATTGAAATATTATCTTTAAATGTCAGGGTAGATATCAAGTAAATATTTTAGATCAGCTGGCAAATAGTTTGGGAATCCCTGCATGTAAAGTAAAAAATAAACTAAAATTAAATTAAATTAAATTAAATTAAATTAAAATAATAAAATAATTTAAAAAAAATCAGCACAAGCACACTAAGCAAAATGTTTTACAAAAAAAAATAAAATAAATTTTAAAAAAAACTTAAGTTTGAAATTATGATGTTTTCAGATGCCATTTTCTTTTCATATTTTGCAGACATTTTTAAATGTGACTCGAGTTGCCAAATGCTTTTTGGGTCACTGTATCTGTCAAAAAACAATGCATTTGTGAGGTTCTGAATAGTAAAAAAAAAAAACAATAAGATATCTGTATTTTATTCGATGATATTGTACTGATTACATCACACTGGATTTATTAAAATAGAAATAATGAAACTAAATGTCTATACATCAGACTTTACAGCATTAGGTCATGTAAAAAGAAGTAAAACTGCACAGAGACGTACACACAAATACATATATTTAATGTAACATTATAACGGTCATAATGAGAGTCAAAAATAATTGAAACACAAAGAGCCAACATCTTAGTTTGGTTGTTCTGCCATTGATCCAAACAATGAAAAACACAACGTTCATGCACACACTCAGCACACATCTTTGTGAAAACATGAAGCTAACTGACGCTCGAAGCATCAAAATTCTCCAAATCTGGATTATAAAACTCATCGATCATAACATTAACATTGTTTCGATGACAAAGATGAAGATGCGCTTGGATTCAAGTCTGTGACAGACACACAGCGTCTACGACAGGTGGCCCGAGACGCGGCAGACGCTGACACAGACAGACATGTGTGAGACAGGAGAAGGAAGCCAAAGCGACAGACGAGTCGGACGAGAAGATGGAGCGAGAGAGAACAGAGAGGAACAAGGAGGTAAATACCAGAGCAGGAGAAGGGACGTTTCCTTTGGGACTGGTGACTATGCTGTTTTTGGCACTGTTTGACTGTGGCTGTGCAGAACACAAAACAGTGTTAAAGAGTGTCAGTGGGTGTTTACAGGTGAGAAAAGAGAAATACAGAGAGAGAGCAGGGTGATAATGTGAGGATTGTGTTTTATGTTTGAGTTCAACACTGGTTTAAAAACACAAAGCTGATGGTCTTGGAGATTCACTGAGTGACACATCATTTGTTCAAATACATTTGGGTGAATCTCATGAACCTGTGAAGTACATTTCCATGTCGACGTCACATTTCACCATGGAATTAAAAAGAAAAACAAGAAATTTTGAGAAAATTAAGCTTTTTTGGCACCAATTTAGCACATATCCCAAAATATTTCTGAATATCTTATGTATCTGGATGTTTTCAGTTTTTAAATTATTTATTTATTAATTTAATTATTAATATGATTAAATAATTGATTCATTAATTATTAATTTTACAACAGATAAAACAACAGATGGAACAACAGACAGATAAAACAATCAATAGAAAGATAAAAAAACAACAGATAGATGGAAAGATAGATATTAATAATGTTTAATAAATAATGTAATTTATTTATTAATTATTAATTAAATAATGTAGTTAATTAAGTAGCAGATGCATTTATTATTTATTTTAATACATTTTTTGTTATTTTTAAATGGTGATTATTTGATTCTCATTAAAAAAAATTACAAATTATATGTATGCTGTAAAAATAATAATTAATTACCATGGTGTATAAATACTTCATAATTTATATTCTATTGCATTATAGTATTGATTAGTTGTTGTTTTTTGTTGCATTAACACAACTGAAAAATAATGTTGGGAAAATGTGCATAATTGCCATGAAAACATTTTTACAATGCAATAATATATTGTTGGTTGTCTTCATTTGACATCTATTCGTTTCTTTAAACAATGCAACCTTTTTTTTTTTTTTTTAATTTTGACATGAAATGTGACCAGGGCAAGGTCTTTATTTTTTTAGATTCGCTCTTTTAACATGTACCCCCGGTTTCACAGACAAGGCTTAAGCCTAGTCCTAGACTAAAATGTAAGTCTTAGCTGTTTCAATTGAAAGAAGCTTGCAATGACTGGTCTTAAAATATATCAGAGCCTTTGTTTTGTCTCAAGATGCACACCAGTAATGTTTTTTCCTAAGCATGTTTATAAAAATTACTTAAATGTCCTAATTGAACTATGGCCTAATCCTGACTTAGTCTAAACCCTGTCTGTGAAACCAGGCCGTAACATTTTTAGAAATAATTTTAATGTATCACAAAGCACTGCTGGAAAATCCAGTTAAAACCAGTTTCTGATAGCTGGTTTTACATGGTTTCTATGTGGTCCAGGCTGGTCATTTGCTGGTTCAGATAGTTAGTATAAAGTTGACTTGGTAGGTTGTGTTGAGCTAGTTCACCCTTGACCATCAAAAAAAACTGCTTTTCCAGATTAAGATGCTATGTTCCCCCCCCCCCAGCAGGCTGAATAAAAGGAATCAAAATGAAATAAATAAATAAATAAATAAATAAGCAAACAGAATTAAGCAAACAGTTCAGAAAACCTGTGCTTGGTCCATTGTTTTCTTAGAGAAAGTTGCAGTAGGAAAGCAGAACTAGAGGAGAGTCCTAATGGATCCACAGGAAGTACAATCACAGACAACAGCAAACAGAGACAGACACATGGAAGCAACAACAAAAAGCCAAACACACAAGACATTCTGCGTCACAGTCTAAAACAAACACATCGACGGTCAACACTGACTCGCTACAACCCTACAATAACATCAACCTAAAAACACTACGACCCTCACCTGCATCTGAGGAGTCATTTAAAGCCATCTGACCCTTAAATCAACTGCTTGACATTTGAGCAAGAGAAGAATCAATACAGATCATTACAGAGGAAGAGTAGATTTATTTGACATTGTGCATTAAATGACATAAAAGCCCAACAGGATGAGCAAATGAATGAATGGATAAACAAGAGTGAGATGAGAAAGGGACGGAGGGATAAAAAGATTAGGATTAAATATCATTCTCACCATGTACTGAACGGTGGAGCTAGATTTCCGTTTCTGGGTGGAAAGGGGGTGATGGAGGGATGGAATGAGAGAGTTAAATACATGTCATGATGAAGGCTGAGATCAAAATTAATCACACAGAATCAGACAGACGTATGAGAGGCAGGAAGATGAGAGAAGGTGCGCATGTGGGTTTTCGGCAAGAAAGTGAGCTTGTCTGGTGGATAAAAGAGTTTTGATGTGGTTTAATACAGAACAGTCCTTAAGGCCTTCTCTTCTCAGAGATCTTAATACATCATTGTGAACACACACACACACACACACACACACACACACACACACACAGAGCTACTGATGGGATTGAGTTGCAGGTGTTGACAGGACTGTTCCTGTATCTCTACAGTTATGAAATTACTTTCAGAGGAAGAAAAAAGTTTAAGGTTTTGTCTATCGTCTAATCAAGTTGTAGATAGATAGATAGATATAGATAAATATAGATAGACAGACAGACAGATCAAAATAGAGAGAATGACTGAATGATAACTAGATAGAATCAGGGTTCCCACTCTTTCATGAAGACCAGATTCAAGGACTTTCAAGGACTTTTTAAAGCAACATTTATTTTATATCAAGCATCAAATTCACACCCCAGCATATGTAGTGTCATGAAAGACCTTAGAGTACTTAACATTTCACTTACACTTAACATTTACATTAAAAATTTCAGAGTAATAATGTTTTAAATGTGTAGGTTTCATAAATTTAGACCGTTCTGAGCAGTTGTGTTCAAAGGAATTTAGTGAAATCCATTGAAGTCAGTAGTCCGTACTGGTAATATTCAAATCCAATTTCTAAAATACTGATAAAATATGCATCAAACTGGGTTTGCTGTAGTTCTTTTACAAGATTTAAATTTGAAAGAATTTCTAAATTTTTAAATTAATAAAAAGTGGTTAAATGTTGTAATAACAGTAAAACCTGTTAACATTAAAAAATTGCACATTCTCTAAATAGAGATGTTACTCATTAATAAATAAACTCGAGTCAAATTATTTTGTAAATCACTTTTTATTGTAAATCCCATTTTATCTTTGACCTAGAGCAGTGTTTCCCAACCATGTTCCTGGAGGTCCCCCAACACTGCATGTTTTCCTTGTCTCCTTAATCAAACACACCTGATTCAGATCATCAGCTCATTAGTAGAGACTCCAAGACCTGAAATGGGTGTGTCAGACAAAGGAGAGATGCAAAATGTGCAGTGTTGGGGGGCCTCCAGGAACGTTGTTGGCTGACCTAGAAGAACGCAGCTGCTAAAAACTTCAATATTTTTTTGAAAATATTTAATGAACATTTTAAACCTTGTACATGTGCAAATCTGCAAAAAATATATAAAGAAATTAAAAGAAAAAAATAGGACTTTCTATTTGCTTTTAAACTGTAAACGTTTTTCACTAAGCTGTTTTTCCAATTTTTCAAGGTCTACATTTTCTCCTTAGCTCCATGTCGCAGTAAGTTTTTGGGAGTTCATTTTTAGTCCATCTCCTATCCTGAAAAGTCTGTCTTGCAGAGACTGACTAAAAATGAGCTCCTAAAACTTACTGCCAGATTCTGGAAGATCAATTCTTCAAACAGTGGTACAAGAGGATGTGCTGCTGGTCCTTCAAGAGTCACTCAAAACTTATCTGTCCATAAAGCCTATGAAAATCAGTCTTAATGTATTTCACAACACTTCAACATGCTATTCTTATTAAGTGAGGGATTTCTTACCCAAGCAAAGTCTTTGAGAACCTGACACCCTGTAATACTGGAGACTCCAGGAAGGTTGCAGT